>CAKLNU010000138.1:0-81288 GCA_922788865.1 Poeciliopsis turneri
CAACCCTAACCCTAACCCTAACCCTAACCCTAACCCCTAACCCTAACCCTAACCCTAACCCTAACCCTAACCCTAACCCTAACCCTAACCCTAACCCTAACCCTAACCCTAACCCTAACCCTAACCCTAACCCTAACCCTAACCCTAACCCTAACCCTAACCCTAACCCTAACCCTAACCCTAACCCTAACCCTAACCCTAACCCTAACCCTAACCCTAACCCTAACCCTAACCCTAACCCTAACCCTAACCCTAACCCTAACCCTAACCCTAACCCTAACCCTAACCCTAACCCTAACCCTAACCCTAACCCTAACCCTAACCCTAACCCTAACCCTAACCCTAACCCTAAAGTCCAAACCCTAAAAAGTCCAAACCCTAAAGTCCAAACCCTAAAGTCCAAACCCTAAAGAAAGGTTTTGCCAGGCCCACCTATTCCTTAAGAATGAATAAGTTTAATGTATGAAATATTTTAGAAATCTAAGGTTATACATTTCATTATTTTAAATATATAAAACATAACTTGCATTTCTGTAGACTTTAACATTAAGAAAGTTTATAAATCTCTATACCAACTTGTCTTAAAACCTTTTAGTTTTTAGGAATTTAATTTAGAGAAAGTACATAGATGTTGAACTTAACTTCCTATGAAGAGGGATAAACATTTGGCATGTACTCCAAAATTTTGTAACATAGGAGCTGCTTCCCACATGTTATATTATCCTGCCAGATTAGAGCTACAATTGCTGGAAGCCATTTGGTTAAGTTTTAACAGAAGCATTTTATCCTAAATACTTTCTGGTACAAAAAAAAAATGAAGTAAGATTTTTGGAAGATTGGTGAATAAGTTGAACTATTTGTTGATAATGCTCCTTAAAATTTACCTATATGTAGAGATAAGGACTGTAAGATTTACAGTTAACTCAGGAAATTCTTTGTAAAAAAAGGTTAGGGTATTATAAATTGCTGCTGTTCTAAATGGTTAATTTCACTCTCTGAATAACTTTACCTTTAATTAACTTCAAATTACAATTATTTTAAATTAAATATTGGGATGTTAGTTTTCCATTAACTAGTATACAGTAAACTGAACATTTTGTGAATAAATCTACAAATATTTACTACATTTTTCCAGAACACTTCTCTTTAAAGAGATGGATATCAAAGGTGCGAGTTAAAGATTTGGGATTAGCAAATAGTTGGCTAAATGTACCACAAACATCTGTGTGGGAGGTGAAGAGCATCATGCTCTTTTTACATGGAAGCAGCCTAAAATGTGTTGGCTTAGCTTGACTTAAGAGTGAAAAAGTGTCCATTGAAGGCCAGACCCATATGTGAAAGGTGGAAAACTTCAACAATGAAATGCAGAGTTAAAGTGCATCACTACAAATTAGGGTGCATTTTTATTTGCAAGGTGCTCTTCTAACAGGCAGATTGCAATTGTTACAAGGCTGTTTAGACATAATTATAAAAGCATAATCCCATCAGTGGAAAATTATGTAAAGTAGGTTTGGAGTGAATTAAATGTAAATATATTCAGAGATTGAAATTAACTATTTAGAATAGCAGCAATTAAATTGACTTAGAGGATTTTTACCATTTAGGGAAATACCTCTTGCCCTACATATTAGCAGTGCTTTGAATGGGCCACATTGCTGAAACAGTTACAGCTATACTGTGTATCATTTTGGAGCTCTGAAATAATACTAATGTGAACAGAGACTAAAGAGTTTTGGATTTCATTAATCAATTGTGAAACTGTCGTCTTTGACATTTAAATTGAATCTCCTGATACGTTAATTTTTCTCAGCAACTAAATCATGTAAAAAGTTTTATTTGAGCTAATTGGGAGCTAACCCTGCAATAATAGATGCCATGCTAGAGCTCAGATCATAGGAAGTTAAAGCTATTGAACTTAACTTTAAACTGAAGATTTTCTGAAATTAATTCTTTTTCCTTCTGCATTTCTAAGCTGTAGGATTGAATAGAGAATAGCAGCTACAGTGCATGTTGCCATGTGTGTGAGGCTATTCCTCATAGAAGACTGGACTGCATTTAAGACTCCCGAGTCCTGGAGTCACCTTTCCCACGTGCTGTTCCTATAGGCGGAACCTGGGAAGGCTGATACGTACCGCGCCCCTGGTTTCAAAAACACACTGTCCGTTAACACCGCAAGGTGGAACCAGCATGCCCAGGAAGCAGAAGAGTTCTCCGTTGATTCTCTACTGGTCTGCATTGCATCCTGGCAGCCTGCAAGTTTACTGACTCACCTTAGCTTCCCAGTACAGAATGAATTGCTCACCAGTACATCTCCCACGGGTTGTTGCAGTTGTGTCCCCCGAGAAGGATGAGTAAAAGGAGCATAGAAAGGTGTTGCAACCCAATCATCCTCCCAGAGAAGAAGAACCAGATGCAGCAAGCTGCTGCCTTGAAGGTCTTCAGACATTCAAACCACTGCCCCTGAAATGGAAGCAAAGAGCAATTCTAGTGCCATCATACACCGCAAGACTCCTAGAAAGCTCAGTACCAGCAAAGGGTTATGACCACATTCACAAATTGAAGAGACTTACCCAAAGCTGCCACCATGGGATTCATCTTAGCAGGCAGCAGTTCAACTATGAACACCTGATTGTGACTCATGGTGCAGATTTCATAAATGTTTTAGCTCCTTCTAAAACATCTAGTTTGACAGAGGGGCTCATTTTGATGACAATAGTATATGGTTTGTTAGTTGTTGCAGCAAAAATAGCTGAACTCGAAGCTAAAATATGAAGTCCCATCATGCAATGCATTGTGGGTTCTTCTAAAGTCCATTTCTGATGTTCAGAACAGTGTTAATATTTCTGCCCCCTTGCAGGATCTCAGCAATGAAGTTAGAAGCTGAGCTGTGATTTCTGTCTTTAAAACACAGTTTGAAGACAAAACAAAATAAAACATGGTTAAAATATAAGACTTTTAAAAACAAATTCAATCCTTCAGAGCAGCATTAAGATGAAACTCCATCATCCAACAGAGGCACTGAGATGAAATTTTAAAACTGAGCTCAGTTCAGTCCAAAAAACTGAGTTTAAAAAGTAAAAGCACAGAAAATCAGTTTGAAAATTGACTTAAAGCAAATTCCTGGTGAGCAGAGCAGCATCAAAGCTAAACTTCATCCAACAGAAACTAAGAAATTACTTTTTAAAGCTGAGCTGATTTATTTAAAAAATGGAGCTCAAAAAACATTAAAATGTTTTCAAATCTGCTTACATTGAAGGAAGAGGCCACTGAGGATATGGTTCAGTCCCAGTTTGACAGGAGATTCCCAACCAGACTTTGACTAGATTGAAAAATGAATGAGAATCTATGGCAGCTACATGAAAGGAGTGGGCTAGGACCACCAAATATGGTGGGGACCTGCAGAGAATTGGAGGGAGTTTACAGATCATGTTTGGTGAAATGAGAACTTATTGTAGTTCAATGATCTTCCCTTCTCTTCACCACCCAGGTCCATTTAACAGTTTCAGGACCTGACCAGCACCAATCAGCATCATTTGATTGAGAAATAATGAGATTTGGTTAAGTATAAAACAAACTTTAATGGCAAAAATGATCAAATGTTACAAACCATTCAAATCATATCAATAGAACAGAAACAGAGTGAAATTCACCATCCAGCACTGGGCATCACTTAGCTCACCTTAAGGGTGACCAAAAGTGAAGCAAAGACTGCAGAGCAAGTTCTGCTTTTACTCTTCTCCTCACTCTGTTCCCTCCCTAAAGGGTCATTATTCAATTTCTTTGTTTATGTGTGACTGTCAGTGTTGTGAGATATGGTGAGGTAAGCAGCAGTATGTGTGTCAGCACATTCCATAAAATAATTTTTGAGATGCTTTGAGTGAGCAATTATTGAAATGAATGGGAATCAATGGTAGCTACGTCAAGGGCATAAGCCACGCCCCCCAGACTCGGTGGGTATGGGGGGGCCGCACCCATAAAACGCTTCCACTTATAGATTTTGGAATTACTTCAAGTGAGCAAAGTTATTTTCTGGTTTTCTTCCTACATGCCTGACCCTAAAAAGGACGAGTTTCTTCTGTTCACCAGAACAGAAGATTCTAGCAATTCTAATATTAATATATCTGAGGGCATTAACTCCATTGAACATATAAATATTTCCTACTTATCTGTAGAACATCTAAGGAGCTACTCTAACTTTTACAAATCAATTTGGGGAATATTTTTTTAAGTCCAAATAAAGGGTCATTAACAAGGGGAAGAAGTTTGAACCCAGATATGGAAATATCTTCATGGGAAACAGGCATTGAGGAAATGCATCAAAGACTTCGACTTCAAGTACCTGGATGACACCGGGACATCGGAACTCACGCAGAGGAAGATTTGAAACATTTCACTAACACATTGAACCACCGGCGTTAAAGCTGTAGACATTTTACAAACCACCACATACAAAGACTCACAATTCAAGGCCACACAAACTTGATGTTAGTCTATTTTGAGCCCACTGACATGGTCTGCTCAGTAAAACAAGCTATAACCAAAGCACACCTGGGCAGGCCTAATTAAATCACAGTTACTGAGATTCCACATAATTTACTCTGCAGATTTCAGGGAGTCCTCTTCAAGGCCTTTCTTCTGAGGAGAAACTCCAGGACCTTCCTGTGGGGATGCAGAGCTTCTTTCCTCCAGTCCAGCCAACCGGAGAGTTCTCCTACTCGCCCTCTTATCACATTTTCATCCTCTGTCGGCCAGCTCCTTTACAAAATCAAGTTCCAATCAAACAGCTCAGTTACCAAATGAAGGAATTATTGCAGTCTACAGAAGGAATAAAAATCTAAGATTGTTTGGTTCGTGCCTCGGTTAAACCGTTAAAGGAACCAGGGTTAAAGGTCAGCAAGAATTTTTCAAAACATTATTTTGGAAAACAAATTTAATAGCAGTTTACAAAACTGACCAATCTGGACACCCCAAAATCAAAACTTGTGTTTACCTAATTAGATGCAAAACCTACATAAATGACTATGCTGGTGAAACGGGGAAGAATATTCTGACCCGTTTCACCAGCATATATATATTAGAAATCAGAAGGGCAAACATGTTCCCCTAATTCTGCACGTAATAGATTGTGGATGGAACAACCTGAGTCCCTCTGTTCTCCAGCACAATCTCACCAGGTCTACAGCTGAGCGCCGGCGTGCTGAGAGACTGGATCTCCAGACTCGGCACGCCGGTACCGGTGGGCTTAAATGAGAAGCAAGACAGCTGAGGGGATTCGCAGCAGGACTGACCGTGTTCTGAGAACTGCAGTTCAGTTTTGAAAACATAAAGCCCAACCCAATAAAAGTAAAATATCCCGAGAACACACATCACAGTCAACAGGACCCTAGCCCAGTGTGTCACTATATATATATAATTATTTTTTTTTTATCAATAAATAATATTTCTATAAATATTACAAGTAATGTGTGATCAAACTGCACTCCGATGAAATAGAACTCTTAATTACGATCATCTGATTGGCAAATCGTCATTCATCATGGAGCGACCCCTACTGGTGACAACAGAGTCCTGCAAACATGGCTCCTTCTGATTGGGTCAGCTTTTCACAGAATTGATCATCATAACATCTACACTGAATGGTGTGTCCGTCACCATGGTGACAGATGTCAGCTCTGCAAGAACGTCTTCACGGACCAGTCAAAACCTCTGGCAGGGAGAACCCAGAAGAATCACTGAGTGCAGCTGCTGAGAGGTTAAACATGATGAAACTAGGAGCAGAACCTGAAACAGAATCTGGAATGAAACCTGGAACAGAATCTTGGAGGTGTGTTGGAACTTCTTCATCATGCCTGAACAACCAGAGAGCAGATGAAGAACCAGACAGGTCCAACTGATGACTTTGGGAGCAACTTTATTTCAGATGTTTGGTGCATCAGAACCAACTTCTCTTGGTACCAAGTAACTGGCTCACATTGAAACCAGAACCACCTCATAGAGGGAACTGAACTGAGCCGAGCCAGGTGGGATCACAGCTTTCATGGTTGCACAGAAATAAGGAAAACAGGAATATTTCATTGCTGAAGCCAAAACAGCAACACCTTCATTTCTATTTCATTGTTCAAATAAAATATAAAGCTAAAAAACATGAAATGGTCCAAACGACCAACTGGTAAAGGTTAGGGACCATAACGGGTGCCAGGACCAGTTCTACAGGGGCACTGGGTTCCGTTGGCCCATATCTAGAATCCAACCATCACCCCAGTCCGGGAGCCCAGAAGAACCCTGGATATACTTGGGTGAAACAACTGGAACGGATGCAGGAGGAACCAACAGATTAAATCTTCTGTCCAGCACGGTTCTGTTATGATTGGCTTCATTTGAGCTCTGGATCTCTGTAAGAATGATGATGACCTTTGGATAAACCAGAACTTTTCCACGAGTTCAGATTTCAGGGATGGTTCAGCCTGAGGAAGGGTTCAAAAGGAACCACAAGGTCGGGTTCTACAGAAAATCTGAGGGGTCATCTGGACCCAGCAGCTGAAGAACCAGGACGGGTTCACTGAGGAGCTTTGGTCCAAACTCCTGGGCCTGGCTGAAAGAGTTTCTGCTGGGTCTCTGGACCTTACCTCCATCTGAGCTCAGGTCCATTTCTGGCACCAGAAACTTAGAACCTCTGACTAGGATGTGGTCTTAATCTGGATCAGGTTAAGAAACCAGTCAACAAATCAACCAAGCCAACACCATCAATGCTACAGGTTGGTCCAGTTCGGAACAAACACCAGAACTTTAGCAGAAAATTATAAACTTCACATCTCAATAATTTAAGGCAGTTGATCTGGTTTTGGTTCGAACAGAAATACAACAGATAGATGTGGCACCTTTCAACCAGTCCATCAAAAGTGGACCCGTCCAGAGTGCGGGTCTGATGGGGCTCCTCCTGCAGAGACGTGCTGCAGGAGGTTCTGGCCCATCGGTCGGTTTATCTGGTAGTTCGGAACCAGCGCCTCCTCGGTCCAGTCGCTTCTGGTCAATAGAGGTTCCATGTGGGGCCCAGGAGTTCGGATCAGAACCGGGTACGGAGCGATCGGAGGATCCCTGTCCAACAGACTGTGTCCGTGAGCTCGGAGCGGTGCATCCGGATCGTAAGGTGGAACCGGCAACACGGATGTGTCCCGGGTCTCCAGCTGTTGGTTCTGATGGTGCATTTGGTACAGCTGCTTCTTGTGGACCTCACAGGGGTTCTGCTGGTCCAATCGAGTCTGGAAAAGTTGCTTCTTAGGGGGGTAGACCTGGTTCTGTTGGTCTAGCTTCTTTTTCTGGTTCCGAATGCTATCTTGGGCCTCCTGGTTCATCTGGACCTGGTATTGTGGGCTTTTATGGTACTGAGAGTTCTGACAGATCTGTTCCACCTGGGACTGATGTGGCTGCTTCTGCTGGTTATGTTGTGGTTGATCAGACTGGGGGTTCTGCTTCTTTTGGTTCTGGTTCTGTGCTTGGATTTGTTGATTTTCCTCCTGGTTCATCTGAGCGTGAAACTGCTGTTTTTTGGCTCTGGATCTGGTTGTGGATCTGGTTCTTAACGTCCTTCCAGTGTCTCCCCTTGAGAACTGGTTCCAGATCCAAACAGCGCTGACAGACCTCCTTGCCTGGTACTGTCTGGAGCAGAACATGGTCCCCTAACTGTCTCCAGATGGCATCCTTCTCTGCAGAAGACCAGGGCCGGCGCTGGGCCTTCCTGGGGCAGAAAGGAACTGAAGGACAAAGGACACCTTTAAAGACCAGAGACAAGATGGACCTCTAGAGGTTATGATGAACACATGACCCACCTGGGACTGGGTTTTGTAGTCTGGACTCTGGAGGAATCAAGGGAACTTCAGGGCTGGGGCCAAATCTGGACAGAACTGCAGGGAGACAGAGACTAAGGTGAAAACAGCACCCTCTGGTGGAGAGATGGTGTCATTACAGGAGAAAAACCTAAAACTGTTGAGGACCTCCTGCTGGAAGATGGCTCTTGGTTTGTGATAAGTAGCTTACATCAGCCTGGGTCAGAACTCACCATCGGCTCTCGGGTCTTTGTTGATTCTGGTCAGGCCCGTTCGTTTCTTGGGTTTGGTTCCTCCATCTGCTGCAGCTGCATTAACAAAACTGTAATGTGTGATCAAGTACTTCAAATACATACCTGTTTGAGGAGGACTGAGTTCTTACTCGGTTCTGCGTCAGGGTTCTGGAGGCCCAAGTTGTCCCACTCACTCCCCAGCAGGTGGTAGAAGTCGGTGGTTCTGGCTGCGGCCTCCCAGTCTCCATCCAAAAGACTCTCTCCGATGGCAATGTCGCACACGGTCTTCAGGGTGGTCTTCACCGACAGCGGGGGCCGGCTCCACCGGTAGCCTGCAGCCTTCCTGGCAGCAGAGAGTGCCAGGCTAAGCTGACCCGGCGCCAGCAGGTCCTGCAGGGTCTGGACCTCAGAGTCCAGAGACTTAGCGGCCAGCAGCAGGCGACCGAGTTCCCGGAGCTTCTGGCTGACATACTCATAACTTCGCTGGTTACCATCTTGGTTCTCCAGCAGCTTGTTGCCGTACTTACAAATCAGCCAATCAGACTTCACCTGGGAAGAAACAGGGGGAGGAGTTGGAGAGTGAACAGACTCAGAGAGAAATAAACATTAGAAAATGAAGGTGTAAAGACCTCATAAGAGACGTTGTCCTGGTTCATGCGGTGCAGGATCTCACTGACGCCCTCCGACGCGCTGCTAGAGATGGGCAGCAGGCGGGATGCTGCAGCCTGAACTCTAGTCCTCCTCTTAGGGAGGTTCTGTGCCGAGTTCTGGTTCTGATTTACACTGGGCTGAGAGGTCAGGTTCTGACTCTTCTCGTGCTCAGAGCTCTGATTCGAGGCCTCAGCAGGGGCTTTCTCAGCTGGATCTAAGGTAAGTTCACCTATAGACTCTAAAGAAGGAAATGCCTCGTCAGAGGAGGTCTCTACTGAGGGGCCAGGGCCTTTGGACGGATCAATGGCAAGCTTTTTCCGACAGGACACTTGGTGTCTCCAGAGGTCGGCTCGGAGGAAGAAGCCGAGGCAGAGAGGACAGGGCAGGTAGTTTCTGGCGTCAACATCAAACTTCTCGGAGGGCTGCCGCCACGGGACGATCTCGCCGCGTCCCTGACGGATCACCTGGTGGACACACAGTAAGTCAGATGGATTTTGACACAGGTAGATTAAAGGTTCAACAACTAACAGAGTCAAAGGTCAACAGGAAGACCTTTGACCTCTGTTTCTTGAAGAACAGAGGTATTATTGAAGATGTTTAGAGAATCCTGAAGGAGTTCATGTCTGGCTCAGTCTGAAACGGCAACAGACAGCTCCCCCTCAGAACCATTCTAACTCTGCACTCCAGTAACCACTGACACATGAAGATGCCGTGTCTCAAAGGTGGGAGTGTGGAATTAGGGTCGGATGACAGAGCCGGGTCTCATCGACGTACCAGTGAAAGCGAATATGTTTAGGAAAAATGTAACAAATGTGTGGAAGTTAGATGATGAACAGCAAGGGCATCAGGACGAAGCCCTGAGAAACACCTAAGGTAATGGGAACAATTACCATAACAGTGGATGATTGCAGAGCTCTTTTCCTGTGATTGAATAAGAAGGATCTTGACTGTTTGCAGAGTGTTCAGATTGCTACTGAAAGGGTTTTAACCAACACGACTCCAGTTTAAATGTCTTTACATTGGCTTCCACTACATTTTAGAAATCATAATAAAACTTTAGTTGTTACTTTCAGTCTGTCTTTTGACCTGCTAGAGCCCCACTTGTATTCTACCTATTCTATCTATACCCACATCTTCCAGGCAAAGGCTGTGAAATTTTCCACAAACTCATTTAAAGAGCGAGGACAAAGCCTTTGGGCCCCAGACTGGGCAATGTGTTGCCTGTAACTTTGCGCTGCCTTGAATCCCTTAATAGTTTAAAAAATTCAAATTGGCTTTTAATTATTTTATCTTTCCTTTTTTTTTTTTTTTGAACATTCTTTATTTAACAATATTGTGAATCCAACATATATGCATATGCACATTTATACATGGGCTTCCATAATACCACAAGAGAAAGACAGAAACAGACAGACCAAAAAAAAAAAAAAAAAAGGGTCAGCAGTTAAATCCATTTCGGTAATTTACATACCATACAAAAGGCCTCGTCACATGACAGGGAGGTGTACATATCCATTGTATTCCATTAAGAAAGAGAAATATACAAAGGGGGCTGACACATCTTTTTATAACCCATTGACATCTTTACCCGTGTGGCCATCCAAAGTGGGAAATAGCTGGGGTCCATACACTCAGAAACATGTTCATTTTTACATGCAGTTTTGCCGTTATCTTTTCCATTATATACACATTCTTCAATCTTTCTTTCCAATGTTGAAGGGTGGGAGGTATGGGCTTTAGCCAGAAAAGAGTTATCATTTTTCTTGCTACTAGTAACAGGATCTGTAATAACTGGGCTTCCTTTTTATCTTCTCTTAAGGTCAAACCCAATATATAATGCAGTGGGTTCAGTGGTAATGTAAACTTTAATATTTTTCTGATTTCTGTCTGAACCCCCTGCCAGAATGGAATCAGCACTGGGCAGTCCCAGAAAATGTGAGTGTGATCCCCAATCTGATTACAGCCCCTCCAGCACAAATTTGTGGCTTTTCTGTCGTATCTTGAAATACTGAAAGGTGTTTTGAAGAACCTCATTTTTAATTTCCAGTCAAATTCCTTCCATCCTGGGCTGTGGGTGATCTTAAAACCTTTTACACAGATCTCCTCCCACTCCTCATCTTCAATAACAATATTCATTTCTAGTTCCCACTTTTGCTTTATGTCTGTAGAATTGTCAGAGAAATGCATCTGTAAATGTTTATATAAATTAGATACAATCTTCCCCTTATTATGGTCCACTACACATTTTATCAAAAATATTTCCACGGGCGATGTATTTTGTTTCAAGGTAGGCCATTCTTTGTGTGATAAAAGGTAATCCCTTAATTGTAAGTACTTATAGAAATCTTTTGAGCATAATCCATATTTATCTTGTAACTCTCCAAACGTCTTAAGAGTTTCTCCACTGAATAACTGACTGACTCTTATTAGCCCTTTCTGTGCCCATCTCTGAAACCCTATATCTAGTTTGTTTGGAAAAAAGTCAATAATCTTGGCTATTTTCATTATGTGTGATATTGTTAAAGGTGCACCCAATTTCTCCCTCACCAGAGACCAAACTCTATATGTACAGTTAATCCACTCATTTTCAACTTTTAAATCCTTCCACTTTTTTCCCTCCATAAATGGAATGGCTTCAAGAGGTACCAGTGGGCATGCATTGTTCTCCAGACTAATCCAGTTTGTCTCCTCATCCTGTACAAGCCACTCCACCACAACACGAAGTTGTGCTGCCCAGTAGTACAGTTTCAGATTAGGTAGACCAAGGCCACCTTTTTCTCTTGGGCTTAACAATAATTTCTGTCTGATTCTTGGTTTCCTCCTTTGCCAAATAAAGTTATTAATAATTTTATCTAAAATTTTAAAAGTGGAGGCAGGTATCCAAATCGGGAGTACCTGGAATAGGTACATTAATCGTGGGAGCACATTCATTCTCACCGTTTCTATTCTGCCCAGAAGGGACAGAGGGAGAATCTCCCATCTAGCCAAGTCTGATTTTATTTGTGTGATTAATCTGCTATAGTTTCCATTAAATAGTTGTGAGGTTTGTGGTGTAATCATCACACCTAAATATTTGAATCCCCTCTTGGACCAGTTAAAAGTGACCTCTTTATCTAAACCAGTAGGCCATTTCCCCACCAACATCATAGCTTCTGACTTGGTTTCGTTAACTTTATAGCCTGAGATTTCTCCAAAATCTTTTAAACAAGTCATAAGCCAAGGTATTGAGCTCAGAGGATTAGAAATATACAAAATAATGTCGTCTGCATAAAGGGAAATTTTATGGGTGACTCCACCTGCTGTTATTCCATGAATTCCAGGGTCTGTCCGTATTATTTCTGCCAGGGGCTCGATACTAATGGCAAATAGTCCCAAGAGGTGAAAGGGGACATCCTTGCTAGTTCCTCTTTTTAAACCAAATTTCTTCGAGGAGCATCCATTCACCCGTACTTTGGATGTGGGTCCAGAGTACAGCACACCGATCCATTTGATAAAGTCTCTATGGAATCCCATTTCTGCCAGTGTGTGTTTCAGATACTGCCAGTCCACCCTATCAAATGCTTTCTCAGCATCAAGGCTGAGAAGCATTGAAGGATCCTGTTTTTGTCTTGCCATAGAGATCACATTTAAGGTTCTCCTAATATTATTTATCCCTAAGCGTCCTGTTATAAACCCTGTTTGGTCTGGTTTAATTATTGTATGGATGCATTTTTGAATTCGGTTTGCCAGTATTGTAGTTAAGATTTTTAAATCACAGCAGAGCAAACTTATTGGTCTGTAGGACGAGCAATTTATGGGGTCTTTGCCCTCTTTGGGAATTATAGATATTATTGCTTCTGACCAAGATTTAGGGGGATCCTTATTTGTGAGGGTGTAATTAAATACTCTTTGTAGTGTTGGCGTGACCTCTGCTTTAAAATGCTTGTAAAATTCCGCGGGAAATCTATCGACGCCTGGCACTTTACTATTCTTTAAGTGTTTTATGACCTCCTCAATTTCCTGTTTTGTGATTGGATCTCTCATTGCTTTGGCATTGTTTTCAGTTAATTTTGGTAACTTGATTTTACCCAGTACATTCTTAATCTTCTCCGTTTTACTGTCCATTTCCTCTGAATTATAAAGTTTCTCATAGTAAGCTGAGAAAGCTTCTGCAATGTCTTTAGGATGGGAGAGCATTTTCTTCGTAAAAGGATTCATTATCTTCTCCACTGTGCGATCTGCCTGTTTCTTGCGCAACTGAAATGCTAGTAGCCTGCTGGCTCTATTCCCTGATTCATAATACTTTTGATTAGCAAACCGTAAAGCCCCCTCTGCCTTGTGCGTCAACAAGACATCAAGTGTTTGTCTGCATTCCCCAAGAGGTTTTAATGTAGTTTCATCATTATTCTTCTTATGGTCCCTGTGATGGACCGAGTAAAAAATAGGAGGAGTCACAGGATGTATTTAGAAAAAGTAGGGTTTTTATTTTAACCCAAATATCATGAATGACAAAAAATAAACTGAGCTCATAAAAAGAGGTCAAAGAAACAAAACTGAACTCAGGAAAAAGTGTAAACAAACTAGCTGCACAAACAAACATAACTGACCTACCAAAGAAATGACACACAGGGGTTTATATACTGGCTGATCAGACCAAGACACAATAGGGGTAACTAAAAGAATACAAATAACACAAAACAAATAGTACAGCTAAGTTTGGCTAAACTAAAGACCCAAAAATGAAAATCAAAAATAAACTTTAAATACTAATGTTTACTTAAATACAAAACTTATCTAAACAAAACTACCATATCCCCCTGCCAGCAGGAACTAGTGGTGTAATCCAATCAGGACTTAAGCTTACTGAGCTCTGGCCCTCATCCTTTTTTGACATCAGGGTGTGGCCATAGATTTGGCCATCACATTCCCCCCCACTTCCTGGTCCTCAGTCTGGCACCGAGAAAGGTAATCAGCAGTGATGTTGTCTTTGCCGGGGATGTAGTGAACCTTAAAACGAAATGGCTGCATAGCAAGATACCATCTGGTGATTCTGCCATTAGTGTCCTTCATTTTTTCTAGCCACTGGAGGGCTCTGTGATCAGTTTGAAGGGTGAATTCTCTTCCAAGCAAATAATATTTGTACGAGTCAAGGGCCCATTTAATGGCCAAGGCTTCCTTCTCCTCAGTTGCATATCGCCTCTCTCTTGGCAGCAGCTTGCGGCTGATGTAAGCAACTGGATGTTGGTCCTCTGGTGGTCCCTGCAGAAGCACTGCCCCAAGACCCCTTTCAGAGGCATCAGTCTGCAATAAAAAGTCTTTTGTAAAATCTGGTGAGTGCAAAACAGGATTCTTACTCAGGGATTGGCTGATGTCCTTAAAAGCTGCAATGGCATCTGCTGTCCACTGAATTTTGGTGGGACTTCTGGAACCCGTCATGTCTGTTAGGGATGCTGCTCTACCTGAGAAATTTGGGATGAACCTGTGGTAGAATGCAGCCATGCCAAGAAAAGAGCATAGCTGTTTTCTGGTTTGTGGGAGAGGACAGGAGGTTATTGCATTAATTTTGTCCACTTGAGGTTTAAGAGTACCACCTCCAATGGTGTACCCGAGGTACTGTATTTCTGTCCTAGCAAGAGCACACTTTGCTGGATTGATGGTAAGGCCCGTGGAACGCAGCCGATCCAGGACCTCCTTCAGATGGTTAACATGCTCTTCCCAAGTTCCACTAAAAACCACAACATCATCAAGGTATGCACAGGTGAATGTTGAGAGCCCACAGAGTACCTGATCCATTAGTCTTTGAAATGTTGCTGGGGCCCCGTGCAGTCCAAATGGAAGGACCGTGAACTTGAACAATCCCCAGGGGGTGCGAAATGCAGTCAGCTCTTGGGACTGTTTAGAAAGAGGCACCTGCCAGTAGCCTTTAGATAAATCAATAGTTGTTAAATATCTTGCTTCCCCCAGGTGCTCAATGAGGTCATCAATACGTGGCATTGGGTAAGAGTCAAATTTTGATATGGAGTTGAGGTACCTGAAGTCAATGCAAAATCTTATCTTGCCATCCTTTTTTGGAACCAAAACAACTGGGTTGCACCACTCACTTGCTGAAGGTTGAATGATTCCTAGAGACAGCATGAGATCCAGCTCCTCCTTCAGCTCCACCCTGAAGCGTTCTGGTATCCTGTAACTCAGACGTTTTATAACAGCCTCCGGTTTTAGAACAATGCTGTGCTCCACCAGCGTGGTGCGACCTGGGCACTCTTGAAATATGTCAGAAGTAATAAGAGGCATTACCTGAGACTGTTGCTCACTGGTGAGATGGCTTAGATCCAGCCCAGAGGATGTTACTGAAGGCAAATAGTCATTAACTTCTTCCTCCTCATCCACTCTGCGAATCAGCAATACCTCCATTTCATTCTCCTTCCGTGAAACCCACTCCTTGAGAAGGTTAACATGGAGCACTCGACTCCCTCGCTGGAAACCTGGTGTGGAGACTTGGTAGGTAGTAGGTCCAGTTTTCCGCAGTACTTCAAAGGGTCCCTGCCACTTTGCAAGCAACTTACTGTCAGAAGTTGGCAACATTACCAAAACCTTCTGACCAGGAACAAAACTTCTGTGGCGAGCTTTTTTATCAAACCAAACCTTTTGGTGTCTCTGAGCAGCTGCCATGTGACTCTGAGCCAATTCACTCATCTGCTGCAGTTTATCCCTCATATGGAGGACAAATGAGATAATGTTAACAGGATCTTTACTTTGATCTCCCACCCATACATCTCTCAGCAGGGTCAAAGGGCCTCTCACATCATGGCCATAAAGGAGCTCAAATGGAGAGAAACCTGTGGAAGCCTGAGGAACCTCTCTGTAAGCAAAAAGGAGGTATGGCAACCACTGATCCCAGTCAGAGCCTGTATCATTAACAAACTTACGAAGCATTTGTTTGAGGGTTTGGTTGAACCGCTCCGTCAAACCATCCGTCTGTGGGTGATATGGTGTCGTCCTCATGCTCCTGATGCCCAACAGCTTATAGACCTGTTTCAACAGTGTGGACATAAAGTTAGTGCCTTGATCAGTTAAAATTTCCTGTGGAAATCCAACTCTGGAGAAAAGTTGAATCAGTGACGAAGCCACATGCTTTGCTTTAACAGTCTTTAATGGAAAAACTTCAGGATATCTGGTCGCATAGTCTGTAATGACCAGCATAAAGCGATTTCCAGATTTACTTTTTTCCACAGGGCCAACTATGTCCATCCCAAGACGTAGAAAAGGTGTGCCAATAATGGGAAGGGGTTGAAGTGGTGCTTTGGTAGGTACTCTAATTGAGGTTTTCTGACACTCAGGGCAGCTTCTGCAAAATAAAGCAACATCTGATCTTAAACCAGGCCAGAAAAAGTACCGCTTAATGCGTGCAGTTGTCTTATACTTCCCCAGGTGGCCAGCCCAGGGAATAGAGTGTCCCAAAGTCAGCACTGTCTCACGAGCCTTCCTAGGGACAACTAACTGCTTTAACTGGCCATGTTGATGGTATAAAATGCCGTCTTGCAGAATATACTGTTCTTTATTTGTGTCAGACCCTACAGAGGCCTCCTCCTTAGCCTTCAGCAGCAAGGCAGACAAAGTTGGATCATTCTGCTGCATTTGTCTGATGTTTGTGGGTATCGAAAAACCCAGTGGCATATCTGGAGCCACTTCAACTAAACTCTCACCCAGTGCATGTTGAAATTTCTCACGCCTTTTTTGGCTCCGTGGCTTCCGAGACTTCCCAGGTTCTGTCTGCAACTCGGCCTCAAAAAAAGGTAAAGCACTGAGTGTTGCAACATGCTCTTCTTGACTTTTAGCTTGTGCCCTGGTTATAGCCACATTACAGCTCTGCACATCCCTCAATAAATCATAAATGACAGGCAGATCCTCCCCAAGAACTACAGGATAGGGTAGGTTATCAGCTACCCCAACCTTCAACAGGTAGGGAGTCCCCTGCACCTCAATAAACATATCAGCAGTGGGGTACACTTTCTCATCACCGTGACACAGCAAACTGATATTGTTTCAAAAAGGGGTATATACAATTAGTTGGTACATGATTCTTGTGCACTAGAGTCTGTGTGCTGCCAGTATCTATTAAAGCATTCATTTTATGTCCAGCAATCTTCACTTGAATGATTTTATTTGACTGCTTTACTTCAGGTTTAATATCCATCTTCTGATGAGGCACCAAACACATTTGAGTTAGCTTACTTTGATTCTTGGGGCACATGGGGCTTGGTGTGACCTTCTTGTCCACAGAGGTAACACACTGGTGGTCTTTTTCCTGTCTTGAAGGCTGATTTTCTCTTTAAAAGGCTTACCCACACCCGTTGGTAACTTTTTGATGAGGCTGAGAGGTTGTGACCGACGTGAGTCTTTAGCAGCTCTCCATGCACTGTTGCTCCATGGCTGACTCCTACGTCTGGCAGCTACAAACACATCAGCCAGAGTAGCAGCTTCTGCAGCAGACTTTGGATTGTGCTCCTTGATCCAAACCTGAAGCTGAGGACACAGCATTCTCAAAAATTGTTCCAGAATAATCAGTTCACCAACTTGTTTCACAGTTTTATATTTAGGCTGAATCCACTTCTCATAAAGTTCTTTCAGCCTTGAATACAGTTCTTTCGGACTCTCATCAAGCATTTCAAGGCAGTGAAATCTTTGTCTATAAGTTTCTGGATTTATATCATATTTTTGTAAGATGGCAACTTTTACCTTCTCATATTCAAGAGAATCATCCACATCCATATTAACATAGGCACTGCGAGCCTTGCCCGTCAGAAGAGGAATGAGATGAAAAATCCAGTCTGAATTTGGCCAACGATAAGCAGCTGCAATTCTCTCAAAAGTGGTCAGAAAGTGTTCAATATCATCCTCAGCAGTTAATTTTTCCAATTTAGGATGATGAATGTGCACAGACTGACCTATTGAACTGGAAGCTAAATCCAAATCCTCAGCTTGAGATGTTGCTTGAATTTGATGATCAACTTGATTTTCAACAAGCTGTGGATCATTTGATGTAGGCTCAGGGGGTGGGGTTGTCCTGGCATGCATTTCCATCTGCAAAAGCCAGAACTGGTGCTGCAGACACTTGAAGCGCTGTTCTTGTTGTGCAGAAACCTCTCTCTGCTTTTTATCCCGAACTTCTTGTTGTCCCATGAACGCCTGAAGAATTCCAGCAATATCATGCAGCGTTGGCTCTCTGGTCTCATCAAGCTCAGTGTCTCCAGCTGCTGCTGAAGCTCCTTCCATTTCCTCCCTGTCTGACTGCTGGGAAGCCTCTTTGGTCTCAACCTTGTTTCCTTTTCTTGGGCGCACACCATTCTGCATGGCTCAAAAATTTGTTGGAGGGGTAGTAAAAAAAAAAAAATCCTCCCAAAAGCAAGAAAAAAAAAATCCTGGCTCCTCAACTCAAAATCCCATTTCTGACACCACATGTGATGGACCGAGTTAAAAATAGGAGGAGTCACAGGATGTATTTAGAAAAAGTAGGATTTTTATTTTAACCCAAATATCATGAATGACAAAAAATAAACTGAGCTCATAAAACGAGGTCAAAGAAACAAAACTGAACTCAGGAAAAGTGTAAACAAACTAGCTGCACAAACAAACATACTCAAACCTACCAAAGAGAAATGACACACAGGGGTTTTATATACTGGCTGATCAGACCAAGACACAATAGGGGTAACTAAAAGAATACAAATAACACAAAACAAATAGTACAGCTAAGTTTGGCTAAACTAAAGACCCAAAAATGAAAATCAAAAATAAACTTTAAATACTAATGTTTACTTAAATACAAAACTTATCTAAACAAAACTACCATATCCCCCTGCCAGCAGGAACTAGTGGTGTAATCCAATCAGGACTTAAGCTTACTGAGCTCTGGCCCTCATCCTTTTTTGACATCAGGGTGTGGCCATAGATTTGGCCATCACATTCCCCCTCCAATTGTCGTATGCAATTTTCTAACTCTAACTGTTTTTTATTGCGTTCTCTTTTGATTTGGGATGACAAAGATATTAACTTCCCCCTCAACACCACTTTTCCAGCATCCCAAAGAGTTGACACTGATACTTCCCCATTGTCATTATGTTCCATGTACTTAGTCCAGTCGTTTTTAATTCTTTGAACTATTTCTGGATAATTTAGAAGTGAAACATTCATTCTCCAATGTTTAGGTTGATTGTCGTTCTCTAAAATTATTGTCATTACAACTGGACTGTGGTCTGATAATGTTATTGGTTCAATATGGCAATTTGTAACTTTATGTGCATCCCTCTTAGAAACAACAAGTAGATCTGTTCTGGAATAACTTCCATGGACCTTAGAGAAAAAGGTATAATCACGCTCCTTGGGGTGGCTTTGACGCCATATATCAACTAGCCCCATTTCTTCAATCAGACAGGGCAGAATTTTAGCCTTCTGTGGCACTGGTCTCTGGTCAAATGGGTATTTATCTAATTTGTGGTCCATCACACAGTTAAAATCCCCTCCAACTAGTATAAATCCGTCAGCTTTTGCTGTCAGAAGAGCTGAAATGTCCTTGAAGAACCTAGGGTCATCTTCATTAGGCGCATAAATGTTTAAGAGAGACATTCTCACTCCTCTAATTGTACCCACTGCCAAAATGTAGCGTCCTTTTTTGTCTTCATATGTGTTCTCTGCAACAAAGCCTAGTGATCTATGACATAGGATGGCCACCCCTCTCCGCTTGCCCCCCTCACATGAAGCACTGTAAACCTGCCCTACCCACGCCCTTTTAAGTTTTTTATGTTCTGTCTCATTAAGGTGGGTCTCTTGAAGCATTGCAATTGAACAATTCAGCCTTTTTAGCTGCGTCAAAATTTTATTTCTCTTTATTGGATTGTTCACTCCATTTATATTATATGTAATTACTGTTAGTGTGTCCATTTTTGTAGCTTAAGGTTTTTGGAGTTTTCCCTTCCCCTTTTCTCTTCCTTATAAACATGCCTGTAGTTGTACTTAAAAACTATAATCAGGGTAACATCAAAAGTCATGGTTACATAGAATATATTGTTTGCTGAGAGACATAAAACATTAAAGAAACAAAAACGTATTCCTGAACATGGAAAGCAACTGTGAACTTCCAATTCCCCAGTGGTTTGCCCCTGAAATGAACTGAACACAGACAGAACCAAACAAACAAACTCAGGGGGTCCCCACCCCCGATCTTCTTTGGGCAGAGAGACGAGGCTCTCCGGGTGTTGTGCACAAAGTGCCTGGGCGATGGTCCTCCAGGATGTCCCTGAAGAGTCCTCACACCGCCATGGTTGTAAGATTTGCATCCTCCGATTTTCCTCCTTCTCCCTTCCCCACGGTTCAGTAGGTTATTTTCCAACAATTATGTTAGAGCCTAAATCTATTTATTTAAATCAGTATTTTATGATAAATGATGCTCCCTTACAAGTCCAGACTAGTTTTTTCTTTTATTCCACAAATATAATCTTCCATATTCTTCATCACAGATTCTTGCCTCTGTTTACTTTCCATCTAGTTCTAGACCGGATCTGACAGCCTTACTCACGACCAAGGGCTCTGATCTCAGCAGGGTTCAGCTGTTGGCTCTTCCTGTTCTTTCTCTGGGTTGTCCATCCATCTCGTATCAGCTCCTCTTCCAGTATGTCTCCGTCCTCCAGGGAGGATTCAATGCCAAGATCTTTCAGTGTAGAGTGTGCTGCTAAAAGTGAGGGGAAGAGTTTTGTCCCCCCATTCATAAAGAGTTTCAGCTGGGCTGGGTATGGTGACTGGGCTTTAATGTTCTTTTCTTTTAGTTTTTTTATTACCTCTCTGACATTTTTCCTTTTCTTCTGCAAGTCAGATGAGTAGTCATAGTCGAAATAGATTGTGTGCTCTTGGTACTTCATGTTTCTTTGCTTCCAAGCTTGTAATAGCACTTTTTGTTTTACATTAAAGTCCAGAAACGGGGCTATGATGGATCTTGGACGCGCCGCTGCAGCTGCCGGCTTTGGGCCTAATGCTCTGTGAGCTCTTTCTAGTTTAATGACAACTTCTTCTTGAAACTCCAGAGAAGTGTTCAGGAGGTCTGTGATAAAGTTGATCATATCCTCTTTTTCCGCTCCCTCTGGGACGCCATACAGCCTAATGTTATTACGACGGAGTCTGTTTTCCATATCGTCACATTTAGCCGTGAGGATAGCTTCTCTTTCGAGCAAGTGTCCCAGTGCCCTGTCCTGCCGTATGCTTCGGTCCTCCGTTACTTACTCTGTCCTCCGCTTCAGTCAGTCTTCTGTCCAGACCCTCCAGTCGTGTCTTTAAGTCCTCCATGGATGATTCTACCCGGTGTAGAGAGCTCTTCAGGTCCCGGAATGAGTTGATGTTTTCCTGCCGCAGTTTTCGTAATTCTGCTAGCATCACTGTTTCCCCGCTAGCATCCTCTGCAGCTTTCAGCGTTGTAGCTTCGGCTAACGTTAGCTGCTTAGAGCCAGCCGAAACGTCATCCTTTCTACCAGCCTTCATATTCTTCTTCTCTGTATTTTGACTAGAAGTCCGTCCTCTTGAGCCCTTTCCTTTTAATTTAGTACTCATTTATCAATTTTTATTACTTTGTCGGCTATTTATTGTGGGTCTGGTGGAGCAGCAAAATTATGCGTCCGTCTTCTCCATTGCCTTCCCGGAAGTCTTATCTTTCCTTTTTAATGTTTTATATTTTCTAAAAAACTTTGTAGTTTCTCACATGTAAAATGTGCTGTATGAATAAAGTTTACTTATTAATAAATTATTTTAACTGAATAAAGTGAGTGCAGTTTGAAAGTCAAACTGGAAATGTTGGCTTTGAGAGCTGTGTCAAACTCCTTTCAAGCCTAAAAAAATGGCCAAGGCAACAAAACAATGGCCACCAAAAAGATAAAAACCAGGCTGGATCCAAAAGTTGTAGACTCTTTTTCATATACTTCTTTCAAAAAAACTTTTGCAGTTTCTCAACCATAAATAAGAGGTTGATGGTTGTTCTAAGCCACTCAGCTTAAAAAAATCATGTCAGGTCTAATTAAGGGGTGGAGACAGCATTTACATTTCCAGATAGAAAATACACATATGTACTCATCTATATTTATAGAAAAACATTTACAGAATTAGGATTAACTTTAGCAAATCAAATCTAAAGCAAAAATAACAATCTGGGTACAAACAAATACCAGAACATCCCTCTCAATGGGTTGTGTGTCCCAATACATTTTTGTGCAAAGGCCACTTTATCCATGAGGTCCCTGCATTTCCACCTGACCAGGTGTTGTCATGGAAAGAGCAGGAGAGAACCATTAGAAGAAAATCTTAAATAAATAAATGAGGTTCAAACCTTCCCCCAAACAAAAACATTTATCAATTAAATTAGTGAAGATACAGAAAGTAGAAACTACGGGTCCTGTTACTGATGGTGAATCCCTCACAGCCTGACTGCATGAGGGAGACACAACTTTAGAATTCAGTCAGAAATTTATGGAGCCTCAGGAAAAATGGCCTTTGAAAGTTATTGTACAGGACAGAACATATGAATTTCCTTGGGATAAAAATTAAAACATTAAGTCAGGAGTGGATCGACTGCGTTTTTCATAAAGGGCAACAAAAAGATGCAAATAAAATACAACTTTTATACCTGTTGGCATAAAAAGATGCCAAAAAGGTCTTGAATGAATTTGGGGAAAACATTCCCAGAATCAGTTCCCAATACCTGGATAAACTGACCCAGAAGAACCCAAAGACCCATTTAACAGAACCACCGTGATGACCTGAGGATCCTCAGGACTTCAGAGAAAATATTCTGGAGAGACACAGTGACCCAAGTGGAAGGTTCCGGTCTGCTTACATCTGGTATAGAACTAACTCAGCATTTCAGAACCAGAACCCGTCTTTCTCTCAGCTTCACGGCCTCTAAAGTTCTGGTTCTGACTTCCCCTGGAATCCCCAGAGTACCCTGAACAGCTCCGTCTAGAAGAGTAACCCCACCTCAATGTTGTGCAGGTAGTTGCCTCTGCAGCGCAGGTGCTCCAGCAGCAGGTGGCGCTGTTTGGACCCGGTGGGTAGGGCGCCAGCGGCCAGAACTTCCTGCTGGTCGGCGTGCTTCCTGAGAAGGTGGCGAGCGATCTTGACCTGCGGTCGGCGGCAGAAGACGCAGTAATGCTTCTTGTCCCAGCGCCGCTTCCCGTCGCTCAATGACCTCTTCACCGTCACGCCCTCCTTCTCCTGGCCTCGCCGCTTCTCAGCAAGGCCCCGCCTCTTTGCCTTTTGGCCCCTCCGCCCCATGGGCCGGCGCCGAGTCGGGCCGGATGCAGCTTTAGGTGGATCTCTGTCAGGAGAAGGCTGGACCTCCGGGTTCACCGTACCAACATTAGTGTCCTCCTCCATGGTAACAGCAGTCTCCATAACAACCTGAAGTTCACAGAGAAACAAAGAAAGGATCTCAGGTCAATCAGACTTAACCAAAGAATGCAAAAAGCTAACTGTCACCTGAGAACCCAGATCTGACCCAAAGACCGCCACATGACCTGATCGCAAACACAGAGGAAAACTGGTGGAATGACCCTTTAATCTGCTCAGACGTGAACAGGACCAGACTGGAGAAGGCAGAGATCGATCCCAGATTGATCGATAATGTGGGATCCCAGATTATTGATACCAAATTCACCTATTTAACAATTAGTTTCAAAACATTTTTTTTATAAATGTTACATACTGCTGCTTTTTTCTTTACATCTTATTTAGATTCAAACCAACATTGAATAAAAAACGTATGAAAGAATTTTGTTACTGTTGATAACTCCACAAAGCATATTTTATCTAGCCTGTAAGTCTGGTCAAGAAATTGGTTATTTGATAATAGGTTAGATGAAAAAATTGAAATGGACATCATCTGGATACTGACTGTGATATTCACCTGGGTCTCTCCCCAAAACTGTACAGTAAATGATGAAACATTTATTCTGGACATAGTATATATGGAAGTAATTGGCATGACTTAAATATACATTTTTGATGCATTTGAAACATTTTCCTTTTTCACTTGTAAAGGTACCCTTGCTGCTTTGCTATGGAATATTCAGTTTTGAAAATCTCCCATTCCTCCAGATGAGCCTTACACACCAGCAGGACGTGACGTCACCCTCTTTAACACCTTTAATTAACTCTAAAACAAAATAGAAAGTCAAAAGTTCATTTTCTATTGCACACTATTACCGTAATGCACCATGTATGCACGACGCCAATCTTTAAGAGAGAACTAACGTGGCCTGCTTTGACGGCTGTTCTCTGGTTCCGAGTCTTGTGGAGGACAGGTGACCGCATGCATGTGTGAGTTCAACGAACCGAACCGAACCGTCAGGTTCTGTGCCATGTTCTGCTCGGTGGCTCATAAAAACCAAACAAAACACCGATGTGGGCCTGGGACTGCGAAATGTGATGCTTTGTCAATAAAGTCTGGTTTAACCATCCTCTCCCTCTGCCGAACCGAACCTTAACCTGAACCACCGGCATCAGCACCATGTCCGGAGGAGGAAACCCGAGCTGTCCGAGAATGGAAGTCCGAAGGCTAAAGGCGTCGGTAGGATTGTGTCATCACACACATGAGCAGAACCGAGCAGAACCGAGCCACAGGACATACACAGGAAGTGACCGAACCTAACAGAACCACCTCGACCCATCTTTACCTTAGAAACGGCCTCAAACTCCTCTCCCTCTGCTTATTTTTCTTTTCTTCTACTTCTTCTTCAGAATTTATTGGGAAGTTGACATGAAACGTAATGTATGTATTACCGCCCCCTAGTGGTGGGGAGTGTGGTTCAACATGTCTTCTTTTGGACCTTTAGAAGGAGTGATCATGTTTTATTAGTCATCTTAGGTTGTCTAAAAATCATGATTAAAAATATAATACATTTACTTTCTGAATATCCGTGTAGACTAATAAAATATTTATTATTTTTTTCTCATTTCCTACAACATGGATCTTCTTTTTGTCTTGTTTTCTGATATATTTATGTTAGTTTGTTTCCTATTATGGTGTTGAAGACAATGAACTGCTAAATTCATAATATTGTTATCACTTTTCGGTTTCTCCTTGATCTCATTTCTCTAATTCAGTCTTGAATCATATAAAACAATATTTCTTTACTTTTCTTTTCTTTTTTCTGCTATGTTTTTTTGTTTGTTTGTTTGTTTAATTATAATTTATGCTTCTGATTTCCTTGCAATCACTGTGAAGTTGATTTGTCTGACTGGTTTTGTTTCCCTTGATCCCAATAAATATGGACGTTAATCATATCATCTAAATAGCAACTGCTGCTGTTTCTTATGAAATGTCTGGTGGACAACAAATTATTATTCTTAAAAGTCTTATTTTGTCTGTGCATTATTAGCTAGTAATAATGCTAATATTTTGCTTGTGTGTGCTGACAAGCCATTTGGAACTCATTTACCTTCTTCTAGTAATTCAGACTATTCCTATTTCTCCGGTTGGATGTTTTTAATGAAGATGTCTAAATCTTGAAATACTCATGGAAGTTCGTTGTATATTTCTGTGTTGTACATGAATTAAAACAAATCCTTTATCCATTTTCTTGTATGAAAGTGTTAGATCTACTTTTGCAACATGTAGGATCCGTGTTCATATTGCACATTGGACTAAATATTTCAAAGTTCCTCTTTCTGCCCCACAGTCATTTCCAGGTAAACATCTGACAATGTTTACAGCTTTCTTATATTTATCAATAACTTTCTATGTTATTTGTTCAAACTGTATCCCCGGTTAAATGTTTCAGTTTCATTCTTGATCATATAAATTATAATTTGCAGACTGAGCGCCCCATTTGCTGAACTCCACCAAATGAAGGATTTTCAGACCCATCCAGCCGAGACGTTACAGCAGCAGCACCAAGAAACCCACAACCGCCACCTCCACCCAGAACAGACCGAAAACATTCACCAACCACCCGTGTGTCCCAGTCCAGTATTGGACACTGCGTCCCAGTCCAGTGTTGGACTCTGCGTCCCAGTCCAGTGTTGGACACTGCGTCCCAGTCCAGTGTTGGACACTGCGTCCCAGTCCAGTGTTGGACACTCTGTCCCAGTATGAAGCTGTTGCTGAACTGGAGCGCTCCTTCAGTGACGGACCAACTGCACAGAGACGTGTTATTCCAGTGGGTTAAACCAAACGTCTCTCTTTCCTCACACATTATTTCAGCTTCATTTGAAAGTAAACTAGATTTGATAAGCAATTATAAAACAAAACAAAATTGAAACAGCATTGTTTCTGAAACAAGACTACAGAAGTGAATCGTATAATGAATTTTCTTTCAGATTTTTAATTAGACATTATAGATAAAATGTTTGAAAGTGTCTACAGAATAGTCACATGCTGCTCTTCACCCGGATTAATCAGCTTTATTTTAAAGAGACTGAAATGAAAAACCTGTTACAGCAGGCAACACAAAGAAAAACTAAGTAGTTTATCTGTCGGGAAAAATCTTTGCAGATTTACAGCATGTTGACTGTAAGAGCTGTTTCTCCTTCTTATATTTCATAACAAAAGAAGCTCTGGATTGATGAGATGTGAACAAGTCCACTATGAAGCAAAACAACAAACTCTTGTTTCTTTGACAATATGAACAGAAACATTCCAGACTTCCAGGTCCAGTAACACGCAGAAAAATATCTAATAGAAGCTCAGCAGGCAAATCTTCAGGAGTTTTGCTGAAAAATAAAGTTGACAGTTTCAGTTACACATGACAGTGGAAAATAATTGTTCTAAAAAGATCAAATTTCTCACCAGCAAAGCTCGACCTCTGGTTTCTATCGGCAACAGGAAGTTTCCCAGAGCACAGATGACACAAGCAACCGCAAACGGAGTGAGAGCTTGAATTACAGACCGCGACATGAGCACCTGAAGTACACACCAAGCAATGAGGCACAGCAACAGCAATCTGAAAATGGTGTTTTTGAGCTGGACCTTGAACACACCTGTGCAATAAATGGAGCGATCATCCCTCCAATCCGACTGAACGAGGTGCAGAATCCCATCCCAAGAGATCGCGCTATGGTTGGGTAGACCTGGGATAAAAACCATTTGGAACATTTGTTCTCTGGATGTGAGAAAACTTAACCAGGGTCTGCTGCCTTTTTAGATTCAGACTAGAAAAATCTGCTTTATCAACCATGACTGTGAACAAACAGTGAATTTGACTTTGGTGCTCATATGCACACAGTGTACAAGTACTAAGTCTAATTATATGATCTGTACTGGAAATAAAAAATTTTAAAAATAAAATGTACAACTTATTATGTTTGGAAGTCAACATAAAGTAGGAGATGAGTTGGGCAAGAACTCCTTTAAGTTTAACTTGCTTAACAGAATCATATTTCCATTCCCTTCATTCTTTCTTCTTTTCCTTCTCTACACTAAGCAATACCTACATACGCCACCTAGTGGTGAACAAAGAACACCCAACAATGTGGTTACTCAGAACTTTAGCTGGATGAATATCAATGAACAAAGTGTGAAATGTGTGCATCCCCATTCTACCTCCATGTATGGAGGAGGAATATTCCTACAGCAAAGGCCCCGTTAATGACCACACAAAGCATGCTGGGAAAATAATCATTGAACACCAGAGAGACAGTAACAATTAATAAAGGTTCTTTCTGCAATTACATGAGTGGTTATTAATGTGTGAAGAATGGTTCAGAAAATATAGCAAACAATGGATTTGTTGCCATCTAATTCTTTTATCATTATTATTATCATCATCATTATTATTATGGCTTCTAGCAATAGGCGTCTCAGAGGGAGCTGGTATTCAATCAGAACTGAGACTGTGCTGGATTATCTAAATGTAAAGACATGATCAACTCTTACCTCAGCTGTGTAAATGTAAACCACATTAAAGTTCATGGAGACCAGCGATCGCAGCAGGAACAGCAGCACAGTGAAGCCAAACCTGAAGTAAGACACAAAGTTTCCATAATGCAGCTCAGATGCATTAAAATATGCTAAACAGACCTAATGAATAAGTTTTTCATCACAGTGACTCTGGTCCCTGTCAGATTTCAGTGGGAAGCACAGGAACTAAAGGTCTGATCAAATCCAGTGATTCAGCCCAGTAAACCAAATCTCAACCCAGTTTAGAGATCTGGTTGTCATGGAGCCCAAAGCGCCAACTGGAATCTACAAAGCGTTTCTGCTGACATTCATCCGAGCGCCACATTTTCTATGTTGAACAGACAGAGGACGGATGTTATGCTGGAAAACTGGTTTCTGTCTTTTATTCTTTTTCTAATAATAATAATATGCATGGTCAAATAAAATGTAAACCTTCTTATGTTTGTAAGTCAACATGGCTGCGACTTGAACACCTGAAGTACACATAGAGAGCGACAGTGAAAACTGGCTAGAGGAAAGGAGATGTTCCATTTATTCTGTAGCAGAAGGTCACAGTGGTTTATGAACAGTCATGCAAAGACATGAAAGCAGAGAATTATTGCTCCAGTCAGAGTGAGTTCAATCTGACCCGCCTGGTAAACACAGAGCCACTTCCTAGTGACAGACCAATCAAACTGCAGATGTCCTTGGTGACTTATCAGAGTGCAGTCCTTACATTGTTGTGCAGATGTTGACCATCATGAACAGAAGAGCTGTTAACAGTTGAAGCACAGTGAGACTTATCCTCCTTCCAAACACGTTGAGCAGGATGATGTTTAATGGAACCACTGGAGAACAGAGAAGATGGAGAGTCACAAGCCCAGCCTGGTGCAGAGCAACACAAATCACAATCTGGACAGAATAAACCTTCCTGAAAGAAAATCAGAAGACATGTTGCTTTTATCGGACACAGCATATAAACTGGATTTTATTCAACAGCAATGTTTAAAGTTTTTTTTCAAACATTTCCTGTCGAAAAAAATTTCTTCAAGATCTCTGATGTTCTGCATCTGTTCATCAACAATAAGGTACAAATTAACTAAATGAACTACATGAAAATGTGTAAGAAGTGAAGAAATTTAATTGTGGTAAATGATTTGTACTTGTCTAACAATTTATAAACTCCAGAAGACTCCAAAGAGTTTCACTCTCCATTCACTCATTCACCCTCTGATGGTGGCAAGCTACTAGATAGTAGCCATAGCTGCCCTGAAGTGGTCTGACCGAGGAGAGACTGCCAGGCACAGGCAACCGCTATCAGGTTGTTAGGACCCCCGACCACCTGTTGGGCCCCCCGACCACCTGTTGGGCCCCCCGACCACCTGTTGGGCCCCCTGACCACCTGCTGGGGCCCCCGACCACCTGTTGGGCCCCCTGACCACCTGTTGGGCCACTGCAGGAAAGGCAGGAGAAGTGTCTTGCCCAAGGACAGAGGTGGACAGAGCTGGAATAGGACCAGTAACCCTCCTATTGAGGAAGAACCAGTCGTTAAGAGAACATTCAGACTGTTGGACTCACATGCCACTTCCCCCAGGGAGCTGATGAGCAGCGTCTGGTAGTCGTTGCTTCCAAAGGGGATGCAGTAGCAGAGTCCGCTCTCATGGCGGTGTTTGACCTGATGCTCTGCGTCGGCATTTATCACACACAGCAGGTTTTTCTCCAGCAGCTCTGAGCTGCTCAGCACTGAGCCGTAGTACGCGAAGGACGCCACAAACCTGCAGGACAGACAGAAAATAAATCCTGAGACTTTACTTGACCTGGATGCTCCGATGTTCCTCTTCCTGCAGCTCCAGGTTCAGGTTACAGTGTTTACAAAAATATAAATTGCATGTAAATGTAGACTTTGAAACTTTTGACACAAAGTGCTGTAGTAAACATAAGTAAAAAAAAACAGAACTTTATTTTAAAAATATCCAAATAAGTGACAAGAAATTTCACCAGACCAATGTACTGTAGTCTTGATTGGTCTCGGTGATGGACCAATCAAGACTCGGACTGATTTTGACAGCATGTTGTTGAAGATGAGCAAACTTTACCATGAGTACCAGAGCAGGAGGGACGTCCTCCTGAAGGTGGGACTGAGCAGAATCCTCCAGCTGCCGCGTTCCCTCTGGGAAACAAACATCACGCCATAAATCTAGTTTTCTCTGAAAAGTGGTTTTAAGATCAGCATGTCAACAAAATGCAACTTCTAAAGAAATTACACACACACACAAAGACACACACACACACACACACACACACAAACACGCACACACGCGCGCACACACACACACACACACACACGCGCGCGCGCACACACACACACACACACACACACACACACACACACACATACATACATACATGTTAAACACAAACATAAACAGCTCAAGTCATATTTTGAAACAGACACAGCAGGAAACAATGAATTAAGCAGCAAAGACAAACATCCATCATCTGAAGTTTATGGTTAGGGTTTTTTCTGCTTCTTATCATAATGAAACAAGAAGATAATTGTCCATTGCTGATGCTAGACGCTTCCCTTTAGAGGGTTTTAAGCCACTTCCAACTTTGATGAGAGCAGAATTAAACTCTGAATGTCTGTGCAGCCTGAGAGCAGAAGGATGGATTTTAAATGGGAAAATATGCAGCAACAGAACCACTGCATCATTGTTTGAGCCATGATGCAACACTGACACCATCAGGTCACAGCAAGGATTACAAGACTTCACAGTAGTCCAGGTATTTCCTGTGTAATTCTAGGAAGATAAGAGAGGAAGCAGAAAATACCAGAGCGGGCTCCACCAGCTGCCCAGGAGGAAGAGAAGCTCGGTTCATTCTGGCGATCCTCTGCAGGGTTTTGACGGCAGCATCAACTTTCCCTGCTGACACGTTGTAACGGGCCGACTCAGGAATAAACTGGGGGTCAAACAGAAACATCTCATGTTTTGACTGGGACAGACGTGACAGAAACAAACAATTGGAGCAGAACCTGGACCTTGAAGAGGAAGATGAGGATGATGCTTGGTGTGATGGAGAGCCGGATCATCCATCTCCAGCCCATAGTGGGAACCACCAGCATGCCGAGGAGGATGATGAGCATGGAGCCGGTCATCCAGAAGACCTGAAACGCAACGAGCTTCAGTGCTTCTGTTGTTTTGAGGAAGAAAGGTTGAGAGAGCAGAACTCACAGTGCCCAGAGGCAGCAGGTAGGCTCGATATTTGGCAGGGATGAACTCTGTCTTCAACACAAACCTAAAGAGCAAACAAACCACATTTAGCCAATCAGAGAGCAGGATTTTCAGTCTACTGCCGCTTTGTGTGAGCTGACCCCTGAGACACTCCTGCAACGCCGCAGCCCACCATGCTGCGCAGGAAGATAAACCAGCCGTACGTTGGAGCAAACGACGTGAGCAGAGAGAAATAGGCGCTCCACACATAACCTCCAAACACAACCTGAATGAAACACAAAGACCAAAGAAGAAGCACACAGAAAAAAACCCAATGGCACTGCAACTGAAATCAGCCATTTCCTACCTTCCAGCGTCCATATCTGTCAGCGATGTAACCGGCCAAAACTCCACAAACCATGAAGCCAACGAACACCATCTGACGAAACATTCAGTCATCGACAGCAAAAATGGTAAACCTCCAGTACTTGTAGAGCGTCAGTGGACATTCAGTCATTCATAAAGTTACTGGATCGTAGTCACTGCTGTCTGACAGAACCAGGTGTCATAAAGTCAAATCTCAATAAACTCTATTTACTGTGGTTTCCTACAACGATGAATATGATTGAAAAATAAACCAGAAATTAGGTTGTCATCACCATCCTGCACATGTGAAGTTTCTTGGTTTTCTGTTTTAAGAAGATTTCCATCTTCAGATTATCAATCAACTGCTATCATGCGTTGCTATCATCCTGATCGGTGGTCATGGATTCTGGAGCGTTCTCATTTTTGTTCACCTCTGAAAAATCACTTGCAACAGAAATTCCACTTGTTTTCTAATCTTGAGTCCCAAACTATTCAGAGATTTTGCCAGTCCAGTTCTCCAACACTTTCTTTAGTTAATGAGGGTTAATAAAATGTTACCTAATAAAATGTTCAAAAAATGATCTAAATTCTACTTTGAATGTCTCCATAACCTCTGAACTGCACTGCAGCTCACCTTCAACATTTCAGATCACTTGAGTGACGTTCAGCTGAGTTTTATCAGAGATATTTGTGACACAGAGTTGAGTTTATGCGTAGTCTGGCTTGGATGACAGAAACTCACCGTGGAGACGAGGGCAACCTGCCAGTCCTCCAAGCGCCACTCGCATCGAATCTCTGGAGAAACCACAGCTAGCAGCATAATCTCCATGGCTTCCACAATCTGCACAAACACAGAGTCAGTGTGCAGATCCCACCTTCACTGCAGTTCTGCTGGGGCTAAGACACTCACATTGGCACTGCCCATGATGACAAACAGCAGGACGTGGAAGCGTCCAAAGCCGATGGTTTCCACAGCTTGCTCCACAGTGAACTTCTCATCTGCTGCAGCTGAAAACAGTCCAGAGATTCAGTCAGATTAAATTCCTCCAGATCCACACAGACATCCACCTCCACTAGATTTATCTGGAGAATCTGTCGCACAGCTGGAGCAAGTCATGGACTCCGTCTGTCATCTTGTTGGAAATACTATGTTCCCTCAGCAGCTCTCTATGAGGAACGCCTGACCAGTTACACAAAGAGCAACTTAGCAACTCAACACATCTAGACATATGGAAAACAACTGACTGACATTTAAAGTGAGCATCAGAAGAAGGGTGTAAAGGACATCAACTAACGGAGTTTTATTTTGAAGGACTAGAAGTGCTGAGTAGTTCCATCCATCCATCCATCTTCTGCCGCTTATCCGGGGTCGGGTCGCGGGGGTAGCAGCTTTAGAAGGGAGGCCCAGACTTCCCTCTCCCCAGCCACTTCCTCCAACTCCTCCGGGGGAATCCCGAGGCGTTCCCAAGCCAGCCGAGAGACGTAGTCCCTCCAGCGTGTCCTGGGTCTTCCCCGGGGCCTCCTCCCGGTGGGACGTGCCCGAAACACCTCACCAGGGAGGCGACCAGGAGGCATCCTGACCAGATGCCTGAGCCACCTCAACTGGCTCCTCTCGATGTGGAGGAGCAGCAGCTCTACTCTGAGTCCCTCCCGGATGACCCGAGCTTCTCACCCCTATCTCTAAGGGAGAGCCCAGCCAACCCTACGGAGAAAACTCATTTCGGCCGCTTGTATTCGCGATCTCGTTCTTTCGGTCATTACCCAAAGCTCATGACCATAGATGAGGGTAGGAACGTAGATCGACCGGTAAATCGAGAGCTTCGCTTTTTGACTCAGCTCTCTCTTCACCACGACGGACCGGTACAGCGCCCGTTTCACGGCGGACGCTGCACCAATCCGCCTGTCGATCTCACGCTCCCTTCTTCCCTCATTCGTGAACAAGATCCCGAGATACTTGAACTCCTCCACTTGGGGCAGGACATCTCCCTCGACCCGGAGAAGGCACTCTACCCTTTTCCGGCTCAGGACCATGGTCTCAGACTTGGAGGCACTGATCCTCATCCCGGCCGCTTCACACTCGGCTGCGAACCGCTCCAGCGAGACTGCAGATCACGTCGATGAAGCCAATAGGACCACATCATCCGCAAAAAAGCAGAGATGCGATCCTAAGGCCACCAAAACGGATCCCCTCAACACCTTGGCTGCGCCTAGAAATTCTGTCCATAAAAGTAATGAACAGAATCGGTGACAAGGGCAGCCCTGGCGGAGTCCAACCCTCACTGGGAACGAGCCCGACTTATTGCCGGCAATGCGGACCAGACTCTGACACCGGTCATACAGGGACCTGACAGCCCGTATCAAAGGGCCCGGTACCCCCATACTCCCGGAGAACCCCCACAGGGCACCCCGAGGACACGGTCGAACGCCTTCTCCAAGTCCACAAAACAAATGTAGACTGGTTGGGCAAACTCCAATGCACCCTCCAGGACCCTGCTGAGGGTGTAGAGCTGGTCCAGTGTTCCACGACCAGGGCCGAAAACCACACTGCTCTTCCAAAATCCGAGGTTCGACTATCCGACGGACCCTCCTCTCAGTACCCGAATAGACCTTGCCAGGGAGGCTTAAGAGTGTGATCCCTCTATAATTGGAGCACACTCTCCGATCCCCCTTTTTTAAACAGGGGGACCACCACTGATCTGCCAATCCAGGGGAACTGCCCCCGATGTCCATGCGATACTGCAGAGTGCGTTAGCCAACACAACCCTACAACATCCAGAGCCTTGAGATACTCGGGCGAATCTCATCCACCCGGGGCCCGGCCACCGAGAGCTTTTTAACTACCTCGGCCACCTCGTCCCCAGAGATTGGAGAGCCCAACCCAAAGTCCCCAGGCTCAGCTTCCTCAATGGAAGGCATGTTGGTGGGATTGAGGAGGTCTTCGAAGTACTCCGCCCACCGACCCACAACGTCCCGAGTCGAGGTCAGCAGCACACCACCCCCACTGTAAACAGTGTTGGTGCTACACTGCTTCCCCCTCCTGAGGCCGCCGGATGGTGGACCAGAATCGCCTCGAAGCCATACGGAAGTCTTTCTCCATGGTCTCTCGAACTCCTCCCACGCCCGAGTTTTTGCCTCAGCAACCACCTGAGCCGCACGCCCGCTTCGCCCGCCGGTACCCATCAGCTGCTTCGAGGTCCCACAGGCCAAAAAGGCCCGATAGGACTCCTTCTTCAGCCTGACAGCATCCCTCACCGAAGGTGTCCACCAACGGGGTTCGAGGGTCGCCACCACGACAGGCACCGACAACCTTGCGACCACAGCTCCGATGAGCCGCCTCGACAACGGAGGCACGGAACATGGTCCATCAGACTCAATGTCCCCCCGCCTCCCCCGGGACGTGTTTGAAGCTCTGCCGGAGATGGGAGTTAAAGCTCCGTCTCACAGGGGACTCCGCCAGACGTTCCCAGCAGACCCTCACAACACGTTTGGGCCTGCCAGGTCTGACCGGCATCCTCCCCCACCACCGGAGCCAACTCACCACCAGGTAGTGGTCAGTGGACAACTCCGCACCTCTCTTCACCCGAGTGTCCAAGACATACGGCCGCAGATCCGACGAAACGATGACAAAATCGATCATCGAACTGCGGCCTAGGGTGTCCTGGTGCCAAGTGCACATATGGACACCCTTATGCCTGAACATGGTGTTCGTTATGGACAATCCGTGACGAGCACAGAAGTCCAGCAACAGAACACCACTCGAGTTCAGATCGGAGGGAGCGTTCCTCCCAACCACGCCCCTCCAGGTCTCACTGTCATTGCCCACGTGGCGTTGAAGTCCCCCCAGCAAAACGAGGGAGTCCCCAGGAGGGGCACTCTCCAGTACCCCCCTCTAAGGACTCCAAAAGGGTGGGTAAGCTGAACTGTCATTTGGCCCGTAAGCACAAACAACAGTCAGAACCCGTCCCCCCCACCCGTAGGCGGAGGAGGCTACCCTCTCGTTCACCGGGGTGAACCCCAGCGTACAGGCGCCAAGATGGGGGAGCAACAAGTATGCCCACCCCTGCTCGACGCCTCTCACCGTGGGCAACTCCAGAGTGGAAGTACATCCAGCCCCTCTCAAGGAGACTGGTTCCAGAACCAGAGCCATGCGTCGAGTGAGACCGACTATTTCTAGCCGGAACCTCTCAGCCTCACACACCAGCTCCGGCTCCTTCCCCACCAGAGAGGTGACATTCCACGTCCCAAGAGCCAGTTTCTGCAACCGAGGATCGGACCGCCAGGACCCCCTCCCTCGGCCACCACCCATCACACATTGCACCCGACCCCTGTGGCCCCTCCCATAGGTGGTGAGCCCATTGGAAGAGGGACCCATGTTTCCTCTTCGGGCTGAGCCCGGCCGGGCTCCATGGGTTAAAGCCCGGCCACCAGGCGCTCGCCAACGTGCCCCACCTCCAGGCCTGGCTCCAGAGTGGGGCTCCGGTGACCCGCGTCCGGGCGAGGGAACAATAGGTCCAAAGTTTGTAGTCATCATAGGGGTCTTCGGGCTGCGCTTTGTCTGGTCCCTCCCCTAAGACCTGTCTGCCTTGGTTGACCCTACCAGGGGCATAAAGCCCCCGACAGCATAGCTCTTAGGATCATTGGGGCACTCAAACCCCTCCACCACGATAAGGTGGCAGCCCGAGGAGGAGGCTGCCACCTTACTTAACCTGAGTAGTTCTAGATGACAAAAAGGCAACAATAACTCAAAGAACCACTGGTTACCACCAAAGCATGCAGAATGGGATCTGTGAATGCACAACACACCAAACCTTGAAGCAGATGAGCTACAACAGCAGAAGCCCATACCAGGTGCTACTTTCTATCAGCTAACAACAAACTGAGGCTACAATTAAAACAGATACCAAAACTGGACCAGTACAGGTTGGAGAAACAGTACTTGGTCCAATGAGCAACTGACTTTCAGCTGAACCTTCCAGCCAGTTTGTCTGTCGACTTTCGGCAGGATCAATTCATTTCATCCGGATCAGACCATCTGCAACTTGGAGATGATTCTCTGATCCTCTCAAGCATCTTTAGGAAGTTTGTGACCTGGAGCTTCTCACCATGGATCTGTAGCTGATCGATTTAAAACTCAGGAATAAAGAAACTCTTGTTGAATCTAAGCCACGAAAAGTCAAAGCAGTCCTGAAGACTGGTACTGACCCGGTTCTGGCTAGGTGTACTTAATAAAGTGTCCAGTGAGACTATGTGATGGGAAATTGTGTATGCATGTTGGAAGGGAAAATGTACAGAATTATTATTGCAGTTTATTGTTTGATAATTCCTCCTTACATATGATGCAACTTCAGCAAAATAATCACATATCTGGAAACTTCATCAGTACTCCAGATTTCTAGCCTCTCATCCTCAGATTTCTCTCTTCTCAGATAAATAATTAGATTTTTCCAAATAATTATCTGTCCAGGTAAAACCAGATGTGTCAGCATTTACCTGATCATCAAACTCACCATTGTTGCTGTTGCTGTTGTTGCCCTGCGAGTTGCCTGTAGGTTTTTCTTGCAGTTCCACCTGCTGCAGATGGATGGCGCTCACCAGCTGAGTTTTCATAGAGTCCGTCATCCTAAAGCACAAGGGTGAAACTCCAGACCTGGAGGGCCACTGGCAGCCCTGCAACCTTTAGATGAGCCTCTGCTGCTTCTCACCTGAACAGAACAATGAGGCCATCAAGGTTCTGGAGAACCGATCCAGACTGGAGGAGGTAATGAAGCCGTTTCATTTCATTGTACCTGTGGCTCATCTAAAACCTGCAGGAGGACAAGAGTTTGACTCTCCTGTCCTAAAGCAAGAACGGTTTCTTTCAGAAACTCTTCCAAGCCTGCAGCTGAGGCCTTTTACAGTTCAACAAGTAAAAGCCGAAAGTTTCTTTCCATCACTTTCACAAGGATTTGCCAAATTAGAGCCTAATTATATTTGACCTTCTGTAGTTTCTCCCAGATGCTTTAATTAACTCAACAAAATCAAATGATTATAAATGCTTTAAGAACAAGTGTTTGTGGCTTTTTTTTGCTCATTTACAACATATTTCATAATAAACCTGAATATCAACAACATGAAGCCTGTTTGTGTTTTGTTTGATTCAACAGTAGCTGCAGGAAAGAGGCAGTCTGGACCGAGGGAATCGAACCGGGGACCGAGGTGGCCCAGGCTGTTTCCACTGAATACTGATCTAGAACACGCAGGTCTAGACCTCACTGCGCTCAACCGGCTTTAACGCGCTGACTTCGGTGGGCGGAGCTTACCGGTCCGTATGTGACGTCATCGGTACCTGCAGTTGTTCGGAAAGAGGTCCGTGTTTACAGCGTTCTGGACCCGATAGAAGGACAGAACCGACTCACCCTGATGTTGGAGCCGAACCCGAACCCGAACCCGCCGCTGTTTTCATGCCGCAAATGGTGGTGGTGGTGATGAAGAAACGCTCTGCTCCTCCTCCTCCTCCTCACCTGCTCAGGTACATCAGGAAGTGGCACCGAGCCACAGGGTTCGGCGATGGGAGGAGTCCGGTTCCGCCCAAAGCCTGCAAGTTTGGAGGATCATGAACGCAAACAGAGAAGCAGAAAACAAGTTGGGAAAGAAAAGGAGCAGCCCGGATTTCATGAGCCAGACGGAACCGAAGCAGAACCGAAGCAGAACCGAAGCAGTTCGTTTACTGAAACGTGGATGCTTTTGGGCTGAACATGTTGTTAGTGCATGTCCTCCACGAATAAACACGTTTTTGTGTTTTGAGATCCAAAAACTTTACAATAAAAAAATATCAGTAATTTTAGTAAAATTGTAGTAACTTTACTTTGTAAACTTCCTTCAATTCCCATATGAGAAATGATTTTCCAGCACAGCACAGAAGCATTCAGAATATTTCATCTGTGTAAAACCAGAAGGTTTTCAGAAATGACAACAACGGGTTTGACTCCAAATGTCTCTTTAATGTCTGTTAACACAATCAGTCGGACTGGAAACACCAGATCTCGAAGCTCACAGAGCGTCTCGGCGGCGAAGCGAGACCAGGCTCGCCAGGAGACCCTGAGACCCGGCCCGGACCACGAGTCCCGCTGCTCCCCTGGGGTCGCAGCGGGACTCGCCGGGTCAGGGCAGGCCGTCGGGTTCTGAAGAACAAACAGGAATGTGGTTGAGCTCAGAGCAACAGCTGAGTGGATGTTCCTTCATGACTAAACTGCAGGTTTCACTGAGGACCAGAGATTCTTCATTTCTCAGAGCAAAGTCAAGTTCATCGCTTTGTTTCGTACCCACAATTAGGTTGGATGAACACACAGGTCTTTCGCTCCCATTCTGGGTCTCTTTGGACCCAACTGAAACTTTGACTTTAAGGGTTCCACTGCAACCAACTCCTGGTTCAGTTGGCAGCCTGGAGACCATGAGGACAGTCCAGTTAACAAATAGATCTACAATACCACTTTAGCCCTACAATGGTGAGTCAATTGGTCCAAAAATACACATAGTTCAGGTCAAAATGATACTGTACATTATTAGGTCCAATGTGACAAAAGAGAAAAAAAGCTTGCAGATGTGAGAATCACAAAACCCCAAACAATATTTTTGGACACTGTTTAGTGAAGGATCTTCTGTGAGCATCGCAAAACATCTTTCCTGGATCCGCAGTTTGTCATGGAGGAACATCCAACTTGTGACTGTTTGCTGGAAACATTCAGGAGGAACCTGCAGTCTGGAACATCTGCAGGACTTTTGTCATTTTCATGATGGTGATCTGATAACTTTCAGATCCACCTGGAGTCTGAAATAGCACCATGTGATCCTGTGGACATGGCCAAGCCCTACAGCTTGACGGACAGGTGCATTGTCCAATCGGAGAGTTCCAAACCAGTAGCATTCTTGGTCCATGAAGGATGAGTTGGCACCAAGCCCAGCTGATCTTCCAGTCCATTTAGCAATCACAGATAAAATATTATTTCGATATATTTATATATATATTTCTATTCAACATCATATCCACTTTCATTTACACTATTTACTAGAACCATCTTCTTTTAGATTAAAAAATATCATTTGGAAATGTATAAAAAAGCTGATGAATAATGAGCTGAGACATTAATCACTGCTCACTGACCTAGACGTGAAACAACTTTTCACTGTTTGGACTTTTACATATTTTAGCAGCATGCTGAACATTATTGGGGACATCAAAAACAGCTAAAGCTTTAACATGGAGGAACATGCCAAGAAAAGCAGAAGCTCATGTGGAAACAGACAAAAGCTCAACAGCTTTGCAGAAAGCAACAGATTGTTTCAGCAGAGAGACGCAGCCGTCTGAATCAAAGCGTCAGAACTTCCTGAGACGAGTTGGGCTGATGGATGCCTTGGAACAGAAGAAGAAGAAGAAGAAGAAGCTTGTCCAAAACTGCATTCAGCTCCAGCAAGGTTTCATCCAGATGTGTGCAGACTTCCAGTAAAGCTGCCACAAACAGAAAATAAAGTAATAATGGCCTGCGCCTCAGTTTGGCTGTTGGAGTCACATGAACTTTTAACGTACCAGAACCTGAAGCGACCCAACTGCAGAAAGCGCAACACCATCCCAATAAAGAATTATCATATTGTAGTTCAGTTAAACGAGGAATAGGCGCTTTGATTCAGCTGGTTGATCCTAACAGGACAACATTGGAGCTTTTCTCTCCTCTAACATTCAAGATTTCAGCTCTGCACCTCAGGAGGAATTCTAGGATCTGATGGAAAGATGCAAACGCTCAGCTTGACTCATATTTTGAAATGATAAAGGACCTTTTCCTTTTATTGCTGTGTGGACAGAGTTGTCTAAATGCCACTCAACAAGCTGACTGAACAATGTAGGCTTGTGTCATATTAGTGTAACCTTGGTTACGGTTACACGTTGCTGTTAAAGAAGCTGCCAGCGACACGAATGCAAGGTGTGTTTGGACCAGAGCAGAACTTCTTTTATCCTGGACCCTTTTCAGTTGTTTCGAAAACTTTTCTCCCACCACCGCCGAGTTCTGCTGCCGCTTGAAAACCTCACGAAACTGAACCAAGCCTCGTTCAGATGCAAAATGTGTGGCTCTGTTTCAGCGATTATGCTCCCAAAAATATAAAAAGTTTCAACAAATTCCATGGGAACTAAACTTCACCAACCTGAGCTGTTGGTGAACTTTCTTTTTCTTCTCTCGTTTTTGGAGAGGAGTGAAAGAAAAGAAACTTAGGAGTCAGAGTCGAACTGAAGTTTTAGGGCAGAAATGATGCTCTCCAAAATGGCCATGGGAGAGCGACAGAGAGAAATGTTGGAAATTACACTTTAGTTTGGATTGAAGCCAAAAGATTTCTGATTATTTAAATGCTTCCAGCATTTATTTCTACCTGTGAACACCATCAGTCGGACAATTGATCTTCTCACTTTTATATATTAGTTGATTTTCCTATTTTTCACTGATTCTTTGAAAAAATTAACATTCCAAGGCAGAAATAAATAATAATAATAACATTAACAATTCATACCCACAAAGTGTTTGTTAGCTCACTTAGAGGCCACACAGATGGAAACAGGAAGATGTTTCATCAGCAAAGTTTAAGTATTAAAGGCCAAGTTGTGCTGATGCCTCCTGTCTATCACAAATGAGAGGTTACACATTTCCTCCAAGCTTGGCGTAACTTTGCTTCTATTTGACATAGTTTACTCATCTCTAGTAAACTATGACCAGGGTCAACATATCAACAGACTTGATATGTTGATATCAACATATCAACATTTCCTTTAAGAAATCAGTTCTGTGTCTTTGACTTTACTGGAAATGCCACAAACCAGAGATGGGAAAATGGATCCAGGGGAAGTTCAGGCTGTTCACAGCAGAACACACCTCCAGTACCAGAACACACCTTCAGTACCAGAACACACCTCCAGTACCAGAATACACCTCCAGTACCAGAACACACCTTCAGTACCAGAACACACCTCCAGTACCAGAACACACCTCCAGTACCAGAACACACAGGACCTTCACTGAAAAGAGGAATCATTCTTTTTATGTGTGCAGAATCTAACTGTTGATTGAGAAGCAGCTGCAGCTGAGAAGAATCTCAAGACTCCCATCTCCACAGTCCAGAAACTCTGGAGCATCTGCAACATATCATTAGCGCCATCTTCAGTGTCTACAGAAAACAGATGGGAGCAACAGAAATATCACAAAAAGCTGGAGAAGTGATGCTTTTGCTGTGATTTCTTTTTTTACCACTGATACACAAACACACAAGCTAGCAGCGATTCAGCGCAACAAACGGTCTCAGAATCTACAGCAAGCTCAAACACAAGAGTTTACAACCATGGAACAGTAGTTTGGTCTTTTTTTGATTTAAATAAAGCATTTAAAGCATGATTTCATATTTAAGCAATAAAAAATACAGAACATCTCAATACTCCAATAGTAACTCTCACATTAATATTGTGCTCATTGGGATTCTATTTCTAAGAATTTCATTTATATACCTATATATGAACACACACACACATACACATACACATATATATATATATATATATATGTATATATATATATATATATATATATATATATATATATATATATATATATATATATATATATATATATATATAGATATATATATGTATGGATGCATGTATTTGTGTGTGTGTGTTTTTTCTAATAGTTTGTCATGCTGTCAGAACTTTGCTGCACCTCCTGCTATAAACAGTGCAAATATATTTTCTGTATGATTGGTCGATGCATACATGATCACTGTGGCTGATGGATCATGGAAGGCAGTATGTGGTCAATGTTTAAATGTAATGAGGCTGACGATTAGCACCACAGGGAATCCAGAAGATTACCCACTTCAGAACTTCAGAAGGAACGATACACCCCCAAGAATAGGCAAACGTTCTGGAAGGACAGTGAGCTTCACATGTTCCCTCCAGGTTAATAACGGCATAATTATCCTGGAAACTATGATCTGCTGTAGATTTTCAGAGTTTCCTTTATCTCAAAAGGCTGAGAAGGTTGAATAAAGTCCATATAAGAATCATGACTAAACTAACACTGGAGAAACATCTTTAAAACTCTGAAAGGGGGAACCCACACCAGATTATTCAGAAGGTCAATTTCATCCAGAAGTGATGATAATCTGCTGGAGAACCATAAGACCCATCATCAGGTCTACAAGGGTTCAAAAGTTTTCTTCATGTGAAGAATTACCTCAACAAGGACTGATGGTCATCCCAGCCTTCATAACTCTAGTAGGAAGCAATGGCCAAAGGTTCAAAGGGCCCGTTTACACCAGGAACTCAAAGACAACAGCAAAACAGTTTGCTGTACAACTCCTAGAGACATTCACTCTGCAAGGTCAACAATGTTGTTTTAACCACAAGAGCAGGAAATGTGACTAATTCATTAAAGACCAATTGGAAGCTCTCCGACTAAGACAGCTTCAGAAATTGAGATGTACAATCCAAGTTCAAAATCAAACCAATCACAAGGCTTCTGCTTCAGAACTCCAACTTCAGAAGGCCAAGAGGGATGAGCTCCTAGAGTTGAAGGTAGATGACTAGACCACAAAAGGCCATCAACTTCACAACTCCAGAGGGACCTCTCGTTTCATGGTTGGAGGCTGTATTGTTGTTCCAGAAGTTCAAAAAGGATGATTCAGTGTAGAAGTCCAGGTTGGCCGATCCTCAGTGATCTATTCCAGGAAGCACTTTAGTGGAAATGTGAATCTGGGCGATGAACGCAGGACGAAAGGGTAGTGGACAGACAAATAAATAAAGAAAACCCTGTTAAGTCCTGGTGGTCGTCAGGAGACGCTGCCATTTAGATCATGGGTATTTTATGTTTAGCGGCACAGTTCAAGGTACTTAACCAACTACTAGAACAGCTACGGTAACTCCTGATTTTAAAAGGTGCAGGTCAGTTAAGGGTAGCTGGTCACTGCCGTCTGTTTCTGGGCCAGCCGTCGCAGCTCCTCCCTGATCGCCTTGATGAGAGAGGCGGATGTGTGGGCAGATGGAGAGGCATCCTCTGGTGGATATTCTGGGGTGGGTGAGGTTAAGAGGAGGGGTGGAGCCGATGGGTCCCGTAACGAAGAGCTGGGCATTTGAAAAACAGATGAAGAGGAGAACTCAGGGAACGACAGCACCTGGAGAAAATACAAGGATGAGTTAATTCCCAGCAAATGGAGCAAGGGTGTAGATTAGAATGATGTTCAGAGCATCTTTAGCATCACATAGCACTTATTTTCTGAAGAACTTTGAAAAGGAACAAGGCTGACATGTCTGTTGTCAGTAACATCACTGGTAGGTTAGAACTAAACTTGATATACACTCTGGTAACCCAAAAGTTCCTGTCACAGTCAGTTAACCAATAGAATCGTTCTATTGGTCTGGATTTTATCTGTTTCAAGACTTACACTCTCTCTGCTACCTCCAGGTCTGGATAGGTCCTGGTCTGAGTGCTGCTGGTGCCAGCTGGAGCCAGTGGGTCCAGACATGCTGCGCCCGACTCCAGGGTATGCACCGATCTGACTGGACAAACCCACCTGAGTCAGATGGTGAAGCTGTGCCCCTGGAGGGGAACAGAAAAGACACAGACAAGACAATAAAGGCCCCCACATACTCGAGTGTACTTCAGTCCGTGGAGGTTTGCGCCGACTCAAAGTGGACGTCCGGCGGACACGTCCACGTAAAGATCCATTTTTATGAACGCAACCTGGTGGAAATATTGTTAACATCAAACTGGTTTTCAAGAGACACCAAGCTGCTGAGTTGAAAGTAGGGGTTACATCACTTCACATTATTTTAAAGTCAACATCAACATAATTAAAATCAACATGATGTGGTAATGTCACAGAAACACAAGCGAAAACAGGCTTTATTGGCTACATTTACACAAATATTGCCATGGTGTATTATACAGAAAGCAGAGCAGAGAAGATCGAGCTCATCAAAAACACCTCTGAATGAAATTTTGCCTTTACTGGTTTCTTTTGCTTGTAAAATACGGATAAATATACTATCTTTGTGTGTCGTGAACATTCTGGAATTTTATCTTTTTTTACTCAAACAACAGCACTGATGATTGAGTATATACTCATTTTGGATAGCTGCACAAATTATTACGTTGACCAAAATTGTGCGTCTGGAACATAATAAACTAAGCTTCTTATGGACAGATCCTGTTTGATTATAGTTCATTCATAGATCTTCTGCCCCAGTGAGCAGCAGGACACTCAGCTGACTCAGCAGCGGCTCTCACTTTGCGGGATGAACAGACGGACAGACCCTCCCACACTGACAGGTGTGTTGAAGCTTCCCAGAAGGAGAAGAAACAAAGCTAGGCACCCAACTAGCTCATCAAACTTGCTGGTATCTACTAGGATTGTGGTAAATAAAGAAATTTCATCCATCCATCCATTTTCCGTCACCCTTCTCCCTAACGGGGTCGGGAGTTGCTGGTTCCTCTCCAGCTGCGTTCCGGGCGAGAGGCGGGGTCACCTGGACAGGTCGCCAGTCTGTCGCAGGACAACACAAAGACAAACAGGACAAACAACCACACACACACACTCACACCTAGGGAGAATTTGGGAAGGCCAATTAACCTGACAGTCATGTTTTTGGACTGTGGGAGGAAGCCGGAGAACCCGGAGAGAACCCACGCATGCACAGGGAGAACATGCAAACTCCGTGCAGAAAGACCCCGGGCTGGGAATCGAACCCAGGACCTTCTTGCTGCAAGGCAACAGCGCTACCCACTGCGTCACTGTGCAGAAATTTGTCTCAAGAAAATTTTAGGCCATCAGTACGCTTGAATATAAAGTCTCAACCCTCCGCGGTCAGTATGCGCGGAGTCCACACAGCTCACGGAGTGCAGACAGTTTGCCCGAGTATGTGGGGGGATTAAGAGTATTACTGGGTCACCAATTTGTTGGTGGGGTTGAGAGCAGGAGAGTGGTGACTCTTTTCTGTCTGCAGAATTGTCTCAAAGAGCGGAAGGCTGGATGTTTGCTCATTGTACCTGTACTGCCCCCTACAGGTCGGGGTCTGGAGGATGAAGGAGGGTCTTCATACTTCCCCCTGTTGGAGTACACCGACTCCTGCAGTTGTTCTCCAGTGGAAACATATCCTCCGGAGCCCAGGCCCTGCCTGATGGGACACAGACACACTGGGTTAATCCTTCAGTTTACAGACCTGGGTTTGTTTCTAAGTGTCCAGATGAAGTTGACCTCTGCAGCAGACCCTGGATGGATGTGGGGGAGACTCCCAACTCCGCATATCTCTGCAGACAAAAGTAGAAACATTTCACAGGGCATAACTAACATATTTGATCTCAGTGTGGAAAATAAATTGTTAGGGTTGAGTGGCTGCAGGGTAAGACTCCAACTGCCCATCACCCGGCTCACTCACCACACCGCTGGTCTGTGAAGATGGTGATACCAAGGCGAAGGCGTCATCCAGCAGGGAGTGCATCTGCTGCCGGGCTTCCTCAATAGAAGGCTGGGGGGGCATGTAAGGAGGTGGAGCTGGGGCTGAGTCAAAAACCTCATCAGTAGGGGAGGGACTGCCGTGGTCTGGGGGCATGTCAGGGTCCGACTGCCAGGAAACAGATCAGAGAAGATGTTCAGCTGTGATGGTTCTTAACGGAACCACCAGGGAATCTGAATCGGACAGGTAAGTCAAATTTGATCATATCACAAAGACATCAGACCAGTCCTCAGCTGAACTGTGGTAGTCATACCAACCAGCGTAACCTGATGACCATCAGCCAAACACAAACAGCCTCGCTGTGCCTCATTTGTCCTCGTGATGAGTAAGATTGGTTATAACGGTGACAGAAAGGGTTGGGGTTGTCTATTTATCTATCATTTTATTTTTGATAAGATTAGAGATTTAGAAATTTTATGATAAAATGTGCCCAGTGGCATAATGTGCAGTAGGTACTCTTCTTCTTCACATCAGAAAGAGTGATAAAAGTCGGCCAAATGTCAGAGTACAAATATTCTGAACAACTTTTCTCTTTGGTATGCAGGTTGGATCACTGAGAATGTTCAAATTTAATAAAACAATAAAACAGTTTAATGTACTCTGCACAGTTCTTCCCCATTTTCATAACCACCTCAGGGATAGTACAAGCCCGCCAAGCTGGGAACTGTGTGCCGGCAATTTGAGTGACAACAGACTGCATGTCTTAATTGGTCTGTGATTTCCGTCAATGCGGCTCAGACCTCGCAAACTCCAAACATCTCAACCACTGCAGTGGACCAGCAGACATCAGGCAGCTGCTCATAGCGTAATTATGAGGTTAATTTAACCGCAGTCTACATGGTCAAAGATGGAGGATGAGGAGAGACATAGATCTGGACCGCTGCCTGATGGAGCCGCTGTACGAGGAGGAACAGAGGAAGGACTGATTGGTCAGAAGTTCTGCCATCTTTTGGAGCAGGATGAGCTGCAAGCCGTACATCTGTGGTGTAAAACACCAGAACCGGAGCATCAACTTTGCATGATGTACATATTGTTATCCATCACTACGCCGGCGTGATTCTCCTCCTCCTGGTGACATTGTGGCCTGGTGAGGAACACAGAGCTTCACTCTGAACATTTTCAGTGACAGGAAGTTGACCTGCAATCTGACATAGACCACCCACTAATGCAGACCTATTCATAGCATCTCTCTCTCATTGTGATTGGTCCAGTTCTGTTTGATGGATATTTCCTGATTAGTGGCACGACTGTTGACTGATTTTACAAACTCATTTCCAGCTCCATAGCAAATGATTAAAAGCATTTTTCCACAACTGTGCGGCTCCAATATTTCCCACAGTGGACTGATTTGTGGTTAACTTTGGTTTGTCCCACCATGTACGCTACATTGTTGAGTCCGGGGTACTTCCTGTAGGTGGCGCTCTGGTCTGTGAGCAGTCGATCTCTGTCTGTATCTGGAAGACTTCCCGGTCCTTGATGAAGCCTCCGGCCCCGAGGAGAGCGCCTCCCTCTGGAGAGAGAAAACACACAAAAAGGATCTGATTCAGCTTTTAGCTACACTGGATTATCTACCTTTAAATGATCAAGTGTTGCTTTGAATATGTCCTTTGAGACTAGAAATGCAACATTAGTCCAGAGAAGCATAAAAACTGATTCAGTGAAGTTTGATTTAAGCTCCTCAGGGTCCAAATAATCAGATATTAAACAGGTAACGTGTGTTTGACTTCATTTGACCATTTATAACATTCATTTATCAAAGTCACCAGATCATTTTACTCTCTGGGATAACTGACACAGATTTATCCCAGTTCAAACTCCGCAGCTCGGATGTCGTTGGCCAACCCTGACCTTTTCCTGGAGTCGGCGGGGGTCAGGGGTGAGGCTCCCTCGGCCTGAAGGATGCAGTCCATGTGGTCGTGGGCGGAGCTGTAGAGCCGCTGGGCCGCTTCGCTCTGAACCGGCCCGTCTCCGAAAGCATCCATGATGTCGTCCATGGAAGGAAACTCACACTGGCCCCGCCTCTTTGCACGTTGGCGCAGTTTGTTCCTGTGATGCTCGATCTCAGACTTGTGCCTTAGCGCCACCTGTTGGACAACAGGAAATATGCTTTATTATGATTTATGGTAGTGTGGGGATTATGTGCCTGACCTACCTCAGTATTGACCTTTTCAGTGAGGGAGGGGCTCGGCTGTGGCGGGCCGTGAGCCGCAGGCGGACTTGGTCGCGGCTGCATGGCAATAAGTTGCACCTTGTTGGCCTGGCGACGAGTTCCATCTGAAGAGCCACGGGAGAGACGGTCAACATGGTCAAAGATGGAGGATGAGGAGAGAAGTTCATCTGGACCGCTGCCTGATGGAGCCGCTGGAGGCAGAGGAACAACTGACTGATCAGGAAACTGTCCAAACCTAAAAGGAGTCTCTGACTCCCAGGAGGAGCCAAAAAATGTTTATCATTTCACACACATCAATCAAGCACCTGGTAGCAAGGAGAGCAGCTAAATCTGCAAGTATTTTATATTCTGATGCCTTCATCATTTCGGAAATCGGAGCACATTCCCTGAACAAATTGGAGAAGCCTGAGGACGCCGCGGTCTCGTTGGCTTCGGGTCGATGGGGACAGTCGGCAGCAAGAGGTGGACAAAAGTCTCTTAGTTCGAGACGAGGTGAAGAGTGGAGTCTGCAGAGGACCCGACCCGACCCCAGTCACAGCCAAATGTCTTTTCATGTGTTCATTTGAATGTGAAAGTTGTGTGGTGGTGAACTGATCACCGACTCAACGACAAACACATGGTGCCAACCACAGCGGGCAGAACCAAACTATTTATGTATATCAGAGACTCGCACACATGAATTACTTGGGAACTAAAATATGTCAAAAAAATTGTGTACGAATAAGTAATTAAGTGAAATGAAGCACCGAAGCAACTTATGAAGTAAAAACTGGTGATTTTACTTGCAGCCTAATTGGGGTTTAGCTTTAAGATCTAAACTATGATTTTCCAACTTGACTTTTTTATTTAAGGAAAGTTCAAAGTTGTTGTTTTTGCAGTTCAGTCCAAACACCAATAATGTTTCATAAGACGGAAATAATGAAAACCCACAAACAACCTCCATCAAAAGTCTGTTCCAGACCCGCAATAGCAACGTAGAACAGAAGCAACATTTTCCAGATCAAATTTTCACTTGAGAAATGTATTGGACAAAATTTAGGAAATATTTTAAAACTGAATCTCTTCAGTTTTAATTAAAGACAGAAAGTAAATTTGATGAATTATTAGAATAACTTCCATTATTGCCAGCACGATTCTGCCCATAAAGACCACCACACTCATGGCTTTGGCATGTTGCTGCTAAAATGTGTTTTGTATTTCTCAACATGTTGAGTAGTGTTGTATGCTTACCCTACACTGCCCCCTAGAGTCTAGGAGAGTATGGGACAAACCGTGCAGAGTGAAGTGCTGATTCCATGTCTGTTTCCCACGTGATGCACATGATCAAGCGTGATGCACATGGTCAAGCGTGATGCACATGATCAAGCGTGATGCACATGGTCAAGCGTGATGCACATGGTCAAGCGTGATGCACATGGTCAAGCGAAAACAAGATGAAGAGCTCGATGTTTTGCATCCCCCCAACATCAGTGGAGATGCTGCACATCTCCTCCTGTCATCCCACACAATCAAATTGATTTTTGAAAACTCAGCTGTGGAGAATGTTACTGTTTAAACTTGTGTTTGATTAAAGAGCTGAAGCCAGGTCACATGCAGCTCATGTTTGGGAGTTTTTGATGGGCTTTTTAGTTGTTTTACCCAGTTGCTTAGTCTCCTGGTTGCTTCTCAGTGGTCTGCATTCAGTTTCTCAGTCTCATCTGTTTCCTTGTCCAGTTGTCACCTTTCTCAACATAAATACCCCCAGATTCCTTAAAATTATTGCCAGATCCTTCTGGAATCATCTGCTTCAGAATAAGCAAGTTGAAGCTAGTTGAAGTGAGGGATGTGCAAGTAATAACAATAAAAGTAGCAATAACGAGTAAAGGGTTAAACTTACCTATTTTGCTCCTCCCTTCATTCATGGGTGCAATAAATAGAAAAAAGGAAAGAAAATTGATCAGAAAACAGAATGTTGATCTGCCCCCCATTATCCTAATATGTGACTCCTTCCTTCTCAAGGTTTACATGATGACATCACCAGGTCTTACCATTTTTAGGGGCCTTCCTGTGGTGTTTGCCCTCACTGGGCGTGGCTACAGGTCTGGTGCTTTCCTCTGCCGACTCCCTGCCGCTGGATTGCTCACTTCCTAACGAGTCTCCATCTGAAGGGCTGAGCCTAAGGAGAACAATGTCTCAGTCCAGCAGCTGGTTGAACATAAACTGAATTGATAGGTGGAAAAATGTTGCTGAGGACTTTTCTGAAAGGCTTTTAGTCGTTTTGAGATATCAGGGGCAAATCTAAAGCTTCTATCCAGACAACAGGAGAATAAATTTAAAGTTGAATGTTTGACGTGACAAAAGGAGCAGAAATGTTTAGCAAACGCAACTATTTAAAGAAGGTTTACAGGAGTTCTCTGACCTTCCCCTGCGGCGACTCGAACGTGCTGCTTTAGTGGACGATCCTTTGGACTTGGGAGTGTTGAGGTCTCCGCCGTCGGAGGGCGTGGCCTCTTTTGTTGGGGCAGGCAGTGGACCCGTCTCCTGGATCACCATGATGTCGTCTTTACTGTGCTGACCAAGATGGAGCTTTGCAAAGTCAAAGCCTTTAACACTAGGAGCTTGAAGCTGCAGAGGACACCAGTGTCAGACTTGAACTCGTTTCCATCTCAACCAGAGGAAATCTACCACTTCCAATTGTACCTTCTGCCTCTGCTGGATGGTGTTGATGGCATCTGGTTGAAACTCAAGCTTTTCAGACCCACAAAGCTTCCAGTAGAGAATGATAATAATGAAGATAGCCAGTAGGACAGGGACAACCACCCCTACGATCAACCAAATGCTGCTGCTCTGAGTCTCAGCCGGAGGAACCGAAAAAGTCTCTACAGCTGGACAAAGGACAGGAAGAGAGGAGTGTGACCTGATGCCTCAGATGAAAACCCCTGGAACATCTGTCTCTGATCTAGCTTCTCACTCACGTTGAGCAAGAGGCCTTTGGACTCGGTGTCCAAGGACGATGGCGGCCCTCTGAAGGTCCAGGCGGTTCATGGTGGCTGCAGTTACCTCTGCTGGGACCCTCTCCCCACCTGGACCCTCTACGAAGTAAAACACCTCCAGGGGGCGCTCTGGCCCGGAGAGCCTGGATATCCGCACCACCTGACACACAACCGTTGGGATTTATTACCTCTGACAGAATTTCCAAGCCGACCGATTCCACCTTAGATACAGAAGGTCTCCACAGGAAGTCCTGCATCTGAATGCATATCTAACTTGGTTTTCTCATGAGGAACCACAATAAAGAACTTATCAACAGATGGTTTTTGATTTTGTTTTAAAACTTAACATTATCAATGTATTCAATGTGTCTGTTGTCCTGGATACATTTTGCACAGATGAAGCACAAGATAAAACAAAAGTTCAGGCTGCACAGGAAGACAGAGCAGTGTTCATGCTATATATATATAAATATAGATATTCACTAGTGACCTTTACTCAACAGTAATCTGACAGAGGGAGGTGAAGCAAAGGAAATGCAGCCGGCCGTCGCTCTGCCACATGATGCAACAGATCATTTCAGTTTATTGGTGAAGCACCAATTCACAACAAGTGTCATTTTGAGACAGTTTACAAAAAAGTCCTTCATATTGAAATGAATCATTTTACTGTTTGTTTCATGTTTTACCTGTAAACTGTGGTTGCCCACAGCGGTTGCTCTTCTCCAGCGCCTCCTGCTGGTCTCTTGCAGTCCTTCCTCCAGTAGCACAGCCAGTCGTCTCTCCAGACGAGCTTTAAAACTCCTCTCAGCGACCTGCTGCTCATGAACACCCAGCAGGACTGAAACAGCACAGAGCACAGAGAAAAACTCTCAGACCTGCAGGTTTGACCTTTTTAAACCTTCTTTATGGTGAGCTGAGCTACGTTAGTACCTGTACGGACCCACGTGTCACGCAGGTGGTGGGACATATTTAGCTCAGGATAGTGGGAGGCTGTGAACACAAGCATTTCAAAATTAAACTCACATTTGTTCCAGTGCATGTGTTTAATAGTTTGATCTGTTTTCAAACTGAAGTGTGGCTGAACTATTCAGCCATTTGAAGGTTGACGTACGTTCTGCAATCTGCAGAGCAGGAAATCCAACGTAGAAGCTGAACTCCACCAAGCTGAGCTTCCTCAGGTGTTCGCTAACCTCTGACCCCGCCAAGTAGCCCCTCCCATCTCGTACAGCAAAAGTGATGTCAACAGGAACCTTCTGTCCGACTGCTGGCCAGACTTTGCTCATTGTGATGTTCAGCAGCTGTGTGAGGAAGTCAGAGACGTAACTATCTGACCTGATATCAGCGCCTCAATGAATCGGTGACACTCACCTGGACGGTGATGTTTCCTGTCTCATGTGACCTTCTTCTGCTCTCTGCATACGCCATTATCAGCCCTCGCTCCACCCTTTCACTGAAGTTGCAAACTCTGACGTCAACATGGGTGGGAACAAACTGCAGCACCGAGTGGATCTGGTACCAGAGGTCAGGTATGGTGTAGAGAGGGGAAACTGTAGGAACGGAGCCCGAACTGCGCAGTGACTGACGGAGAGCGTTGATGACAGATACAGCAGTGAATATCATGGGTCCAGACACGACACGAAAGGCAAAACTGGATGGAGTTCTCAGGAACTGAAAAACAGAGCAGAGAAAATCAAGCTTGTTTGGGTCGTCCTGGAGTCGGAAAATACTGACCAAACTCCTGAAATCATGCTGGAGTTGCTTAGATTAGCGTAGCACTAACTGGACTTGTGCAGCTGCTTCCTAATAATACGGAACCAGCTTTGAAGCCAGCGACCGTACATGGGTTCACATGATTACCTGCAGCTCTACTGAGCGGTTGAACTCTCTCCTCAGGACGTCACGGACATGACTGAACCCGGCCGATGAGCCTTTAGAACTCACTGCAGAACAAACAAGTTCATCATGTGGCTGAAAAGAGAAGCAGCACTTCCTGCCACATGCAGGCTGGGGGAACTTACCCACTCTGACCAGGTACAGCTCAGGTTTAGTGACGTTGCACAGATACTGTCTGGTGAGCGCAGTCTGGGCCCCTTTGGGTGTGGTAACTGGGGGCCCTCTGGTGAGGCTGATGGAGGAAATCTGGGTGGTGGTTGTTATAGCTGGAGGTTTTGCTGTTTTTTCTGTGATCACTGATGGTCTTCCTGGTTTGACAGGCTGAACCGGTGGTCCCAGTGGGGGAGGGGGTGGCACCTGGCTGGTAGTGTTAGATGGGGGACGAGGAGGGAGGCCTGGACCACGGACTTTGGTTTTTGGAGAAGGTGGAGCAGGAGTGGAAGGGGTTTGGGAGGTGCTTGGTAGAGTAGGTGACTTTTCACTTGTAAGAGCAGGTGAGGGAGTGAGGGGAGGGAAGGGTCCAATTGGAGGATGTTTATGTTCTAGATCCGGTGGAGGCCCACTGAGGGTTGGGACTGGGGTCGGAGGAGAAAGGTGAGTTTGAGTTGTTGTGGGAGTAATTGAGGGTCTGAACTTGGTACCATGTATCTGCTCCTCCTTCTCCCTCTCCTTTTCCTTCTGCTTTTCCCGAGCCAGAAGGTTGGTGTAGTACTCCAGACTATTCATGTCCGGTAGCAGCACCTCCGTCGGTTCCAGAGGCATCATGTCCTCAGGGTCATATTCCTCATCCCATGTGGAAAAAACATCCAGATGGGCAGTGTGGCTGTGCAGGGGAACAGTCGGGGTGGAGGAGGGGGTGACGGAGGGACGGGAGAACAGAGGGAGGGTTGGACGGGCCGGGAAGGCTGTGTCATAAGAGACCCAGTTTCCATCAGAGTCCGCATCCCAAGGGTGGCTTGGTAGTGGCGTGACAAGGCCCAGCTCTTCCCCGTCAGGCACCATGAAGGACAGAGTCTCCAGGTAGTCCCCAGAGCCCCAGGCTTCCTCCAGGGAGGGGCCCTGCTCCCAGGGGGGTGGAGGGGTGAGGGTGGGCTGGCTGTGTGGGGGGAGCACTGGGGGAAGACTGGGGGCCAGCAGGTCTGGAGGTCTCAGCAATAGGTGGATGCCCTGAGCCCCAGCTTCCTGGTCCTCTGCTGAGCCGGCTCCAGCACTGTTACCATGGTAACCAATGCCTGAGGCCCCCCTGGGGGGTACGGATGATGATGGATGTGATAATGACCCCATTGTCCTGTTCAAATCCAACACACCTGTAGAGAATATAAGAAGAGAATGTGATGAACCTGACCTCTGAATCTTTCGTTGGGCCCCTGAAAATCTCCAAGGGCCACAAACTACCTGACCCCCCCGAACCTTTATCACACAGACGTGTTGGATATGGAAATATTCTGGTCATAAAGAGGCGCTCAGACTCATGGAGACCCTAGAGCTAAAGTCTAAAGGGGATGTAAGACAAAACAGCTGTAAAACAATCAAAAGGCCTTTGACTAGACAGCTTCATTTAAACATTATTTCCACCATTTTTTGACAGTGCTTGAATGGAACAACAACAAAACCAAATGATGATCTTGGGCTGCCAAGCCGGTCCCCTGGCTTGTCTAACCCTAACCCTTGGTCTGGTCTCGCCTCTTCCTTCCAAGTTCTTCTACCTTTCAGCTGCAGGGGTCCACTTCCTTCCTGCCAACCGTAACAGGTTGACAGGACGCCGTCAGTAGCAGCGCGTCACACAGAACCCGCCTGCATGGAGACGAGCCGCTCAGTGAGGATTTCTCTGCTTTCTGGTCAGAACCAGTGCAGCCATTAGACATGAGAGCAGGAAGCGAGTCGTGGATCAGAACGTCTCATCCCAAGGTTTTCTGGCTCCTCTTCAGTCTCACGGTTGCAGGTCAACGTTCATTACTGTGGGTCAATAAATGTTTCTGATGATAGCAATTATTGTTATTTGATCCGACTGGTTGGATTTCCACAGACAGAAATGATTTACTTTCTGAAGCACATGGTTGATGGAATCTTAAATATCTGGACAATCATTTAGATTCTGATGAGTGAAATGATTAATAAGCAGAAAGTTCCTTTCGGTGCATGAATTAATAACTACTTACTGTAGTTACAGTAGGTGGATGTCCAGATTTTTTTATAATTTTTTAATGTTTACAACCAGAAACTCATTTTTGCTGTGATGATTTTCAGTGAAGCTGATCGTTCTGCTTCCGCTCGCTCTTTAAACACACACAGCCTTCGCCGTCTTTCATCTGGTCTGTTTCCATGGCAACGCCATGCAGCAGAATCACGTGCAGAAAAGATTCATAGATAGATAGATACCACATGACCTGCTCTGCATCCAGAACCAGAACCAAACATGGAAATGCAGCATTCAGCTTCTATGCACCACAGATCTAGAACAAACTTCCAGGTAACTGCAAAACAACCGAAACACTGAAAATCCAGAATAAAAACCCGCCGGGGTCCAGCTGTGTGTGTGCGTGTGTGTGTGTGAGTGTGTGTGTGTGTGAGTGTGCGTGTGTGTGCGTGTGTGTGTGTGTGCGTGTGTGTGTGTGTGTGTGCGGTGTGCGTGTGCGTGTGTGTGTGTGTGTGTGTGGACAGAGTGAGTCAGTGATGTGGGAGGATTGACAACATGAACATAAAATCAGAAATAGAAACAGATTCCAGATTCACGACACCAACTAGCAGCAGATGGAAGAAGTGCAGCTCACCTGCAGCAGGTGAGCTTGTGGTAGTCATGGAAACCAGTGTGCCAGCCACCAGAAACATCACAGCGAGCGTTTGTCTGCATGATGCGGCTCTGGGGTCCATTCCGGTTCCGGTCCTGAAGCCGGAGCCCAGCAGGATCACAGGGTCCCACATCCTCAGAGGGCCGGCGGTCCGACGGCGACGCTGGGAGCCCAGGGCCCGACAGGAGGACCTGGCAGCAGGAGACACTCGCCTGACTCACCTACAGGATGCGTTGTCATAGCAATAACGAAGCCACAGCTGTTTACACATCTTACAGCTTCCTGTTGACCCTTCACTGACCTCCAGAGGTTCTGCTCTCCCTGACCCGACAGAACCTGTCTGCAACAGAACCGTCTAAAGGTTCTGGCAGCAACTGTGTCATCAGGAATCTGGTCCAAAGAGCAGAAGTTTCTCCAACCAGGTGTGCCTAATAAAGTGGCCAGTGAGAGGATATCTGGACCTGTGAATCGGGCCAAGGTTCTGCTTCTTTGAAGGTCCAAAAGGCGTCAAGTTAACATTTTAACAAGTTAACACAAAGATCAAAGATCAGATTCGAAACAACCAACTGGAATTTCAGTCTCTGGAAATCTGGACCGGTTCGGGTCTCTGGACCGGTTCGGCTCCATTAGCTCTCTGGTTGTTCTGTCATGAAGCAGCTCCTGGTTTTTGCTTTCATCAATTTGGACCTTAAAGGTTCGGTTCAGGATTTCAGATCTGGTGATTGATCGGGGTTCGGTACCGGCCCGTATCTGATGTCTGAGGCCCGGCTCCTCACACCTCTGACGGTTCGGTCCGGTCTCCTGTCACATTGACCCAGTTATGAGCCCAATCGAAGCCATCCGGTCACTGCAGAACACCAGGGTCCAGATTCCTGACGGTTCCGGAACCGGAGACTCCTCCCTTCTGCATCCGAGCCTGAAGGCTCCGCTGCGGCCACAGAACCGCCGCTGCAGCCGCCTAAAGACACCGAGCTCCGGCGATGCGCATCAGCCCCAGGGATCCGAACCGAACCGAACCTTCAGCACCACAGCAGGCTTTAAACCCTCAGTAAGCAGCCGGACCAACCTGCCATCCCGGAGATGCGGTTCGGGCGCGTCACGCCTCTGTACTCCGCGCCGTGAGGGAGGAAGAGGAGGAGGAGGAGGAAGAGGAGGAAGAGGAAGACGTCCCTGCAGAATCTCTCCTTCCTCCTCTCGGTCACGTCCAGCGTCAGTACCAACAGAACCGCCTCACGATGTTCCGATCCAAATGGACGGCTTGCTGTATCCCCTCAGTGACACAAAGATGTTTATCCGACTGGACCCATTTCTCCAGAACCGACCCAAATAGACGTGTTAATGGAGGCCTCTGATTGGTCGAAACATTCACTATTAGTCTGATACCTGGTTCCGCCAGAACCGACAGCCGGTCCAGAACGCAGCTGCTGTAGTTCTGACTAAACCCAGGAAAAAACCCCAACCCTAGATCTACATCACCTAGATCTACACAAGCTAGTTCTACACCACCTAGATCTACACAAGCTAGATCTACACCACCTAGATCTACACAAGCTAGATCTACACCAGCTAGATCTACACCATCTTGTTCTACACCATGTTCTACATCACCTAGTTCTACATCCTGCTGTTGTTCATGAGTCATTGAGGTTCTGCTGTTGGTTCAACACTGTAAAACATTTGAAGTTGGTTCAACTTGAAAATGAAGAAGAAAATTGGTTTGGTTTTAACCCAAAAATGAAAGTTCATAAAGTTGATTTATGAGTCAAGTTGTCTAAATATAGTTTAAGTTTATTCATCTTGAATTGTGAGTTTTAACTCAATGCTGCAAATTAAACCAAATATTTATTTAATATGAAAGAAAAACTGACCCGACCGAAACAGCTGACAATGTCAAGTTCAAATAATTATTTGACTTTATAATAATTTAAATTCTTGTTTCTAATGGCAAGAACAACATTTCTGATCTGATTAATTTCATTAAACATCACAACAAATTCTGCTCATAACATTTCATGTGAATACAACATTATCCTCAAGCTCTAAAATGAACATTTACATGAATAATCTTCCCTCTCAGGATACAAAAACATGCCGCTAAGCATTCTGGGAAATAGTTCCCACTCTTGTCTTCTTTGAGTTTTTAAAGTGCTAACCTAAAATGATAGTTAATTCAAATCTGGGAGGTTTGACAAAATGAATAAAGTTTATTTAGTACAGTAAGTTTATCTTTCAGAGACTCAAAATTAAAACTTGTTCAATTTGACTTAAAGAGTAGAAGATGGTCGACAACTAAATGTGGCTCAAATGTTTTACAGTAAACCAAACATGAAGCAGCATTCAGCTTCTATGCACCAAAGATCTGGAACAAACTAAAAAAACAACCAGCTGGTGATTTGCTTTTAAAACATTATCGATGGAATGTTGATTATTCCTGATCACCTTTTATTCCTCCTCTTCATCCTGCCAGTGATGCGACGTTTCCCTCCTGATGAATGTTTCATGAAAAAAAATATTAAAAACTTAATAGAAACCAGACGGCAGCAACTGGAGAATCCAGAGTCGGTCAATCAGGGATTCTGGAACAAACGGTTCGATTAGCCACAAAGGAAACAATAAAATCCAACCCAACAAACCACAAATAAATAAATACTTAACTAAAATAAATATCAACTGACTGATATCATCAAAAAGAAGAACTAAAGCAAACTGCAAAATAAACGATCAAAAATAAAATCCCCAAAAGAACGAAAGATCCTGACAGTTTGATTATTGTTTGTTTTTAGAAAAGGTTTAATGAGTTTCATCCCAACAGGAATGAAAGATTTCCACCCAGGAAAACGTTGCCGTGACGGAGGAGAAGAGGAAGTGGATTTCTGGACTTCCTGTGGAGACAGGAAGCTCCAGCTTCTGTCTCCAACAGTCACTAATAATTCACATTTCCTGATTCAAGATATTCAACAGAAAGAAACTCATGGAAAATAAAGTCTTTGTTCTGAAAACAGACAACAATTCCCACTTAGTTTTTGTCTCCTTTTTTAAAAGTTTTAATAATTCATTATACTTCATAATTTCTAATATTTTTCTATTAGCATATTTAGAATAAAATAAAATAGAAATACTCCTTATTGTTGTATAATCTATCCATTAAAATGATGAAAATTTTCAGCGTTGGAAAAATTCTGCTTTGAGACATAAAACATTTTTATTAGTGCAGAAAATTACAGAACAAACATCCGAGCTGAACTTCTGGATCAGAACCATGCAGGTTATTCATGTTCATAACGTTGCATGCAGAATGACAGTTCAACATCGTTTTCTGATAAACAACTACAGCTCAATCCTTCTAGGTTATTGACCTTTGACCTCCAGAGGCAACTCAAGATAATCCCAACAAATTGGAAACCTCAAAAAACTAAAAGTAAAAATTCAAAGTTATTGTGCTGTTGGTGTGCAGGTCTGAGTACGGAGTTGATTTCGAGACAGTTTGTACTTGAACTTGGTTAAAACTAAAAACGGAGTTCACTGCTGGACTCTTCATTCAAAAACTGAAGAAATCAGATTGTTTGCTAAAATGTTCATGTTAATCTCTGCCAGGAATTTACAGAAAGTCTGGAAAAGCTGCAGGAAGCCGCTGTGACCCGGTTCAGATCCAGCTGTTCCAGATCCTCACTGTTCAGACGTTCAGTTTTCTAGATTGTTGCAGACATTTTTACTGCTGGTTCATGAAAGGTTTGGTCCAATAACCAGACACATCGAGTTCAGACTGTGTGCAGGAATTTGAACCCAGAACCTTCTTGCTCCAAGGCACTGTGTCTCCACTGATCACAGTGCCTTGATCATTTCACTTTATATTTTGATCTCCAGTCAAATATGAGCATAAACTCACCTAAAATCAGAAGAGATTGTTACCTGACAAAATGTTAAAAATCAAATCTGGATGTTAGTGTTTGGAAAATCAGCCAAGCTTCAGTTTGGGTTTTCCATCCGATCGTCATTCAGTAAATGTGGATTATTCTAATAGCTAAAGAACCCTAAACTTTTTTATGGTCTACATTAAATCATACTGGAATTTATTTGAAAAGATTTCTGAATGTGGTGAACGTTGAGATGTCACTTAATGTTTTAAAAACACAAATAACTGAACAAAGAAACATCTGGTGTTCCACCAGGCAACGTCTTTGGTCTTCTTCCTTTTACTCAGGATTTCTACTGACATCATTGTGCAGCTGCTGCTGAAAGAGAATCAACATCACAATCACATTTTTACATTGAGGAGACATTTAAACAACAGGCAAAGTTTTCTTTATTCATCCTGTCTGAATTGGGATGTTAAAGAGTTTGACTAGTTGAGTTTCACATACGGAACAAGACATGTAAAATATTCTCTCATCATATATTAAACTGGTAGCATCAAGTTTTTATCCATCTTATTTACCAGGACAGTTCACCAGAGTTAATTTGGCAGCTGTTTCCATCCCACCATCAGCTGCACCAAGACATCAGTCAGTCGTTGCTAAGCTACAGACACAACACCCAACGTGTTTCTGACAATATCTGGTGATCTGAATTATGTCTCACTCTCTGCTACACTTCCAACATTTTACCACTCAGTCAGCTCTACTGCCAGATGAAACAAAATGTTTCCTTAACAACAAATTCTGGATTTGTTGTGAATGTCGGGTTTGCATACATCTCCACTGCAAGACCTCCCCTAAGAAAATCAGATATTTTCTTTATATTCTCTGCTGGGAATATAAAGGCGCTATTCAGAGGCAATCTCTGAAGAAGAATACTGCGAGAAGACAATCACAGGAAGCTGAAGGAACCCTGCTGGCTTGTTTTGAGGCTACTGATTGGATCGCTCTCTGCCAGCCTCATGGAGATGACATCAGAGCCATGACTGATATATGAACCTCTGTGTGGACGGCAGCATTGCCACCACAGCAGAGAGAACAAACCCTGGATCAGCAGGGACCTGAAGGAACCAAAGAGCCTTTAGGGAACGAGACGGGGAACAGAAGCAGCTGCAGTCCAGATTAGCCTCATCCTACCGAGAAGAATCTGGAGGACAAACTGCAGAGGAACCAAATCAGAGGATCTCAAGCTGTGAGCAAAAGGAGGATCAGATGGAAGGATCGTTCCAGTGCTGTGGAAGACATCCCGCCTTATTCTGCGCTCAACGACTGTAGACCTGTTGCCATGACAACCCACATCATGAAGTCTGAGTCCTGTCATCTCCAGAAATACTCTGATTACTCTGCAGCTGGTGAACAATCACCCTTCCTACCAACAAGTGTTCAACAGAAAGGTCAAAGGTCAAACCCTGTTTCCATCACAGCAGAGGATTATAGAACCCCCAGTGATCACCTGCACAGACTGGACTGGACAGAGAAGGGTCTATAGGAGGACCAGAACCAGAACCAGGACCAGAAGAGGCTCAGCAACCTGATTAAGAACCCTGGTTCTGTTCTGGTTCTGTTGGACCTCTGCAGTGTGCATTTCGTTTCTCTTTGGGATGAAAGGAATATTTTGGAGCTGAATTAAATCAGAGCTACTTTTCCAGTCAGTTTTTCCCCCATTATTCCCCATTATTTCCCATCATAAAATAAACAAAGCTTTATTGAACTCAATCCCGTAAACAGTCTCTTCCACAAATCTGTGCTAAAATATTACAACTTTTAAAGCAACTTTGGTATTACCACAGTGTAATCAGTTAAATAAGCTTCACTGCTACATTGGCTACAAACACAGAAATGGAACTTTTGTCACTTTATAAAGGAATTATTAGAGAAAATAAAGCTGACTGCATCAGGCTTTTTCTTGCTGGTCAATAACATCAATCATTAGAGAAAAACACAAGAAGCATCAAGCAGACCAAAGTCAATGGATGAAGAAAACCTTAAAGTTCTTCTCGCTACAGTTTCTGGTAGTCAGAGCAACTCAGTATGTGCAAAGAGTTACTTTAGTTCAGGAAGAGATAAGAAAGACCAAAATACAAGTGACATGTCTGGAATGTCAGGAATAAACCATCCATGCATCAGCTGAACAGTGGAAAGACCTTCCCTCCCATCACTCATGGATTCAGCGCCGAAACGCTTCCCTTCAGAACCAAACAGAACCAAACAGAACCAAGCAGAATCAAACAGAACCAAACAGAACCAAGCAGAACCAAACAGAACCAAGCAGAACCAAACAGAACCAAACAGAACCAAACAGAACCAAACAGAACCAAACAGAACCAAGCAGAACCAAACAGAACCAAACAGAACCAAAACAGAACCAAGCAGAACCAAACAGAACCAAGCAGAACCAAACAGAACCAAGCAGAAGTTTCTTCTCTCCAGCAATCAGGGCTGCAGAGGAAGCTGCAACGCCCCCTGGTGGATGCTAGAGAGAACTGTTGGCTTGATTTGCAATTTGCAGATTGAAATGTGAGTTTCCAGAAAGTTTCCAACATGTGGACCAGGTTGCTCTTTTATGGGATGAACTAACTGGAGAACATTTTACAACATTTGGGTTTGATGCTTTCTGGAGGAATTCAATCTGCAGAAAGAGGAAAAGTCAAAAAAATTTGACCTTAAACTTGACATTTAAACAACCAACTTAAGCAAGTTTTCTGTGAAAAATCTGCATGTCATTATTATTCAAGTTACTATTATTAAATGACTGTTTAAAAATTATATGCAGACTTAAAAATCCAGATTTATGATCCGGAATCCCCAGATCTTTAACAGTTAGTGTTTGAGGACGGGAACGTTCTCCGATCATTCACTGATATTTACCTCAACCCTCCAGTCTGGGTGAAAGTTGCTCATATCTATTGTTTGAGTTGGTCATCAGACAAGCTTCATGTAACTGGATAAACTTTGAAACTCTGCTTCTCGTGTCAGATTTAGTTTTTGATAAAATCGTGATTAATATAAAAAGTCTCTAATTAGTGACATTTTCACCGTTTTAACATCATGATAGTTTTCTGTAGGAGTTCTCGGTCACACACCCAACACGTTGCTCTAATGCTAACTGTGGAATAAAAATGGATCATAGTTGTGGATCTGCAAAGCCCAGAGCTGAGTGACCTGCTGACCTCCAGGAACAATCAGTCTTTCCTCCACTCTGATGTCTGTGCAGTGTTGCCTCATGGAGACATCATGGATAGATGAGAGCAAGCCAGCAGGTTCCCACAGCATGCCGTGAGGTCACTTCCTGTTAGTCCTCAGGCCCTGGTAAATCTGGGGACAACCAGAACCAAAATGGCCGCCACAGCGACCGCCGCCACTGCCATGTTCCAGCCTTCAGAGTCGCTTTTCTGGAAACAAAAGAAGAGAGTCATGTTACCCATCACTTGACGCTCCTGACATCAGGTCTTCTGCTGAGTCGCTGTTGGTGAAAATAGATGATCCTGCAGAAATCAGCCCCAGACTGAGATCAACCAGTTTCTATGAAACCATGCTCAAATTTAACACGGAGACGATTCCTGCACTGAGTTCTCCATCCCAACAACCAATCACACACCTGGAGGTCATGACCACAACCACTGAAGACAGCAGGGTTGAACTTCTGAAAGATCAACCCAAAACTGTCTTCATGCTGTCAGAGACCCGATGAAGGGCCAGGGGAATAAATCATGTTCAAAATGACCAAAACAAAAGATCAGGCACGTTTTATTTTGCTTCATGTTTAAGTGAAAGGTGCATTGATGGATTACTAGTTCATTCCTTCAGTCTTAACGACCAGTTTCCCAGAATACCCATTTTTCAGACTGTAAACTCATCATTTTCCATCATAAGTCACTTTTAACCCCTTAACTGCCACCCCTAAAACACTTAAACCTTATCCAAAGGGCACATGAGGACACTGGCGCCAACCAATGGAACCAATGCAGCCTTAAAATGTACTAAGATGACATTCTTTCCAATGACCAGCAGGGGGAGTATGTAGACTGCCAAGGACCTCTGACAGTCTACATACTGGTCTAATTTGGTGGATCCTGCTGTGATTCCACCTTCTGCGCTCACAGCTGGACCACAACCAATGCAAAGTCTTGACAGCTTCACCAACATGGAGCCACAGTTACGATGGTGTTGTAACCTAAACATGAAATCAGTGATGCCAGTTCACCACAGCTTTATCTTCCCAGGTCAGAAGCTCCTCTAGAAAGTTCTGGATCTACCTACCGTCGTAGTCAGATGAACCGAACATCCGGTTGATGTGAACCATCCTCCTCTACAGAGGAGGACGTGTTTGAAGGGCTGATTCCACCAACTAAAGACCACCACTGATCATGTCACACCTCTGAGCTCCATCCAGAAATGATGACATCACGATATGAAACCACTAGAACCTCATTAGAACCTCATTAGAATCTCTCAGCCATAGTGAGGAGCTCACTCTGTTCTTGATGCCCCATGAAGACTCTGCACCTTCCTCATGTGTCTGTTGAGTCTCTATCCAGTGAAGTCAGCCATCCCCAACTAAAACTACTGACAAAAGACAATGATGGTGAAACTGTAATCTGCCTCCAACCCCATTTTACGAAAAGGTTACATCAGAGTGCATACTTCAGTTTAATGGATGTTATCTTTGCTCTTGAAAAGCTCCTTCTGTCCTTTCACTGACTGGGGAACAAGGCTTTCCACTGGAAACGAGACACTGTGTTCTTCTATATTGTGGCATTTATTCACTCATTTCTCATGATATCAGTGCAGCCTTTGCTGAGCATGTCTGAATGACACACAGAGATCAGGAGCATCAGGTTTTATCTCCACTAGGTGGTGCTAGTGGTGCTCTGAGAAGGTTCTCGTTTATCAGCCATTCTTGGCTGCAGAAAGAAGCAAAGCCATGGCCATACCTGGTCCCTTAGGACGCCAGCTCCTCCCACCAGCACCAAATCAACGCCACTATAACAATCAATCCTATGAAGGGGATGGAGAGGACGGGGGGCTCTGAAGGACGGGTGCAGTTCTGGGAAGAAGACAGGGTGGGGTGTAGAGGGAGGAGGGGAGAGGAGAAAATAAAAGCAGAAAATAATCTAAGTACTAATGTGAGAAGGTGTGACAGGGAGAATATCGACAGGGAGTAAATAAAATGTGACTGGTAGGTTGAGCATAACAGAATTTTATAGTTAACAGTATAAAATTCATATTAAACTGATCTGACGATGCTAAGTCGAACACATGCAGACAAACAGATGGACAAGAGACAACTGAAGCATGCTCAAAGGCAAAATGCTCAGCCAACATGCGAACGCTATGTCACTGTGACACTGTGCTAAGGAGCATCTGTAGGGTCACAGTGGGGTTATGAAGGGTTGGACGGACTGGTTTACCCACCATGAGCCCCAGAGTTGGAGCAAAATAAGGGAACATTTCAATAAAGAAGGATGACGGTGGAAAGAAGTTGCTATGTAAAACTCCCAAACCAAACCAAGAACAGGTCCAAGACCAAGAACCTGACATTTGCTTTTTTCAGAAGGTGCTTCATTTTACCTGCAGGGGGAGCCAAAGACATTAAATTACAGCTACATGTTCAATGCTAGAACTAGCAGGCTGTAGACATAGAATCCCTTCATGTTTGGACTTAGAACCGTCTGTCATGACCAACAACTTTGGGCAGGTACCTAGCTACCAGGGGTTAGCATTAGAGCTGATGAAGCACTGTCCAATAGCTTTGATCAATCTCTGCACTGAGGTCAACAAGATAAGAAAAGTAAAGATCTACCAGAGACAAAAACTTCAACCTACCGACCAAGATGCAAAACAAAGATGAGTGAAGGTCCAACGTCAGTCATGAAACATTGAAATGTTCACCACAGACGTAGACACCCCCGATCTGTTCACTGTTAATGAGACTGTCTGTCTGAGACAGATCCTATGAGCCATGACTGGCATCAGGTAGGAACCCGAGCAGCTTTCACATTAAAACGATGGACTGGATGGTTCCACTCAGGGTCCTGATCCACCATTACAGAAAAGCAGTGACTGAACTCTGGAGAACATTCAAATCTCTCAGGCAATGATTGGTAGTGGGACTCTTCAAAACAGCTTTAGTGTCAGCTCACCGCAGGACCTGGTCAACTTCCTGAAACCATGAGCATCTCACTGTGATCAGTCAGACCAGCTGGTGCTGTCCAGGGTTAGGTCTGGACCCTCCGATGGGTCAGAAATCACAGTTTCAAGCTCAGAAGTCATTTCATTTCTAAATTGACTAAATTGACTCGTCTGCTTCAGCCAGATTGAGTCTGAATCGATGGATCTCCTTACTAGACTGAAGCAGTGATGGAGCAGCAGGAACATCTGACTCACATAAAGAAAATAAACTGAGTTTCTATCAGATGTGGTGAAACAGGCTGCAGCAGCACTGGGGTCCCCTTTCAGCTGGAAGGCTGCTGGTTTGACCTTTTGCCTACTACAATCCCCATACTCATGAGCCCTTGAGCAAACTTGTGGGTCATGTGACACCCTCTCTGTCACCATAAAACCGTTTCAAGCTCAAACCAACTTCAGTTTTAATACTTCAAGTCACATGTTTCCAGGTCAAAGTTCGTCCCAGGTTCAGCTCAGACTGCTGTTCATTTGAGGTTCAGCTACAAGGATGAGGAAACGCCTGGGCTTCCTCATCAACATGTAGACGGTGTCCATCAGTCAGTTCAGCAGACACCGAGGCAGACACATGGAGAAAACACATGTTCTCAAAAATGTTAAGAAGCTTGCAACTAAAAGTTTAAAGGTCTGCTGCAGAGTTATCAGCCAGCATGCACACACATGGACAGTCGTCATGGCAACAGAGGGCTGGACTCTCAAGGCATCTGAGGTTTCACCTAACAGATCTTTGTTCTTACCTTGGAGGGAACCTGGTGTTCCTCACTGACTACTTCAGACACCCTGAGCTGTCTGACTTTGAAAGCAGGACCACGCAGCTTCCACTGACCTTCTGACCTCTCACCTGCAACTTTCGTCCCAGCAGCTCCTGCAGCTCCGCCTTGCAGCTCTGCAGCTGCAGCTGCAGAGCTGCTCGCTCCCGCTGGCTGCCTTCATGCAGCTGCTGCAGCTCCTTCAGCTCCTTCTTCAGACCTTCACACTGACACAGGGAACATCCACACCTGGTGTTGATCAGACAGCAGTGGCAGGCTGATATTAATGACACCATAACTTACAACTGAGTTTAACCACCGGATAAAAAGCAACCAGCTGATCCCGAAAATAGCAAACATTTATAAAAATCTACTGAAAACCAGAAAGCAGGAAGCAACGGGAGCTAAACCCGATACCTCCAGCTGGACCTTGAGTGCCAACTCCTCTGCCATTCTCAGCTGGACCTTCAGGGTCCTGATTTCTTCCTGGACCGCTGACGAGTCCAGACTCTGCAGTTCGTGTCTGGACTGGGACAGAGTGATGAAGGAAACCGCCTTCAGCTGATCCTCATCCTCAGTTTGGCCCTCAGCTCTGACTTCCAGGTACGAGTCACCACACCTGAGACGACCAGGGAAGAAGTGTGAGAACATTCAGCCGGATCCAGGCCTTCACCGCCTACCAGAACCAGCAGCAATGTTTGAGTCTTAGTGCTGAACATTGGTCCGGAACCACTCACAGGTCTCGTTGCGGCAGCAGTTGCTCCAACTTGTTGCTCAACTCCCTGTTGTTGCTGCTCAGAGTCTGACGCTCATCGGTCAGAGAAATGAACTCTTGCTGCAGCTGAGTCACATCACCTGAACACACCACGCCCATCAATCAGCCGATTCCTGACCGGTCCAGACATGAGGCTGCGTTGCTAGGTTACCTGACCGGGCCGTGCGGGGGCTCTTCATGCTCAGCTCGGCTCTCAGCGAGGTGACCTCCAGCTCGTACTCGGCCGCTGTGGCATGCAGGCGCTGCAGCTCCACCCGCAAGCGGCACAGCTCCTCCTGCAGGGAGGCGATGTCGTTCTCCCTCTCTGCCGCCGCCTCCTCGGCCGCCTGCTGCAGCACCAGCACCTCCTCCTGAGCCGAGCGCAGCTCCTGCTGGACCTCCGCCAGCTCGCTCTCCTTCTCCTCCTCCAGGCTGCTCATCTCCTCCTGCGCCGACCGAAGCTGAGCTGCAACAATCAAACAGAGAGAGACACGACTCAGCCAGTCAGAGCCAAAAACCCGCCAGGCAGCGCCCACATGGCGAGAGGACCGGTCAGAACCGGGTCAGAACCAAACCCGGTCGGAACCCGGTTTCAGTCCAGCAGAGTCCTCCACCTTGCAGCCTCTGGATCTGCCGGGTGAAGCTCTCCGCCTGATGGGCGCTCGCCAGCCGCTCCTCATCTAGCAGACCTTTGGAGGACAAGCAGAGGGCAACTAGAGGTCGACGATGTTTTAAAAAAAGCGCACATTAATTATGGGTCAGTGGTGTTGCTATGACAACAAGTGACCAATCCCGTAGCTTCTCACCTTGCAGCTCCATGAAGCTCTCCTCGTGTCGCTGAGAAACTTCTCGAGTCTCATCCAGCTCCAGGAGAAGTTGCAGCACCTGAGCTCTAAGCTCCTCCAGCTCCTCCTCCTCTCCCTGATCTTCATCTTCAGACTCCTTCACTTCCATCTCTTCCTCCTGCTGCCCCTTCTCTCCGTCTCCCTCAGGCTCCTCCTTCTCCTCCATGGACTCCCTCTCTTTGGCCGTCAAGGAATCGGCCAGCATGCCGGGTTTGTCCTCCTTCAGCTCACACAGCTCGTCTGCAGACAGTCACACAAGGAGTTCCTGAGCTGCTGCAGCTTCCTGCTGCTGCAGCTTCCTGCTTCCATTGTTTTGATGATGAATTATTTATTGATTTCTGTGGTACTGAGTTTTCACCACCAGAGGAAGCTGCTGCTGCAGCAGGAAGCTGCTGCTGCAGCAGGAAGCTGCTGCTGCAGCAGGAAGCTGCTGCTTCCTGAGGAGTGCGTCCTCTGGCTCCCTCTGGTGGTGAAAACTCAGTACCACAGAAATCAATAAATAATTCATCATCAAAACAATTTTAAATGTTTCAAAATTCAACATTGGGAAGACGGCAGCATGAAGTCTTGATCACTGGATTTCCAGGGAGAAAGATTGAAACGACAGAGCTGCAGGGTCCTTCATCATCTTCTTCATCTCATCATCATCATCACCTTCATCATCATCATCTTCATTATCATCATCACCTTCATCATCACCTTCATATCAATCACCTTCATCATCATCATCATCATCATCTACATCACCTTCATCATCATCATCACCTTCATTATCATCATCATCAACATCGCCACCTTCATCACCATGTTGAGGAGGAAGACTGTACAGTGGCTGGATGTTTGATGGTGGTTTGGGAGGACAAGATGGCCGAACAAACTCTTGGAGAATTCACCTGCAGAACCGCCCAGAGAACCCGTCCAGACTTGCAGCCACATAAACACTGACCGACAGAATCACCAGAACATCTTCATCACTGACCAGAGGGGTCCAACACCTCCTCGATGACGGGCGGCAGCCGGAAGCCGTCCATGATGCGACCGATGCAGGAGGAGCTGCTTCTGACAGAGTGTTGGAAGGGAGGTCAGGGGTCAGGTCACGCTCCGGACTGAGAGAGACGCAGTACCTCCTTCATCCTGCAGGGGCCTTGAGAAAACTGAGAAGGGAGGCAGAGACAGGAGATCAGAGACAGGAGGACGGCGGCGGTCTGATGTGCAGCACGGAGATCATTAAAGATTTGATTAGTTTATGCATATTTTAATAGGTTTCCTGATCAAGTTTCAATCTGAACATCCAGAGCAAAAACACAGAAACAGATGAACATTTTTAAAAAATAAAATCAGATCTGGATCCTGACCTCTGACCTCTGGGCGTTCTACACCAACCCTCTGGTCCAGAGGGGACAACATCATTACTGTCATCGTCTCTTTGACCAGAACCAGGTCCGGTAGGTCAACAGAGAACCGACAACCAGAACCAGACATCCGGAACCAGAACCAGAAATCCGGAACCAGAACCAGTCCAGAACCAGAACCCGAACATCCGGAACCAGAACCAGTCCAGAACCAGAACATCTCGTTTATCTTGTTTTTCTGTTTCCATTGTTTTCACTTTCATCATAAATGTTGAACTGCTCCTTTAAAGTGCAGCAGCAGCAGCTGCTGCATCAGGCGATGAAGACGTACCTGATGAAGATCTGCTGCTTTCTGCTTCTCTCTGGATTACTGCAGTCCTCTTCCTCCTCCTCCTCTTCCTCAGTGTCCTATATTTCCCCTTCAGTGTCCGCTCCGCCTGCGATGCCGACTGACGTCACTCGATGCTTCCGACGCGCGCCGCTCATGACGGGAATACAGAGCGGAGCCGCAAGACGCGACGTTTAACCGTTTCCTGCCAGGAACTCCTCTTCCTCTTCTCCCTCCTCTTCCTCCAAGCTTCCCGATCAGCCGAGATCCTGGCAGGTGATGAATCACTGCAGACGAGAGAACGAGACCCGAGACCCGGTTCAGAGCTGCTCGGTGTCCATCACTGCTGGAAACAGTAGCTGCCTCCATCCGTCTGGAATGGTTGCTAGGCAACAGACTTCCAGGCTGAGAAACAGAGGAAGAGTCAGCCAGTCAGATATCCAGTCAGCCTGGGTTATTCAGGTCCACCAAACTCTCCAAAACCTCCTGTGATCTGGTCCAGTTCTTCTCTGCAGCCTCTAATGCAGGAAGTCGAGTCCAAACTCCAGACTAAAATCAGGCAGGATTAGTGAAAAATGGCGACATGTTTGCTGCTACAGGAAGATGCTGATCTAGAGGATCACATCATCTGCATCCCGCTGGGAACTTCCTGCTGGGAACTTCCTGCTGGAAACTTCTCCAGTTTTATTACATTTTGAATCTGAAATGATTCTTTTCACTGAGTTTTCAGTTTTTCTCAGTTTAAATCTTTGAAGCGCTTCAGTTTCTAGAATTATCAGGCTGTGAATGTGAAGCGCTTTGGGTCTTCTGAACCTGATAAAGCGCGATGCGAGTACCGGCAATCAGAAACGCTGTGATCCGGTCCGGGAGTTTATTATTACCAGAGGTGAAGCTCCTCTGGTAATAATAACAATGACTGACTTTTTCTTGAGTTTTTTTGGGTCCTCCACTTATTATTACTAAAAATCCTAACACAAGGTCAACCTTCTTTCTAATGTCTAAGCGAGAAACGCTGCTGCAGTCACTAACGTGGTCTACGTTGTCCACTGTCGCCCCATGCTTCCAGGGGCAGAGCAGCTGCAGGGCTGATGACTGCTGGGGTCAGAAACTTTTGAAAAAAGGCTTCAAATGAGAAGACATCAGGTTAAATACATGAATAAAAGTTATAACTGATGATTCCAGGTTAACAGGTGGAGATAATAGTCTGATGCTTGTTTAATGTTTGGTTGAATAAGTCGAACTGTTTATGGAGTTATTGGAGGAAACTTTGACCTCATCTAGGATTGTAAAACTTTTACATTGATGGGAAGCTGAAAAGTTTCTGGCATTTTTTCCATTTCTATCATATTTTTCATAACTTCAAACAGCCATGTTTCTCTTGTGTTACAGTCCGATTCCATGTCCTGTTTGGAGACGTCTTCATGCACTGGCCTAGTCAAAGTCCAGACTCAGACTGATTTCAGTGGGAGGACCTTCAGAGAGCAGAGCGGAGGCAAAGTGAACCTCTTGTCCTCCACAGCCTCAGTTGGTTCTGAACGATGCTGCAGCTCCTGTCCAGCAGGTGGCAGCAGAGGAGCAGAAACTTTTCATCTGCTTATTTAAATTCAACATAATTTATTTACAGATGTGGATTCTGATTCAATGCGTTGATCTAAACAGGGTTGTTTAGTCCAAGTTATGATTTAGTAAACAGTAAGTGAATGGAAGTATGTCTGGCAGGTTTCAGGCTGAGTCATTGACAAGCAGCTCAGTTTACAGGTCTGAGCTGCTCTGCAGAAGATGAAGCTCGTCTCAGTTTCTCCTCCTCTGATCAGGTTGGAGTCCAACATCTTCACATCTGGAGACAATCGGGAAACATTTGGAGCCGTTCCGTCTCTCAGCAGACGGCGGATCAACAACGCCTGACGTAAAGGAAGTGGTTTCATTTCTAAAGCACAGAGATGAAGAACAACAATGGCTGCTCTCTGCTGTACTTGATGGAAAGTCATGTGACCAGGTCCTCAGGTTCCTGGACGAAGAGCGAGAAGCAGCAGCTTCATCTCTGCTCCTCAGATTCAAACCTTCCTTCTCCTTCTGTCTCCATCAGATGGAGATCTGGAGAACCTGCCCACAGCTCCAGCTACGAGACGCTTCCTGTCCGTTAGAAGATCCACTTCCTGTTCACTGAATTTAAATCCTCAAATTTCATATTTCTAAACTTCATTGGTGGACAATGGGAGCCGGTCTTCCTCACCTGGTTCCATCACTTTCCCTATGAGTGGATCACCGTCAATGTCAAATTTATTTATGTAGCATTTTAAAACCAAAGTGCTGTACAAGAACAACAATAACAAACTGATAAAAACCACAGTATCAAATAAAAACCAAAGAATAAAAATGAGTTTTGAGAAGCGCTGTGGGCAGATCTACCCTGAAAGGTAGATTGTTCCATAGACCAGGGGCAACAACAGAGAAAGCCTGATCTCCTTTCCTCTTCAGTCGAGTCCATTGATCTGTCAGTAACAGCTGATTGTTTGATCGTAGGGTTCTGGACTTTAAAAGGTCCCCAAGATAAGGGGGAGCTAACCCATTTAAAACTGTATAAGTTAATAAAAGAATCTGAAAGTCTATTCAATAAAAGACGGGCAGCCAGTATAAGGAGGCCAGTACGGGCCTTATATGGTCACGCTTCCTGGTACCTGTAAGAAGCCGTGCCGCTGCGATCTGGATCATTTGAAGTCCAGGCCACCATATAATGAATTGCAATAATCCAAACGAGTTGGAATGAAGGCATGGATAAGTCCTTCAAAGCTCAAAACAAAAATAAGATTCAACTTTAGCGAAAATCCGCAGGTGATAAAAACTTGATTTAACGACAGAGCTAACGTGTTTATCTTGCTTTAAACAGCTATCAAAAGTAAAACCAAGATTCCCAGCAGAGCTCTGATAAAACTGAGTTAAAGAACCGAGAATCACATCTGGATTTGTAGTGTGAAGACTTTGACCAAATAATATAACTTGACTTTCACTTTAATTGAGGTGAAGAAAGTTTTGTTCCATCCAAGATTTGACTTCAGCTAAACAATCTATCACTAGCTGAAGAGATTCATTTTTACCATTTTGTAGTTTAAGGGGCACATAAATCTGGACGTCATTCGCAAAGCAATGAAAGGAAACGTTACATTTATGGAAAATCTGACCAAGAGGCAATAAATATAAAATAAACAAAATAGGATCTAAACGTGAGCCTTGGGGGACGCCGTACTTTAAAAGTTTGGCCCCAGAGCAGCAGTGGTCAAGATGGACTGAGAAGGTTCTGTTTTCTAAATGAGGATTTTCAGGCCAACACAATGTGTTAATCTGCACAACAGAATCTGATGATCTATAGTGTCAAATGCAGCGCAGATCTAGAAGAAATAAAACTGCAACATTGCCTGAATCAACCGTTGAAATAAGATCATTAAACTCTCGAAGCAAAGCTGTTTCAGTGCTATGAGCTGCTTTCAACCAAACTGAAATTTCTCACTTGTATTATTATCTTTTGAAAACATTTTAAGCTGAATTAAAACTAATTTTTCAAGGATCTTAGATAAAAAGGGAGTATATTATTAGAACTGCAATGATCCTTGTTGTTTTATACATTGTTGATAGGATTAAATTAATGACTTATATAAATACTAATCATTATATTTAAGATTTTTTGTCAGTTTGCTCCTGGAATATGTGTTTCTGTTAGTAAAGTTGCAGCATGATGATGCCTGCCATCGCTCCTCTGGGTCTCTGGGTCAAAGTTTGTGACCCAGAGACCCAGAAACACGGGAACTGCTCGTAAGACTTTTCTTGCATTAGAATAGGCTGGTTACTGGGTTTTCTGTTTTCCCCTCCCTGAGTTAACAGCTGCTAATCCATGTAACCAGGGTTCTGAAATTTCAATAAAAGGCAGAGCAGGGAAAAGAAACTTTGGCTTCTGGAAGGCTGAGATGGAGAAGTCTTCCTGGCTCTGCTCTCTGCTCTTTTTGAGTCTAAAAATCTTGAATTATCCTTCTCCTTTGTTTTTCCAGTGTGTGAAAATGTTAATAAACCTGACAATTATTTTGTTTTTTTTTAATAAAACCCCGTTTAATCATTTGATAGCATCAATTTGTGGTCCAGTGGCTCAGGAGGACAGCGGCCATCTCCCTCCATAAACCCAACTCTGGACTGATCCTCGTCAAACCTTTAGGTCGAGCAGCTTCTCTTGAGGGGCCCCAGCAGGCAGTGAACCCAGAGGAAACACCGACTGCAGCTGCTGATGCTCAACCTGCACAGTGACCTCTTCCAGACGAGCTTCAGCCCTGCAGAGGACGGATAAATATGGCCTCCATTAGGAACCAAATGAAATGTGTGAGCGGCTCATCTTGAACCTCATTAGTCCAGCTTCGCTCTATAATCCGTTATTTAAATGAAGCGGCAGGTTTTTCCAGCGAAGCAGCAGTTTAATAAAAATGTTGCAGTATCTTTGGCAGGTTGAGTTAAACTGGGGAGATTTTTCTTCTCCAGACTCAATTTGGTCATGAATTATTAATGAAACATGCATCCAGCAGGATGAATGAGAATAAAAGAGCATTTCTGCAGCTCCCTCTCACAAATGCTAATACCTCAGACTGATTAGCATGAGCAGCCTCCTCCGCTCCTCTCAGCCCATTATGAGAGTTGGAACAATCAGGTCTGGTCCTCCAGCCGCTGGAGCAGAGGTCACAGAGGTCGCTTCAGTTGATCTCTGACCATGTTATTGTCCTAAAACCCTCTCCAGATCTGATTCCATGTCTGGTCCCGGCCCAGTTCAGCCAGTACACACACTGGACTCGGTCTTGACCTAAAGATGCTCCGGCTTGTGGATGAAGGAGAAACACTCCTGAAGAATATTGGAAGTTATAAGGAACCAAAACGAACCTCGGGTCCTTCAACAGGCGGAGGCGGCACCGGTCCGGAAGAGCCACATAGACCCACAGAGACCTTTGGACTTGGATCCTGACCCTACCAGACCCATGTCTCAGAACCAACCCATCTGGGGTTAACAGGAATCAGCAGAGCCTATAAACTTCTACTGGACCTTGTTGAGCATCCTGGCTTCAGTCAGCCTGGACTTCAGGAACATCTCAGTGCCTGACCTTAGATCGAAACCACAGGTCCCCAACCCGGCCTCCATGATTCAGGTGTCTCCCTGCTGCCGCAGCCCCTGGAGGATAAAGGAGGTACTGCAGGATGGAGGATTCTTGGGCACCTCTGGTCTGCACTACGGTGTCCCTCAGGGCTCAAGCTTAGGACCAATTGATGTCAGTTCTACGCTGATCACACTCGGCTCTTTACTCCCCCAGGCCTCATGCATAAAGGAGAGCGCAGTTTTCACACTAAAACTTGGCATACGGAAAAATTTAGAAAAGTGCAGCGCACAAAAATAAAAATACATTTTCAAGAAAGAATAAAAATCCAAATTAAACAAGAAAAGAAGGACCTTCAATAATCAAAGCTATTGATCACCTTCAATAATCAACCCAGTTTGGAGTTAATCTGCTGATCAAGCAGATTAACTGATAATGAAATGACTCAACAGTTGCATCCAATGAACCAAAACTTTACATCTTTCTGAGACAAAAACCGAGGAAATGAATTTTTTACATTGTCGTGAGGTTTTCACATACTTTTATTTTTATTTTTTTTATTTTCTGTGCGTGTTAGCTTATTGTCCGAAAACAAATGCTGCTCAGTTTCATCATTTACTTTAAACAATAAAATATGAAAATCATAAAAAATATCGGGTTTGATGCCTCTTGGGTTGAATCACAGACTTCAGTGGATTTGGGTGAATTTTGATGCTTTGTAGTTTGATATTCACAGACAAAAATTGCGCAGCTGCAGCACATTTTCACGCGAGGAAAAGTGTGCGTATATTGATGCAAAGTTAATTGTTAGATATGCTGACTGTGCATAAATAAAACAGCAGCGCTAACAACTGCGCTGCTGTGCAGCCCCAATTAATTCACTCACCTGTGATGAAGTGATGGTTCTGGTAGTTCTGGTTCCAGCAGCAGAGGAAGAGGATCCAGCTGGATTGATGAAGAGGAGGCAGTCTTCATCGCTGCTGACTGCCAGCCAATCACAACGCAGCAGCAGAGAGAGAGGGAGTGAGGAAGAGGAGGAAGGCTTTGGATGCTGAATCTTTTTATAGAAGCAGAAAGTTCTTCAGCGGAGCCAGGAGCAGCTACAGGTGGAGGACGGACCGGACGGACGGACGGACTCAGAGACATGAGAGACAGAAGAGGAGAAAGCTCTGAACCTGTGAGTTTGACTTTTCTTCTTTCTCTACGTTTTGTTGGTTTTGGTTCTACTGAAATGCTAAAATGTTGACTTTTATTCAATCAAAGCCAGAACCGGCTGGTACTGCAGCAGAACTTTATCAAGTTCTGACCCGGAGAACCAGGAGGTCCAGACAGAGAGAGCCCTGTCTCTGCCTCCAGGATTATGTTTGTCTTTGATGGATTATGGGAAATGTTTTTATTATTCATTCTTATTATCTTAAAGTTTTTAGTTTTACTGGCAAACAGCAGGAAACGTAACTCTGATTCCTCAAACATCTGATGACAGACTCTGACTTTGACATGGCCGGCCCGGGTTCTGTTAGCTGCTCCAAACTGGGTCGTCACCAGAACAACGAAACACAGTAGAACCTTTAGAACGTGCTGAAGGACTAAGCTGCTGCAGAGGCCTAGTCAAAGTCCAGATATCAGCCTGGTAGAAATGATGGGACATTCAGAACCTCTGGAATGGACCCGGTTCCAGAGCAGTGGGTCGGGGGATTGGTCTCCGATTGGCCGAAGCTTTGGGTTCTGCTGGTTCATGTACTGACCCGTTGATGAAGCACAGACATTTTCTCTGCCTGATTTTTTATGTAAATTCATGTCATGCTGGAGGCTTTTATTGTGAAAGGATGACCTCCCCCAGCTCAGCTCCTCTTCATCAGATTACAGCAGATGTGACAGATGTGCTCCTAATTTATATAAATGAAACGATTATGGATTATAAACATACCTCAGTGTCATGTGACCTCATCATAACCTGATGACCTCATTGCTTCGTTATGTCATTTCCTGTTGCTGCAAATATGATCCATATCTGCCATGATGGTCCGGCTGAAACACCCGCTGAGGCTCCGCCCCCGCTGTCTTCCACGCTCTGATTAGCATGATCACTTCACGCCTGTTGCTATGGTTACTGACTCAACATGTCAGAGGAGGTGCTGAAGCCCATCAGAGCCGCCAGGTGGGCTGCAGCACCTCCTAGTTATCGAGTTTCATGAGACGACCCTCAGTGGACCGGCTGGTCCGGGTCAGAGGTTCTGACCCGGACAACACCATGAGGCGGTCCAGCTCGGCTAGTTCTTCCTCCAAACATGTCTCAAGGTATCCAGTTCCCTCATGCTGGTTCCCAAATGACTATCGTTCTTTGGACTTTGACTAGGCCATTCTCATGTTGATCTGCTGCTGTGTTTGTTGTTGACCCAGTTTGGACCGAGCCTCAGCTGATGGACTCACATTGACTTCTTCAGCTACTCCCAGCAGCCAGACTGGTTCAGGGTCATGACTTCTGACCTGCTAACCTTTTGGGTCAAGCTTTGGGGTCATTACTCTGAGCCATTACTTTAGTTGGGCATCAGTGAGGTGAGCTCCCTTCCTCTATCATTGTGTTGTTAACCCTCCAACCCTCTGACTCAATGTTATCTAGATGAAAGCTACAGGCCAACACTAACCCAGCTCTCCATCATGGAAAGTCTGACACCTGGCAGCCGTGCAGGAGAGGCTCGCATGAGGAACTACAACTACCTGGCCCTGGTTCTTGGAGTCCTGTTGATTCTCGTCATCATCCTGGGAAACGTCCTGGTGTGTCTGAGCGTGCTCACAGAGCGCTCTCTGAAGACCGCCACCAACTACTTCATCATCAGCCTGGCGGTGGCCGATCTGCTGCTGGCCGTGCTCGTGCTACCGCTCTACGTCTACTCTGAGGTCAGTCAGGTGTTGTGGAGGTGGAGAGGAGATGATGTTCATGAGGAACGGACTGTGACTGTGACTGTTTGTAGTTCCTGGGAGGAACCTGGACTCTGAGCACCTCCATCTGTGATGCTTTGATGACCATGGATGTGATGCTCTGCACTGCCTCCATCTTGAACTTGTGTGCCATTAGCGTAGACCGGTAAGTTTCTCCTGGAACCCTCCAACCCATCGTCCTCCATGTTACGCAACATATTCTCTTATCTGAAGCAGATAAGAAGAGGGAGGAGAGCAAAGAAGGCCATGGCAGTGAAGGTTCAAGAAGAGATCCTTTAGCTCAAAGTTTGTCTCTTCCAATAAAGAGGTTGTCAGGTAACACCTGTTGTGTTTTGGACTGTGTACCTGCAGACTACAGAGGGTGTCCAAGCTCACCTCAATACCTCCTACAAGTAACCAAGTGAAAAACTGCTCCCACATTTTCAGGACAAGTTTGAGTTCATTTGCTCACCAGGTCAAACTCATTCAAGTCTGATCTCTGTCATTGGTTCTGGTTGAGGTGTCCTTGGCCTAGTTCTCAAGGTGTGGTGAAAAGGAGAGTCTGTTTTTGGACCCTGAGGACCTAAAACCCTTGAGTAACTCTGCCTGCTGTCTTCTGGCCAAAGGTTAGTCTCTGCCTTCCCTAAGTGTAGGAGTTCAGGTGTTTTGCTGTCTTGGTTCTCAGTGGCAGGACACTCAGATTTTCTTCCACAGTAATGAAGGTGTTGTTCAAGGACGTAGTGGTGGAAACTTAAACTGAAAGGTGACACTCTGGTATCTCATCTATCTAGTTCCTTCCCCTGACCCATCCTTATGGGATATGGAAGAGGCCAGAACCCAGGCCTCATTGGGTGGACTAAATATCCCTTCTGGACTTGGATCATTTTGGGACCCCACAAGCAGAGGTTAGAGAGTCTAAAGCTGTCCTCTGGATTCCCCTGACCTCGTACAAGTGGAAGACGGACAGACAGATGGACGGCTGGACTCTGGATATGATTCCTGCATCAAACAGCTCAACTTCCATCTTTTTGACCCTGATGCTGCTTCTGTCCAGACACTGTCTGCTTCTAAATGCTTCCTTCTTTATAGACCTAATTAGCAGCTGCCTGGCACCAATCATCATTAACATTTTCAGACAGAAGCCTTCAGGTTTAATGGAAACATTTCCATTTCAATGATTGTCACCCTCTACAGATCTTTACTAGAACTTCATTATCCACAACAATTCAATTAAAAGCTTCAGCCATTCAACATGTTACTACAGAGGTCACGTTGATGGTCATGGGACAGAAAAATGTACTTTTTTCTCCATGGTAATAAATGAAACTGCAGCTCGTTATGGAGATAACAGATTCTTTTCTGGTCTTCCAGTTTGATGAGTGAAAATGGGTCCAATTAACAACTTTCAAAGTGTTAAAAAATGCAATAAAACACCTCAGTGAATCAAACATGGTTGAGACCACACATATATATTTTTAGGACTGAGGGTGAGAAGCTATATTTGAAGCCTACCAGCTGAGCAGAGGATGTCGCTTGGCACATGACTAGATGTTTCTGCAGCTCTTAAAAGCAGAGAGAGAACATATGAACCCATTCTGTCAGAGTTCAGAACATCTTATCAGTGTGATGAAAAGTTCAGCACATCCAGTAAACTGATGTTTCCTTTCATGGGATCTTCTAAACTTTAGTCTGACTTCAGTATGTCTGCTTGTATTGCAGGTACATTGCCGTCGCAGTGCCCCTAAAATACAACAGAAATCAGTTCAGTGTTCGCCAACTGACACTCATCACTGCAACTTGGGTCCTATCTCTAGGCGTGGCCAGCCCAGTCATCTTTGGTCTGAACCAGGTGCCGGGTCGGGATCCTACGGTCTGCAAGCTGGAGGACGATCATTTTGTGGTGTACTCATCAGTCTGCTCCTTCTTCGTGCCTTGTCCAGTCATGCTCTTCCTCTATTACTGGATGTTCCGTGGCCTGCGACGCTGGAGCAGCCGGAGCCGGTCCCGGGCCCATCGGGTCGGCCGGAGAGGTCTCTCTTCTCATCTGGCCTTGGCTCTGCGTGGAGCTAAAGACACAACTGGTAGCCAGGAGAAGGTTGTTTACACAGTGCCTCCTTTAAGGCCCGCCTCTCCATCCATATTCGCCATGGCAACGCCATGTGTGACTCTGCTGACAGAGGAAAACCAGCACGGGGCAGTGATGGCAGCTGATACCGACCCGATGACCCCTCAGATGGACAGTGTGTCGGACGGCGAGCCCCCCGGGAGGTGGGAGGGAAGCAGTCGCAGAGAGAATGCCACCAAGAGAGGACGAAGGACCAGCAAGACCAGCCGGGTCAGTGGGAGGGAGCGCAAGGCCATGAAGGTTCTACCAGTCGTTGTTGGTGAGTACCGGAACCAGAACCAGAACCAGGACAGCTTCAAACTGAAGCATAAAATTCTAGGCCACATTTCCTGACAGGATGAACCAAATATGTTTGAAAAAGTAGATTATTTAATAAAAAAAACAACAACAACTTAATATTATCATTCTGTTTTTTTTTTAATAATCTACTTAGATTCATTACAAAATTGTTCTCATCACTCGGTGGCCAGACTGTTCTGGTCCACATGTTATGATGAGTTCATCTCTACTACCAACATTTCTTCTGCAAGAAACGAGGAGAAGGTCTCTGACCTTGGAGCCTAAAGGGCAGAAGACGACCAGGCAGCAGCTGCAGGACCACAGGAGGCCAGGAGGTTTGCCCTCATTGTGACGCTTGATATTTTCTCCAGAGTGACAACGATCAAATGTGAAGCAGCAGCAGAGCTCCAGCTAATGAGCCGGGGCCGCCTCATTCATCTGAAAAGACTCTGAGTTCAGTTTCAGGACCATCAACAGCAAGGTCAGAATTAAGACTTAATGTAGACGCCCACAGACAGCCTCCTGAAACTCGGTCCACACTGGGACAAGGGTCCCAGCAGCACATCTACAACAGAGCAAGGGGTTATCAGGCTGTTGGACTTCATTCATTTCTGGATCTGTGCTCCACGAGGTCCGTTTACCAGTTTCAGGATCCGACCAGAACCCCTCGGTGTAAATTACCTTGAGAAATAATGAGATTTGGTTCTATAAAAACAGGCTTTAATGCTGAAAAACGATAACGTTTTACAAGCTATGAGCCTCATCCAAATGGATCAGAACCAGCGTTACCAGGCCACTGAGCTCAGCTGATGGACGGAACCACGTGAGGAAAAGATTGTAGTTGAGCTTTTTATTCTTTTCTGCAGTCTGTTCCCTCCCTAAAGGCCAGTTAATCAGTTTCAGTCTCTTTATGTATGACAGTCACATATAAACATGGTTATGTGAGCTGCAGTATGTGTGTGTAAGCAGATAAGAGAGGCTAAAAGTGATAGAGGAAAAGTCAGAATCCATAACAATGGTCCAGTCAAAGTATTGGACAGATGGTCTTTAGACCTGGACTTTGTTGAGTCAGTTGAAACGGGATGAACTTTGGACGTCAGCATCAGCTTGTTTCAGTGAAAGCTTCAGGAAGCAGCCTGGAGTCTGGAGCATTTAAAGCCACTGGTGATACTTTGTTTCTCTCTGTGTTAGTGGA
>CAKLNU010000139.1:0-47235 GCA_922788865.1 Poeciliopsis turneri
GTTAGAGCATTATAGATAATGGAGCTGTCAAGTTCTTGATGATTTTGGGCTAAAAAGCAAATATGACATAGGTCTAATTAAATAAATAATTCAATTAATTAAATTGGTTTGCTTTTGGATTTGATGGAAAATTATGGTGACAGAACATTGCAGAACATTTTCCACTGGTTCAATGCCAACATTGAAACAGTAGCATTGAACCAGTAGTTCAGTGGTTCACTATTCACTACCTGTCACACTAGATCACAATTAGTTTGTTGTCCTGGTTCACTCTTAAGTCCATTCACCCTCTTCCACTCTTCAATTAATTTCTATTCCTCACGAAGGAGTTTTCCATCCACTCCAAAACTCATACAATGGTTTTCAAGCCAGCCATTGTTGAATCAGATGAGTTCATTGGCTCTTCTTGATATATTATCAGCCTTTCTGGAGTTCGGCTTTAGATATCAAAGATGGTTCATGTAAATCTAGTGGCACATTGATACAGTAACCATCATCGATGCTTGGAACCACTACAGATCAGATTAACTGAAGCTACAGGCGAAAAAGCTTTAGTTGCCACTTCTCCTACAAGCGCAGGAAAAGTCAAATTCAAGTTTGGTAGACCACTTTCCTCTCCTGAAGCAACTTCACCGGCACCCTGTAGAAGAACAAGCTGTATTGTGCCTCTTGATTTGAAAAGAATGACATTGATCATTGATCATTTTCCAACATGGGAAGCCCAACAGAGATGGAGGCACTGTTCATTAAGTTGATTAATAATAAATATTTCTATATTTATTTTATTATCAGAAGAGGGGATTGTCATGGAATAATTACAATAAGGTCACATCTGCAAGTCATGTCATATGAAATGCTGGTCCACTGGCAAGTGACGAGGGGAGTGAAGATTGAAATAAATATTAAAAGAGTTCCAGAGCGAGGAAAAAAAAAGAAAGACAATCCTAGCTTAGATTTCCTATGCTGCTAATCATTGTATAAAAACATACATGTTGTAAGCTGGCTGTACTTGGTGAGCTGGGTTAGACTTGCATCCAGACTGGCGGGATTGTCTTATGAGTTCTCATAATTGTGCACAATACATGAATAAACCTGATTGAGTGGTTGTACCTGAACAGTGCTTGGAAAGAGTTTTTTTTCCACGACATGCAGGAATTAGACTTTACTTTTGTTTCAAACCATCAAAACTGCAGCTCTCATTTCTATGCTGTTACAAAGTGGGTTTTTCTGGAGACGGAAACCGACCTGCTCTCATTTTTGTTGCTTAAACATAAAGATCTAAGCAATATCTTTTTATTATTATTATTAAAGTTTTTATTATTTTTCAGAACACATGAATGCAACCCTTCCCATTCCTCCCCATACAATAAAAAAAACAACACACACAACCAGGTCCGCACATATCAAATTAATAAAATTTTCACAAAAGATTGGCATGTACAAACATCCTTGGTGTTAGCATTATCAACCACATTAGACAGAAGTTTATAGTAAGCAGTGTTTTCAGAACAGCAGTTCCTCAAAGGAGTTTACTTGTCCCAGTATTACAGGAAAGAAAATTGTTCCAGGATTTCTTGAAGTTTTCTAAGTTATCAGCTTTTTTGGTCTCTCGGCTTGGGATTTCCTGACACACTGGATTTTAGCTTAGTTTCATTTTAAAACAGCCACAACTTATATTTTTCTATGTTGTTTCAAAGAAAATAAGATAGAAAAATGACTGTAGTGCTGAATACACAGAGTGTGTCAATTTTGCATTTTCTCACTGAGATAAAGCTTTTTTGGTCTCTCAGCTTGGGATTTCCTGACACACTGGATTTTAGCTTAGTTTCAGCTTAAAACATCCACAACTTATATTTTTCTACATTTATTCAATGACAGAAAAACAGAAAAATTAATGTTAACCTTGTAGATACAAGGAGCTTTGTTCCTATATGAGTCTCTAAGAAACTAAACATTCTACTTACACTGTTTTTGACCAAGTAACATGAAACACAAAGTGTTTCATGTTACCAGAATATATTATATGTAAATGTAATGTTTTTTTTACTCTTCATGACTTTATCAGTTCTTTTCCTGAGACAAGCCTGTCCAGCTCAGCATCAACATGAATTAAATTCAGTTTCTGTGGCTGGCTCCATCTCCTGTTGAAACTCAGAAGTGCAACAGAGTGGAGCTCAAGCTTTTTGTGCGGGCCATATTCTATTATATTTTCAGAATTTGTTGCGGGCCAATAAAAACTGGTAGTTTTGGACAGCCCTGCACTATCTAAAGTTCTTGATGATTTTGGGCTAAAAAACAAATATGTCATAGGTCCAGTTAAATAAATAATTAAATTAATTAATTTGGTTTGCTTTTGGATTTGAAGAAAAATTATAGTGACAGCTCCATAATCTATAATGCTCTTACTAAAGCCGACTTGATGCTGTTTGTTTATGGCTTTGCATCATGTGATCCTGTTACTGTTTTTATTATGTGACTTAGTGCCATCTCAATGACTCAATGACTTTTTAACTATTTTATGATGCACTTCATTGAACTGCTTCTCCATTTGTTCTGGAGCCTCTTAAACTAGTTTGGGCTAAATGTAGTGGATATCCCTGGTACCCTGCCCTGTGAGTCAGTCTGTCCATACCTCATGCCCCATCTGCCCCATTGGTCCCATCTGCCCTCTGCCATTCTTTATGCTGTAGCTTGTGATGTGAACTGCTGGGTTGGTGTCGTGGCTGTGTGTAAGCAGCTTGTCCTGCTCTGGGCTGGCCTGCATGCTCTTCTCTGGTCGTGGGGCGTTTCAGAGCAGCTCCGTCTGTCACCATGAAATGCAGATTGTTCTATCTGTAAGGGCGCCGCCCCCTTCTCTTCTAGCTCACAGTCTGTCCCGGGTCTTTACAGATTGTGAATCCCAGAGTTCGGAGGTCATCATGTCAGCACAGCAGGGTGGAGCTCCCCATTCCACCATTGGACGTTCTCAGAGCCGGAGAGCAGATGCAGTTCCGGTCCGCAGAGAAACTCTTCCTCGTCCGCTTCTTCGACAGCAAACGCAACTGGTGAGGAGCTGAGTGTCTTGACTGCTGTCACACCGGGAGCTGTCTGAAACCATACTGTACAATTAGATTTAGCTGTTTCCCTTTCTATTCTAATACTCCATATAAAATCATGCAACATTTGTTTCTGTGTTGGAACCCCCCACTCAGACAGATTATTTAATACTGAAGTCATTCCACTCAAAATTGAGTCATGTCAGGCTATGCACACACTGCTGTACAGCAAGACACATTGTTCCAACCTGTAAGCCATTGATTCTTGATAAATGTTGCTATTCTGTGTCCCGATATGTGGAAGCGATGAGAGAAACAAGAAACATGATGGACGATAATGAGGATCAAGTTGTTAATGTGCTGGCTTCAGATGGACAACAACTCTAACATCACAAGATATGCTACAACATTAGCATCCATGTTTACTTTACTGAGCATGTTCGCTATGTGTGACGTTATGGTGTCCTCTGCTGGGCATTTGGTACACTTTTAGGTTCTTTGCAGTTCACACAGCTAGGCCTGTCACGATAACAGATTTTGCTGGGCGATAAATTATCTCAAAAATTATTGCGATAAATGATAATATTGTTTGAAGACCTTTTTATATTGATTTAATGGAAATTACGTAATAATACATGCGATTTCCTGCCAAAGATAGATACACTTTACTTTCAAAAGAACACTTAACACTGGGACTACAAAAAAAAATGACTTAAAAAAAAATAAAAAAACATAAAGTCAAAGTGGAAATAAATACTGCATTCAACCAAAAGAGTGCAGATTATGAAGTCTGTATAGTATATTGCTCTTCAGTAATCATTAGATTTAAATAGAGAAGACATCCGACTGCCTGATGCAATAGTTCAAACTACAGGATTTTTTACCCCGAACGACAATCTTAGAACGTTATTCGTTCTGAGATCATCACTTGTGTTGTGTGTTACGGTAGATCGTTGTGCCGCTCCGATCTAAATCAAGGATTTGCCCAGACTGGGAGCTTAACGCAGCCTGTTGAATGTGACCGGTAGCCAATCAGAAAGCGCGGATTCTCCTCCTGCTTTCTGAGGGGAAACAAGGAGGGAATCCCAAACAGCTGACACGGTGCAACCCAAAGTCCAGCAGACATCGGAAACAACATGAATGTTTATTCAACATTTCGTGCAAAGAAAATATAAATAACTAGGGGAGGAGTTGGAGCGAAATTTCTACCAGAAAACCCGGTAACTTTTCAGCTGTTCTTCGTTTAACGTGACATAAATAGTAATCATGTTTTTCATTCAGTCAGGGCTGACACTAGCTACGTGCATTGCAGGTAGATTGTAGTAAGGAATTGATTAATGCCTGGTTTCAAAATTAGTGAACTGGACTTATTATTTTGTGTCCATTGTTGGACACAACACGGTTTCGATCGAACCGTTATAGCTAGGATTTCTGTCGGCTAATGTGTCTTTTGATAATGGGTTTTGATAATGGGCCGACAATCGGCGACATAAGATCGTGCAGTGCGCGCTGGGCATTACACTAAGGAAATAAGGAAGGGAGGGTTAATGGAGAGCACTGGAGTGGAGCCTTTTTTCATTCAGTGTCATCAACAGTAAGAGAAAAAGGCAGGAAGAAACGATATAGCCGATAATTAAAATGAGGTCGATAGTTTTAATTTATTGTGCGATTAATTGATCCATCGTTTATCGCTACAGGCCTACTAGTAACCTCTGACTCCCAACGTTCAGGAAGAGGCAAGAGGAATACAGAACACACAAATATAACAACGAACATTGGTTGCTTTTGTACGTCACAGAGGCTCCCCAATCAAAGAACTATTGCTGGGCAACTGGTCAACGTGGGGAGTGAAGATTGAAATAATCAGAACGAGGAAGAACAGGAAAGACAATCCTTGCTTGGATGTCCTATACATCTAATCGTTGTATAAAAACTGACATGTTGTAAGCTGGCAGAGCTTTGTGAGCTGGGTTAGACTTTCATCCAGACGGGCTGGATTATTGATTGTCTGATGAGCTCTCATAATTGTGCACTATGCATGAATAAACCTGATTGATTGGTTCAATCAGGTTTATTGTAAGTGCTTTTGTAACACTTACAATGTGTTTACAGTTAAAATAACAACAATGGGACCAATGCTAGGTTCGGCTACTGCAGTAGAAAATGTGTAGATGTATAAATGACCACAGACTAGAAGAGTAAGTTTAACTGCCGGCTTATTATTTGTTGAGAAAGAAAAAAACAACAATATTAATACAAACAATTGACATACAATGACATAAATTCAAAATAGTTCCTTGTTCTTCCAGAATGATTTATTTCATCCCTGTTTGAATTTTTTAAACCTAATGTTAGGTTTTGAAGGACTATCTATTTAAACCTAGGTTATAATTCTATTTAGGTTCAAGTTAATACTGTTAATCTAATTTATTTTAATATCTTAAAATCTATTTTAGTTGTTTAGTTCTTAATAAGAAATTATGGTTTTTTAATCTATTTTTAACTATTTCTGGTTTCTATTATGACCCAACAGAAAATTTACAATCCACGCCAACAAGGTAAATGAATGCAATTCAAAAGAAGAAAGAAAGTAAAACACAATAGAACAATCCAGTAAAAAAAAAACTGAATAACTTGTGCTTCAACCAAAGTCTTTCTCTATGATGATTCTGAAGGAATTATTTCCGGTTCTCTGAATCCGCTTTTCTTAGCAGGATACATGGGCAGATCATACCAGTCTGGATGATTCGAAGTGTCCAGCAGAGGAGTAGCTCCTGCTCGACGACAGTTACAGGGTTCCTGGGTTAACGGCTCGCCATCTCGTTTCTCGTTATCGGAATCCAATTCGGCAATCGGCTCGGAATTTTCCGGTCCGGCTTCAGTAGAACTTTAAAAAGGCCTGGTTCAATAACCACAAGCATAACAAAAGTTCTTTTAACTTTACTCTGTGCTGAATAAAGAAACATACTAGCCAATTCAGCTCATCCGTTTCTTCAACGGTTTTTAACATAGACCAACGGAAATGCGTTGCTTTACCTTTCCATTTCGGTTAAATAAAATTATTTTACAAATAATGTTCTTCACAGAAAACAAAATACAGCTCTTGACTCACCAAGTCCAGTGGACAACACTCCAAATGTAGTCAATAAAAGAATTTCAAGAGCTCCTCCTCCAAATATGAGGAAAAAGTTCCCAACGGCAGGTAGCCTTACTAATCGGCGGTTTTCTTCCCCCACTCAGTACAACCATTCGCTCCTTCGTTCTCTCTCGTTCTGACTCGCTTTCTCCCCTTTCCCCCAAGCCAGAGAACATAGCAATCCGATTGGCTGGAGCTGGTCACCTGGACTACACATCAATGTGACCCTTCAGAATAAGAGATTTCCTTTCTTATACCTGACCGTTTTAACCGCTGACAAAATAAATATGTTTCACACAGTTTCAAACCAAACAAAATATCATACATGAATATAAATTACAATGTCTGTAATTATCTTTTTTTTTTATTTATTTGAAACTATTTTGAACTCTATTTATTCTATTTCTTATTCCTATTTATGCATTTTATAGCTATTTATTATGAAAGGGCTTTTATTTAAGTGAAGGCTATTTTAACCTGGGTTACACTTGGAAATAGTTTTTTTTTCCACGACACGCAGGAATTAGACTTTATTTATATTTCAAACCATCAAAACTACATCTTTCATTTCTATGCTGTTTCAAAGTGGGTTTTTCTGGAGACGGAAACAGAAATGCTCTCATTGTTGTTGCTCAGATATAAAGCAACCTTAATATTTTGAGCACGTGTTTCACGAAGGCAAGGCAAGGCAACTTTATTTATAGAGCACCTTTCAGCCAAAGACAATTCAAAGTGCTTGTACAAGAAAAATAAAAACTACATACTGTTAGAAGATGAATAGAAGAAAAAAAAAAAAGAGCAAGCAGATAAAAAATAGACCAAGTAAATATGAAAATTGTAATTATAGGAAGTGAGTGGGATTAAAAAATTAAGAATAGACAACTTCAAATAAGAAAGTTTTTAACCTTGTTTTAAATAAACTCAAGGTAGGGGCAGACTTACAATGAGCAGGAAGTTTATTCCATAGTGTTGGAGCATAAAAACTAAAAGCTGCTTCTCCGTGTTTACTTCTGACTCTCGGTATAGTTAATAGGTTTGATTCTGTTGATCTTAACTGTCTGAGTGGTACGTAGGGTTGCAGAAGACCGGAAATGTAGTTTGGATTTCTATTATGAAGTGCTTTATAAACTATTAAGGAAATTTTAAAGTCAATTCTTTGAGCAACAGGCAGCCAGTGCAGAGATCTGAGAGCTGGACTGATGTGCTGATCTCTTTTTGTATTAGTAAGGACTCTTGCAGCAGCATTCTGTAGGAGCTGGAGCTGTTTTAATGCTTTTTTAGATAATCCAGTAAAAATGGCATTGCAATAATCAAGTCTGCTAAAAACAAAGGCATGAATTAGTTTCTCAGAATCCTGTACGGACATGAGTCGTCTGATTTTAGCAATATTTTTAAGGTGATAGTATGATGTTTTTATAAAAGATTTGATGTGATAATTGAAATTCAAATCAGGATCAATGATCACCCCTAGATTCTTGGCTTTGTCAGAGCATTTTAAACCGACTGAATGAAGGTATGTGATTGTTTTCAATCAGTGCTCTTTTGGTCCTAATACTAATATTTCAGTTTTGTCTTGATTTAGTTGAAGAAAGTTGTGGCTCATCCAGACATTAATCTCCTCAATACATTTAGTGAGTACTTGAACCTGATTGTAATCTCCTGGTGAAAGACTAATATACAGTTGTGTATCGTCAGCGTAGTTGTGGTATTCTATATTATTATTTCTTATAATTTGAATTAATGGGAGCATGTAAATATTAAAAAGAAGTGGCCCCAGGATGGACCCTTGGGGAACTCCATAGGTAATTTTATTTACCTTGGATTTAAAGCTGCCTATGGAAACATAAAAGGTTCTGTTGGACAGGTAGGATTTAAGCCAGCTGAGTACCACCCCAGAAATGCCAACCCAATTTTCTAATCGAGATAATAGAATATCATGAATGCTATGCTGTGTCGAATGCAGCACTCAAGTTAAGTAGAACTAATATTGAGATTTTATTACGGTCATTGTTTAGACCATAGGTGTCAAACTCTGGCCCGCGGGCCAAATTTGGCCCGCAGTGTAATTATATTTGGCCCGCGAGGCTATACCAAATGACTACGCGAGCTGGCCCACCGGTATGATACAGCGCATTCATTCATCGCTAATACTACAAATCCCATAATGCCTTGCTGTTGTTTTGGCGCGTCAATCAGGACGGGTCCCAGAAACGCCCTCTCCTCTGTGACAGTAGTTATAGCGATCTCAAGCTACAACTGTCACTGTAGAACCGAAAAGAAAGGCAGACAACAGGAGCTTTCTGGACAGGTGGGAGACAGAATATCTGTTTACATATGTAAAAGACAGACCTGTTTGTCTTTTACATATGTAAACAGATATTCTGATATTAAAAGGTTCATTTGTTCAATGCTGGCCCGCGACTTTGTTCAAGTTTTACATTCTGGCCCTCTGTGTATTTGAGTTTGACACCCCTGGTTTAGACGGAGGTCATTGAGTACGAAGAACAGTTCTGGGTCTTGAAATTGAGAAGGAAGGGTACACAGAAATAAACAATGCTCAGATTGTGATAAAATTGTGACCTGCACAATATTGGACGAGTATTTTGCAGATCAGAGAGCTGTTTTGGCCTTAGATAGTTTTATGTTCAAAAAACACAGGAATTGTTCATCCATCCATCCATTTCCTAACCACCCTTCTCCCTAACGGGGTCGGGAGTTGCCGGTGCCTATCTCCAGCTGCGTTCCGAGCGAGAGGCGGGGTACACAGATCGCCAGTCCGTCGCAGAGGAATTGTTCAAACCACCAAAATATACTGCTTCTCAGTATTTCTATGCTGTTTCAAAGATTATAAAGCTGAAAGTTTAATATTTTGCTGAAAAATTCACATTTGTGCATTTTTTACGTCTCTTACTGACATAAGGCGATTTTAGTCGCTGGCAGTCATTTTTCTCATAAAACACAGAAATTAGACCTCGTCCATGCCTGGTTGCAGGTGACTTGGGCCAACTACTATCATAGTTTACCATTATGTCTTAACCAGTAAACTGATTGGTGTCCCACTATTCTGTTTAGAAGTTCCAAATAAATTCTACCAATTGCAATCGATTTATAAACTGCACTGCAAAGACCTTAAATATCCAATTGTTGCAAAACCCAAAGTGATTCATTTAAAACTTAGATGTAGCTTCAACCTGGAAAGACTCGCACAGAAAGTAGGTTTTAGAAAGTTTATTTGATAAATAATCTTTGGTGCTCGGACCCCGGCAGTAGATACTGCGCTGGTAACTGCCAGAGAGAATGATTCGCTGTTCAAGAGTTATTTTTCTTTCTATCTGAAAACCTTTTTGAATACCGTCACTGGATACATAAATTAAACCTATGTGTAAATTCTAACTATAAATGTCTTCGTCTCACCTGATCATGCTCCTCCGTCCAGCCTAGCAGCGCCGGTCTCATCTCCTCCACCCTTCATAAATAGCCTACCGCTTGATGTGTGAAACTGCTCCTCACCTGAGCTTCCATCACCTCGACCGCTCTCAACCTTCGCTGAGCTTACCTTTAATTTTATGTTTGAATTATGACTTTGTAATAATTCAAACTTTATTACAAAGTCATAATGTAATAATGACTTTACATTATTACATTATTTACGTTGCATTGTAATTATGACATTATTACAAAGTCATAATGTCATAATGACTTTGTAATAATGTCATTATTATTACATTAATAATGTTTAATATTATTATTATAATAATACATTATTAATTATTTAGTAATAATTAATAATGTAATAATGTGCTTGCTATATTAGATATGTGTTTGCTATATTAGAAAACAACAGTTGATTCTGACTGTTAAAAGATAAACAACTTAGCCATAGGTCAAGTTTGTAAAGAAAATTTGTATTGATTCCAGTCATTGTTCAAAAAGTATAGGAAACATTGTATTCACACATACAAAATATTGAAAGTTATTTACTTAGCTTGCATTTAAAATTTTTAAAACAAAGTTATCCAATTGCTAAACAACAGTGTTACAATATATCTACCACTACTTTAATGGTTCTACTCTCTCCAACAAAATACAGCCACAATGTAACTTTGTGTGGAAACGACACCATTTCTATGAAAACTAAATAATGAAGCTACAACAAAAGGAACATTCAAACATGTACATAATATTGAAAGTAAACATTGTGAAAAAGGATGACTGAACAAGTCAAAAGGCAAATGTGCTTCAGCAGAAATGATTTAAAATGGCACGTCACAAAAAAAATCCCAAAAAACAAACAATGTGTGACAGTTGAAATGTGTGAAAGACTGTAGAAAACAAGTAATATTTTCTTAGCATTTAGTACTGGCATTCAGGGCAGTGTCCAAGTATGTCATCAGAGTTGTAATGAGGGTACTTTCCTCATCTTCCATTTCCGGTGAAGCTCACACAAGTCTTTATATTGCCAGTTGCAGGAAGAACACGTTACAATCGCAAAAGGAATCCGGTTTTCTGCCTTGAATAACTCTGAAAATCTACCCCAGTTGATCTCACCTGTGAATGACAAATCGATTTCATGTAGTTGAAATCTAATTTGACATGTTTTAGTTGAAAAAAGTAAAAGGTCCTTACCATCCAGCCAAGCAAAGTCAGTCTTCTTCCTGAAAACTGGGTCCGACACAATGGCTTCAAAGCACTTGCAGGTCAATGCCAAAGTAAGGTAAGTATACTGTGCTGGCATCACCTCCTGGAGAACAGCTTCAAGTACATTCAAAGGCTTCTGAAAATAATAATAAAAAAAAAAATCAATAAAAAAAAAACCAGGTGCATCGCAAGTCTGTCATCCTGGAAGAATGGCTATGACATGATTATGAATGAATCTTGCCTGCAAGTTTGGCGGTATCCTTTGAACCTGCATGGTGAAGAGCATTAAACAATAATTAAGACTTAGTATCTTATCCTTTCCATCTTTGATGGTATAAAAAATGCTGTCCAAATTATGAATTAATTTTAAAATAATAATAATTTAGGGTTTTAGTGTCATTTGCCAATAAAAATATACAAATCAAAATTACTAGTTATGTGTGAATTTTAAAAATTAACCTCAATTTGTGCCTCGGCTACTTTGGCATAGGTGTGGTCATCAAAATATTAATACAGTGTGGTCTGTAAAAATATATTTTCTAAGAGAAAGATGAATGTAAGTCCAAATAACATCAAAACTGCTTCAACCCTTTCAATTTTTATATCCTGATTTTCTTTCAGACTTACAGAAGTGCACTGTGAATGGACATAATACAAGGTACATGATTCAAAACTACAAAGTGATGAATTTTAACTACAGCTTACCTCACATTTTGCCCTCTCATCAACTTTTTTCCACTTTCTCCCTTTTGTAGTTCTTCTCTGGACCTTTTAAAAAGGACAAATTGAAGGTTTTCTTAAAAAAAAAAAATCTGACATTTGTAACATGATGTGGTACAGTGCACCATTATTGTTCTTACTTCACAGGGAAGTTTCTCAAGAGAGTGAGAGACCACTATCTTCATATTGTCGTCATATCATTCTGTGAACATCACAGGTTCACATTTAATGAAATCTCCAAAAGAAAGCATAGACTCATCTGAAATCAAATGATGCTCCCATCACAAAGTACACTGGATACTGTTGAGAAAAATATGATTATTTTACCATACAAAAATATGGTGGGTGGAAGTGGATGTTAACATCACTACAAACATTCCACAGTTGTTAGACAGTCCTTGTTTCGGCAACCCCTGTGGCGTTTACAAGAAAATTTAAAAAGGGGGAAGAAAATTAATGCGTCATTACTATAACAATCAAATTGAGGAAAAGGACAAGAGCCTTACCTACAGTATTGATTAACATTTAAAGCAGAAATGGTTGTAAATAACCAGACTTGTAGCTCTGAAGAACCACAAGTGTCCCATCATAACGTCTCATCTCAACATCATTGCCAAAAAATTTTGTCCATGCTCCAGATGTCTGAAGACAGTCTTCTGTGATGATACAAAGTTTTTAAGTTAAAAACTTAAAAAAGGGTATATTTCACAACATAAAAATTATAAACATGTATGAGAATGCAAGACAGATGTGAGACAGAATAGTCTCTCGATGGTCCAGCTTTAACCCATGCCATGTTTAAAAAGAAACTGCTTAGAAAAATGTGTGTTATTGCATTTTAGGCATTAAAACCTTATTCACAAATTGAATTTGGATATTTACTGTTACATAAGTATGAAGATTAATGCTGAACCTTTGCCTCCGTGGAACAACGGAACAGCATACTGAACACATACCACTTTCAAACTTATTCCTATACACCTTTAATAGTTTGATGTGGTTCTTATCTGTGAAGCCACTGATAGAATCAAGGAAGAAAATCTCCCTATGCTTTGGCTTCAGAATCTGAAAAAATATGTCACACTGAAGGTGAACACTACCGCAGAGTAATAAATGAATTAGACAAATGTCAAGAAATGCAGTAAATATGAAGGTCAATATCAAGTAAGTATTGTACTAACGATAGTGTCCAATGTCCAGGACGCCACACAGGAATCAGAACCCAGAGTCTGTGACGCGTGGACAAAAGCGTAATGATTGAATGTACCTATGTTGCCTGGATGTTGGTAGCTGCTGGATGATCAAGTGGCTGGGCTGATGCACAGCTGGACACCATATTGAAAGTCATTGAACTTAACCAAATGATTAACAAACCTGTCCCTTCTGTCAGTGGTTGAAAACAGTGCGGGTAATGAAAGTGAGATGTGTTTCTACAGGGTAGGCCACATCTGAATATATGGAAATCTGAATCTAACAAAAAGATATGAAAAAAAAAAAACAACATCTGTATACATTGCAGATATGTTTAAACAAGACATGATTCATTCCCACTCAAAATAGAACAAGAACACAGTTCTATTTTGAGTTTTTTTATTTTATGTTCTACTAACATAAAATAAAAAGCTTATTACACATTAGGAAATATACAAATGATTGGTAGAAAACAAAGGCATGTTTGAAATTAATCACTGTATATTCTTTAACATTATTATTATTGTTTTGTAGGATTTAACAACGAATTTTAGAAGTCACAATGGTTTCCAGATAACAAATATATATTCTGCAAAAAATGAATTGAAATTGTAAGTGATATTGCTCAAACAGCCGACAGGTATTAACTAATTAGATTTAGTCAATTACTCTAACTTTTGACAAAAAAAAATAAAAAATTAGGACCATTTTTCCATATGTCAAACTCTTAGTAAATTTTGTTGATATGCAACCTAATGCAAGTAACTGAATGAACACATTTTAATTCATAAAAACATAAAACACGATACACAGATACGAAAATGTGGTTTATGTTAGATTTCTTCTAACCTTAATTTGTTGTCTTCGATTGATATTTTTCCTTTTTGGTTTTAAAATACCCAACAGTGCACATAACTTCATTTTTATTATTGTCTGCTGAAATAAATGGGTAATATTACATTACACATTATGATCAGTAAAACAGTACTTAATAATAGCCATTTCACCAAATACTTTGGTGAAATGAGCTGCTGCTGTCACACATACAACAAACTACTTATGTAGCTTATTGCACAGTTACTAAAAATATATTGAAGTAGTGCTACTTGTCATTACAGTATCATCTGGGTACTACACCCACCTATAATGGCAGCTGTTAGTTTATAAAAAGTATTACTTTCCAGAAATTTAACATTGGTGTAAAAAACATTTATTGGTTTACTATGTGAAAAAAAGTTTTAAGGAAGAAAATACCTTTGCTGACTTTGTGGGTTTTGCATTATGGATCGTGTGCTGAACATCAGTGGAAGAATCTCTCAAACTTCCTTCAATCGACCTCTTAACTCTGCTTCTTTAAGGTTTGTGAAAATAGTGCCCCCTTCATTTCCGGAATGAAGGGGGCGCTTCATTCCGGAAATGACATACCTTATTTGTCAGTCCAAATAAGGTATGGGACTGACAGTGGTCCGTCCCCGCCCCTTTCTGTTTGCTGCAGCGAGGTCCTTCTTTCCCAGAGCCACCTCTTGGCGAATTATGACATGTAATGGCGATTCTGGTTTTCTGCGGAAGTCACACTCATAAATCATGCAAAGCGTCATGGGGGCTAATAATAATTTTGACCAACATTTCACAGAAGCAGGCTTTAGGTGCGATGTCACGACCGTCTTCCATACCAGTAGAGCGATGTTTGTAGGCGTGAGAGCGATTTCAAAAATCAACTCCTTTTCTCACTAACGGAGCGGCAGCAAGGCATTTCAATGATTCTCCTATGTAATGCTATGGCAGGCCCCAACAACTCCCCCTGTGAAAGTTCCAGTTGAGGTAAATGCAAGGAGAGAGACCCAGTATGTCAATATGATATTTTATTTTTCAGTGTTTTAGTATAAAAATCCCAGCAGCCTGCTTTTGGCTGGTTTCTGTTCCAATTGACTAGAACTGTGTTTTTTCTTTTCTTCCCAGAGAATCAACTAAAGTACCAAATGTATTTACAGCAAACTGTCAGCAGGGCTGGAGGACCAACAAGAAGCCTACACTCTGCTACCCATCAGCATCTATCATACCTCACACATTTAATGCCATCAATCCAAACAAAAACAACTAAAAAAAGGGAGGGTATGAGCACCCGTAGTATTTCCTCACCATACCTTCTATATAAAGTGATGCATATCCATTTTCTGCTCTGCAATAAATTAGTCCAGGCACATTCTCTACTCCTTCAGGGCAATGCTGGAGAACACACTGATGGGACGCTCAGAGACATGACTGAAAGCTCAAAAAAAGAAGTCAGAGTGAAGCATGAGGACAGGCAGTTGGTTCTCCTTTCCATTTGGTTTTCATGTCAACGATGCACTTTAAAACTTTTGGAGCTTCTATATAGATCTTATATAAATATCTACAAACAAACAAAAAATAATAGTAAAGTAGTTCAGTAAAAACATTTGGATACAAAAAAAAAATCACACAGAATTAATGCCAGAAACAAGAATTTGATGCAGGAGATCTCAATAAGTTATAAAACAAACAAAAAAAACCCCAACAATACAGTATGCATGTTTGTTCTCATTGTGGAGATAGCACCAGCAGGACCAGCAGCACCAGCGACCACTACTCACACCTACCTTTGAAGGTCCAAAAATCAAGAGTGTGTGTACCAAATAAAACTGAAGAGTGAATAAATTAGTGTCAGGCTATGTGTGTGATATTTACATGAGCTGCTGCTGTCACACTCATACACTGACAGATGGAGGATCTCACAGCAGCACATTTTAAGAGGTCAGAGATCGAGCACTGACACATTCACCAGGCTGAACTCTTCCTTTGCATAGCTTTGGCGACAGTGAGTCATTGTGGGACTCCAGGCAGGGGAATGGATAAACATGAGTGTTTATGTTGTGCGTATGAGGCAGATCGTCCTCTCTGCATGGATCGTGACGGTGAAAGGTGATGGTTGGTGGAGCTGCTGAGATGGACAGGGATTAGCGTGTGGCAGGGAGGCCGCTACCACCACCATTCACCTCCAGATTCCCTCTGACAGAGTTCAGCTGCTTCATGGCCCGATCGAAGGCAAGCCGCACAGTTCTCCTGATGGAGGAAGCACGAGCTTCCATCAGCTTCACTCTGTCCAGGCTCTGGTTGATCCCAAACGGGGCCATCTTGGATCTAGGAAGCCATTGCCTGAGGAAAGGGAGATTTGTAGAAGATCAAAAACGCCTAAACAGATTCTCTTAAAGCTACAATATGTAACTTTTATAGAAAATATGTTTTACGTATTTGTTAAAACTGTCACCTTGTTGTGGTAGTATAACATAAAACAGATAATCTCTGAAAAAATCTAGCTGCTTGTAACCCGAGTGTAATTTTAAACCTTCATTTCCTACTCTGATTTTCTACTTTTGCCTTTTAGCCTTAAATCACGCGATGTTTTAATAGCATTATGAGTGATTCTCGCGAGATTATTATTTAGCCAATCGCGGCTGAGTAGTGGGGTCACATGTACCTTCGCAGTTTACGGCTAGGTATATTAGCTGGAGCGGAAAGGCATGAGGGTTAGAACGCGTTGGAAGGAGCAGAGCTAGCAGGTCAGTTAAAGCGTAGTATCATTTAATTTCTGTAAATATGTACGATGCTCACTTAATGTGTTGAACTATAGGAGCCCATTATTGTGAGCCGGAAAGGGAGATGAAAAAGACCCGGTAGTATGACACAAAACTGTGGAACTGGTATTTCCTGTATGACTTAGCGTTGGCTTATCACTGCTGTTGTGTAGCCACTAAAGAAAAACTGATTGTACACTCTTTTGATAAACAAACCGGTTAATTGAAGTATTTATTGAGCACTGGTTTATATTAGAATTTTACATTTCATGTTAATTGATTATATGGTATATTTATTGAATGTTTCATGAATGTAATTTATATTGAATTTTAGATTTATTGCAATTGATTAAATATGATTAGAATTATTTATAATACGAAGTGTTATTTATTGAATTGTGTATACACTAAGAATGTTAGATCATATCAATATATATTGAGGAAGTGGTCCTGTCTTGTTATTCAGGCCAGGTGGATGGTGAGCTAAGAGACCAGGCCTAGAGCCAAGGAAAGATTTCACCTGTTGGTGATTGAAGATTGCTTACTTCTCCTACCCAGCTGGTAGGAGAATCCTACAAAGGACTCTGCTCCTTCTTTGATTGGACTTTTCTTTACCCAGGACGTGAACCAAGCTCTGGAAAATCCCCATTCGGGGTGGATGGACTAAGGGGTGTGAGAGGAACTTTGAACGATTAATTAAGGGGTTTTTTGTCGTTTGTGTTTTTTTTTCTCGTATTTTTCTTTTTATTTCATTGTTTTTTCTTTCTTTCCTCCATGGCCACTTGCATATCCCAATGTTGTGGTTGTAAATATGTATATATGATATTCACATTGCAAATACAAAACACTCGCAGCTGCAAAACTCTAGCCTACCTGCTCCTTATTTGAGTCGTACCTATTCTTCTAAAAACGGAAAAAAAATCTAGCCTGTTTTCTTGGTTAAAAGCCATTTTATATTGAATAACAATTCAGTTGTTTTCAAATATGCTACATGCTCCGTAGTAACTGTCGAAATGCTGCCCTCAGCCAGAAACAACCAATCAGAGCCAGGAGGAGGTTGACTGACAGCACTAGATCTTATTGGTTGTTTCTAAGTGGTGCTCATGGACCCCTTGGATGTCATATTTCACAGAAATGTCATATTCCACCTCCACCAGACAATGTACTCTCACGTTTAACGTCAGCTTAAAGCTGTAAGATGCAATTTAAAAACAATTTTTTTTACATATGTACTGAAACTTTTGCGGTTATAAAATGAGACAGCTAAGTTTTGGGGGAAAAAAATTGATCTCTGCTTCCTTCCCATGTTCTCCAGAATTAGTCAGCTCGATCAGAAATAACCACTCAGAGCCAGCACCAAATATTACCCATTGTCTGAGCCAGTTTTGATTTAGTAACTTAGGATTGTTTATTTTTGATACAACCTTTATTTGATTTAAAATTAATATTTTCTTGTTTTACTTGACATTTGATAATGTTTGCGATGTTGTGAGATTTGTCTCCCGTATAATTTAAGATTTCCTTTACTGTTAAGTATTGTTTTACTAATTGCAGGTTTGTCAATTGTCCTTTTGACAATTCGACAGTTACTACGGAGCATGTAGCATATTTGAAAACAACTTATTGAGCCTGGCAAGTATATCTAAATCTGGTGAATTTTTGCTAGATACATTTTCAATTGTGCCAGATAACTGAAACATTTATATCTAAAACGGAAAAATTAACAACCAATCCAGATGATCGGCTATGATCAGTGATCGGCCTGGGAGGAGCTTGATCTTTTCACAGACAAGTTATACCATGATATAGTGCCAGTTTTAACAAATACATAAAACATATTTTCAAAAAAAATTACATACTGTAGCTTTAACACAATTCCTGAACATGACTAAATTACTTTTCCTAAGAAATTCTTTTGCAGCCCATCATGGAATAATTACAATAAGGTCACATCTGCTAGTCATGTCATATGAAATGTTTGTGAACTCTCACCAAAAGAGCTATTTGGGTTACTTGTACGAGGATGGAAGGTTGTTTTCCACAGCTGCAGAAGGACCAGACTGTCTTGCCCCTCGTTTTCCTTCTTTATCATTGTATAAAAACTTACATGTTGTCTCTGCCTGGCAGAGCTTAGGGAGCTTAGTGAGCTGGGTTAGCCTGGCATCCAGACTGGCTTGATTATTGATTGTCTTATGAGCTCTCTGTATTGTGCACAATGCATAAATAAACCTGTTTGAGTGATTCTACCTGGACAGTGCTTGGAAATATTTTTCCACAACACAGCCACTTTTCAAAATACTGTACTGACTTTCAAAAATAGTGACTATGGTAGATAAATATATATTTATCTACAAGGATGATTGTTTTTAACCATAACTGCAAGAGCTGTACCATGAACAAGATACAAAACTTAAAACTGTGAGCTACTGGTACAACGACTAAGTTTTGTGCCATTGTGCTCAGTGATTAGCTGATACCATCCAGTGCTTAATTTCTTCATTTTTCTGCTGATATCAAGGCGACAGCGGACCGTAGCCAAAACTTGGCCACTAAAGCTAACACACGGTTTGTAGCTGCCTGGTATTTCAAAGCTTGTGGATGTTGAAGATTCAGTGTCAGAAATGGGAAGACGGAGGTTAAAAGGGAGCTGTGCTTCGTTCAGTGGAATAATTTGTTGGAGGAAAATAATGCTAGAGGAAATCCACTACTATGGAACGGGCTGAGAACAGAGGCGGCGATTCAGCACAAGTAAGTCAATGTGTTATATGTTATACGGAGTATGAAAATTATTTTTAGGCCACTCCTTCGTTTTTGTTTATATGACAAGTATATAAAATATATTTAACATGCCCCTCCAATGGGACTTCCGGTTATGGCGCCTCGCTGAAGGGTGTGTGTGCGTATGGCTCGCTGCTAAATCCTCTAAATTAATCCGTAAGTCAGACCAATATCGGCAATTTTGCCTATTTTGCTAACGGGAAAACGCTTACTGGGGACCATGCCACCGAAAAATGCCAAACCGGTCCAACAACCGACGAAAACGGCTCCACAGATGAATGTGGCTAACGTAGCCCATGCGGCTACTGTAGCTCATGCTAGCACGGCAGCACCCATTAACTTGGATGAGGCTCAGGATGCGCCGACTAACCGTGATATTCTCGGAGCAATCAGCTTGCTGAAGGAGGATATGAATAAGCACTCTGCTGATATGCTGAAAGCAATTAAGGATATCAAAGGGGGATATACAATCCCTCACTGAAAGAACGGGAAACAGAAGCGCGAATTTCACAAGCAGAGGACGACGTCATTTCCCTTCAAGGCAGAGTTAAATCACTGGAAAAAACAGTGGAGGTGCTTTCTGACAGAGTTGCGGAGCAAGAGGATAGGAGCAGGCGCTCCAACCTGAGACTGGTCGGGTTGCCTGAAAAATCCGAGGGATCGGACCTGTGTGACTTCTTGGAGAAGTGGCTCCGAGAGGCATTGGGTGAGGACTTCACCTCGTCCCGCTGCGTGGAGAGGGCCCACAGGGTCGGACCCTTTACTTCCAATCCTGCGGCTCCAAGGGTTGTTTTAATGAAGTTTCTGAGCTATCGGGACCGGGAAGCAGCTCTGAAAACCGTCAGGAAAATGAAAGAGGTACACTATAAGAACCACCGCGTCACCTTCTTTCCTGACCTTTCGGCCGAGACTCGCAGGCTGCAAAGGCGCTTTGATGGAGTGAAAATCCGGCTTCGTGCCCTTAAAATTCGGTATGGTATTCTGTATCCAGCACACTTGATCATCACACACAATGACAAACGCCGAATCTTCAAATCCGTGGAAGAAGCCGAAAAATATATTGATGGAATAAGTTCGCAGGCGGAGGTCAACTCCAAGACTTAGTATGTACTCGCTGTTCTTTTTCTGGCATGGTTCCTAAAAGTAACTCAGTATTCTCAGAACGTTTTGCTTCTGTATGTGGAAAAGTGTGCACTGTTAGTATTTCTTTATAATATCTTGTAATGTTAGCAAATCTCGTCTTACTTAGTGGTATTCTGGTCAAAGTATTTTTTGTTTATGCCAGCCAACCCATACATAACCATCGTTATGCGTATAGACTTTTACGTTACCCACTTGGTGGCTGCAACGTTTTATATAACCCAAGTTCAATATTCAGAATGGGTTAACTCCACATTTCGTTTGGGGAAATATGTGGAGGTTTGGGTTATAGGGCTCACTCTGGAAACTTTTCTTTTTTTGTGGACTTTACACTACATGAATGAAAGAATAGGAAGGGGCCAATGTATTTTATTTGATCACATCTCCAATTACAAAATTTATGTCTGTTTGTCCTATAATTAATATATCTAGCTGGAATGTTAGAGGTCTGAACAAAATGGTCAAGCTTAAACAAGTGATGGACAGGATCAAACAGATGAAAACTAATATATGCTTCTTGCAAGAGACACATTTGATTGAAAAAGATGTGAATAAAATTAGAGCTAGGTGGCCTGGACAGGTATTCTCCTCTAGTTTTACAACCCAAGCCAGGGGAGTCATAATACTGATTCACAAATCAATTCCATTTGAACTAAAAAACAAATACTTTGACCCATCAGGGAGATTTATCATTCTTAGTGGGACTATAATTTCTACAATGGTCAATTTGGTATGTCTATATGCTCCCAATGGTGATGATCCTGCCTTTTACCAAAATTTGTTTTTAACCATGTCAGCTTATAACGGTCCATTTATAATTGGCGGAGATTTCAATTGTGTTTTAAATCCGGCGACAGACCGCTCAAATAATTCCGTCATGTCCCACCAACAAGCCAGGAAAACCATTAAGAAATATATGAAAGATCTAAACTTAATTGAGGTGTGGAGACAACTTTTTCCAGATAAAACAGAGTACTCTTGCTTTTCAAGCACCTTTAAAACCTACTCGCGAATAGATTTTTTTTTTATCTCTGCCAGTCTGCTATCTACAGTTCAAAAGTGTTGGTATGAAGCTATTTTACTCTCTGATCACGCTCCAGTTATCCTATCAATAAGTTTACCAAATTATTGTCGGTCTCCAATCCAATTTCGATTTCAAGCTAAATGGTTTAAGTCTGAAGGGTTCGAGGAATTTCTTAAAGGGAAAATAACTGAGTATTTCAACTTTAATACAAACCAAACCAGTGCATCAATAAAATGGGAAGCATTTAAAGCCTATATAAGGGGGGAAATATTAAGCTATACTAGGTACAAATCAAGACTCCATTTGAATAAACTAAAAAGACATTGAAAATCAAATCAAAGAATTGCAGGAACAGACGTATCGCTGCAATGACGCTGACAAATATAGGAGACTTCTCTTATTAAAATCAGAATACAACGAACTCACTACTAGCAAAATAGCAACTAGTCTATTATGGTTGAAACAATCATATTATGATCAGGGTGAGAAGGCAGGAAAACTCTTGGCTTGGAGGCTTAAAAAGTTACAGACAAATCGGGCCATAAATTTAATCAAACTAAATAATGGTGAAAATCTGGTGGATCCTATAAGTATAAATGATGCTTTTGCAAAATATTATCAAAATTTATATACATCACAATATCCAGACAACACAAACAAACAGAAGCATTTTCTGGACCAACTCCAGTTTCCAACCCTGTCAGAAGAGAGTAGAAAAAATTTGGATGAAAGGCTGAGTGTTGAAGAACTTAAAATGGCTTTAAGCCACATGAACTCTGGTCGAGCTCCTGGCCCCGATGGCCTTCCAATTGAACTTTATAAGAAATTTCCAGATCTACTACTGCCCCCTCTACTCGAAGCGTTCAATGAATCTTATGAAAAAGGCATCCTACCTCCATCATTACGCTTGGCAACTATTTCTCTTTTATTGAAGCCAGGCAAACCCCCAACAGAAATGGGCTCATATAGACCCATTTCCTTAATGTCCTGTGACACAAAAATTCTATGCAAAGCTTTGGCTCGTAGGATTGAAACGTATATCCCTAATTTAATCTCAAATGACCAAAACGGATTTGTTACTGGGCGCCAAGCCTTTCACAATACCCGCCGTTTACTTAACATATTATATGCAAAACAGTTTGCTATGGATCATGCCCTTCTGTCATTAGATGCTGAAAAAGCTTTCGATAGGATTGAATGGAGTTACCTCTTTGATACCCTTAAGAGATTCGGCCTAGGAGGAAAATATTTAAAATGGATTCAGTTATTATACACTGAGCCAGTGGCTAAAGTTGCGACAAACGGTCAACTGTCAAGATGCATAAACCTCTGTAGATCGACACGACAGGGATGCCCACTGTCCCCCCGTTCTTTTCTTGTTTGCCATTGAACCGCTTGCCATGGCAATACGTAAATCCCCTGAGATCACCGGCATTCAAATTGGGGATGTGGAGCACCGATTGTCTCTTTTTGCAGATGACATCATTTTGTTTCTAGCTAATCTGGAAAAGTCGATTCAAGCTGTTGATAAAATCCTGAAGGAATTTGGAGAATTCTCAGGATATAAAGTCAACCAACAGAAAAGCTCCTTGTTAATGCTGAACAGAAATAACCCTCCAATACAAACGCAATTCGCATGTACCGATGAGGGCTTTACTTACCTGGGAATTAAGATTGACCGGGATATAGAGAAAATGGTTTCCATTAATTATGACCCTTTAGTGCAGAAAATATTAGACTCCCTGGAAAGATGGAGCGAGATGCCAATCTCAATGATAGGTCGTATTAACATTATTAAAATGTCCATTCTTCCAAAGTTCTTATACCTTTTTCAGTCCATTCCTTTACACATTCCGGCCTCCTTCTTTTCTTCTTTGGATAAAGCCTTCAACAAATTTATATGGAACAATAAACGCTCCAGACTGCGACTCTCTCTTCTTTACCTACCCTACGATAGAGGTGGGCTTAGAATGCCGAACATTAAATTGTATTACTATGCTGCGCAGCTTTGTAGCTGCTTCCTGTTATTTTTCAACCGCGACATTCCCTGCTGGGTACAAATAGAAAACAACTCGGTAACACTACCTTTGACATCATATTTTTTACTCAGCTGAGCTTAAATATTTATTAAAAAACACCAAAAATCCTTTTCTCAAAAAACACAATATCAGTTTGGCACTACTCCCATACAGTTTTGGATGAGGTGTCCAAGATCTCATGTCTATCGCCTATTTGGGGGAAACAATAGGTTCAAACCGGGAAGAGCAGACAGGGGGGTTTAGAATATGGATGAATAAAGGCTTAAATAAAGTAGGGGACCTTTATAGTGAAGGAGTTTTGTTGTCCTTTGACCAACTGGTAAATAAGTACAGCTTGCCCCAAAAACATTTTTTTAAGTATTTACAGATTAGAAGTTTTATTTTTGCCTCTCTGAAATCTACGACTGAACCTCCACTCTCTACCATAGAGAATGTGGCTGTTCACCATAATCAGAGTAGAGGCCTACTTTCCAAATTTTATAATATTTTACTTCTAGCTTCAAAAGAAAATAGTCTCTCATACTTACAAGCCTGGAAAATTGATCTGCAATCGGAAATCTCTGAGGATGAATGGAGTAATTCATGTTTATTGGCACAAACGCAAACTATTAACACAAGATTTAGACTATTGCAATACAAATGGTTATTTAGAACGTATATCACTCCTGTAAAACTTCATCATTTTAATCCAAATATTCCTGATATCTGTGTTAAATGTAATACAGATAAGGGTACTCTTTTCCATTGTATGTGGCAATGTGTAGAACTTCAAACTTTCTGGAAGGAGGTTATTACGTTCATCTCTCGTTTGATCGAACAGGATGTTCCAATGGACAGTAGACTTTGCTTACTGCATATTTTCCCAGATGGATTTAGAGGTCCTACAAAGAGACAGAAGCTTGTGACTTTTTGCCTCTTGCAGGCTAAACATTTAATTGCTCTGAAGTGGAGGAACACAGAAAGACCAAAGATAAATGAATGGATCAAACTATTGGGCAACAACCTGGCAATGGAAAAACTGACATATTTAACAAAAGGGAAGCTTGAAGACTTTAAAGATATTTGGTTTCCTTTCTTACATTTTGTCAAATACTGTGATATGTAAAGCTGATTTTTCTCTTCTTTTTTTCTTTAATGTAGATGGAGTGAGCCCTGGGGTTCAGTGTTTCTTTTGGGTGGGGGGAGGGAACGCGCCGTATGTAATTTTTTCTCTTTTTCTTTTCTAGGTTCTGCTTGTTTTTTGTATGTCTGTATAACAGAAAATCCAAATAAAACTATCTTGAGAAAAAAAAAAAAACATGCCCCTCCAATACCGAGCCATGCTTAAGCCTGAAACTTATTCAATTATTCTGTATCACCAACACCGAGCAACACGATCCAAACCACAAAGATAGCCAGTCAAATTAAAGTCCAAAACCTTCGCTTTACAGCGATGTCACCGATCCACATAAAAAATCCTCAGATTTTGCTTTACAAATAGTAAAGAATAGTTTATTTTCCGAATCCCAAAAATATGACATCTACATTTGCCGTTTCATAATTATAGCCCATGTTAGAGTGAATTTTTCCACTTGGCTTCTATAATCTGTTTTTTGTGCGACACATAACTAATTTCTCTTTTTTTCCCTGAGATACTGCTTAGAAAATGAGGCGATTACATCACCCCACTGCTTTTTATTATTAAAATGGTAAATTTATGTTTGGTTGGACTTTTATAAACTAATGCCTCTTCTATGCATAATTTTTTTTGTATTACTGTTGGTACAGATATTTGGCAAACACTGTGCTGCGTTTAATTTCAGCTACATACTTTCAAAAGAATATTCAGATTTTAACATGCATTTTCTGAGTAGTAAATATTTCAGTTCACTCTTACTCAGTAACTTCAGTGATGCTACACCTCTGAAATATTTTTTGCAGTTTTTTTAATTGTCATACCAGAACTGTTTGACTCAAACATTTAATTTCCCAGGATATTGTCAATTTATTTTTAAGCAATACACTCAAAAAGAGTTTTGGGTTTATTAGATTTTGATTATGTTGGTAATCTGTACCAACTACTGGTAGTAATATTTCACAGACGTAGTGCCGGTCAACCTCCACCAGACAGTGAGCTCTCACACTGAACAGCTGCTTAAAGATGCAGCATGTAACTTAAAAACAAAAGATTTTACATATGTATTAAAACTTTCGCTGTCAAAACATAAGACAGGTAATCTCTGAAAAAGAAAACGTCCAACCCCAGTACAGACAAGGGTCTACAGAAAATGGATGGATGGATATTATCTTTACAGATATGCTACATAATCATAAGGTGAGGAATAGTGAGAATCTATAAAGATCCTCTCCTTACATCTCTGTGGCTACATTGCTTAATTCAGATTTTTTGTAAAATCAGATTTTTTTTTGTGTGGTCATTGTATGTGATCTGCTGTGTAGGCCCGTCGCGATAAACGATAAATCAATTAATCATTGTATGTCAATTGTTTGTATTAATATTGTTTTTTTTTTTCTTTCTCAACAAATAATAAGCCGGCAGTTAAACTTACTCTTCTAGTATGTGGTCATTTATACATCTACACATTTTCTGCTGCAGTAGCCGAACCTAGCATTGGTCCCATTGTTGTTATTTTAACTGTGAACACATTGTAAGTGTTACACAAGCACTGTTCAGGTAGAACCAATCAATCAGGTTTATTCATGCATAGTGCATAATTATGAGAGCTCATCAGACAATCAATAATCCAGCCCGTCTGGATGAAAGTCTAACCCAGCTCACAAAGCTCTGCCAGCTTACAACATGTCAGTTTTTATACAACGATTAGATGTATAGGACATCCAAGCAAGGATTGTCTTTCCTGTTCTTCCTCGTTCTGATTATTTCAATCTTCACTCCCCACGTTGACCAGTTGCCCAGCAATAGTTCTTTGATTGGGGAGCCTCTGTGACGTACAAAAGCAACCAATGTTCGTTGTTATATTTGTGTGTTCTGTATTCCTCTTGCCTCTTCCTGAACGTTGGGAGTCAGAGGTTACTAGTAGGCCTGTAGCGATAAACGATGGATCAATTAATCGCACAATAAATTAAAACTATCGACCTCATTTTAATTATCGGCTATATCGCTTTCTTCCTGCCTTTTTCTCTTACTGTTGATGACACTGAATGAAAAAAAGGCTCCACTCCAGTGCTCTCCATTAACCCTCCTTCCTTATTTCCTTAGTGTAATGCCCAGCGCACTGCCCGATCTTATGTCGACGATTGTCGGCCCATTATCAAAACCCATTATCCAAAGACACATTAGCCGACAGAAATCCTAGCTATAACGGTTCGATGAAACCTGTTGTGTCCAACAATGGACACAAAATAATAAGTCCAGTTCACTAATTTTTGAAACCAGGCATTAATCAATTCTTACTACAATCTACCTGCAATGCACTAGCTGGTCAGCCCTGACTGAATGAAAAACATGATTACTATTTATGTCACGTTTAAACGAAGAACAGCTGAAAAGTTACCGGCTTTTCTGGTAGAAATTTCGCTCCAACTCCTCCCTAGTTATTTATATTTTCTTTGCACGAAATGTTGAATAAACATTCATGTTGTTTCCGATGTCTGCTGGACTTGGGTTGCACCGTGTCAGCTGTTTGGGATTCCCCTCCTTGTTTCCCCTCAGAAAGCAGGAGGAGAATCCGCGTCTGATGCTACCGGCCACATTCAACAGGCTGCGTAAGCCCTCAGTCTGGGCAAAATCTTTGATTTAGATCGGAGCGGCACAACGATCACCGTAACACACAACACAAGTGATGATCTCAGAACGAATAACGTTCTAAGATTGTCGTTCGCAAAAATCCTGTAGTTTGAACTATTGCATCAGGCAGTCGCATGTCTTCTCTATTTAAATCTAATGATTACTGAAGAGCAATATACTATACAGACTTCATAATCTGCACTCTTTTGGTTGAATGCAGTATTTATTTCCACTTTGACTTTATGTTGTTTAGTTTTTATTCAAGTGCATTTATTGTTAATGGAGACTAAGAATCTATTTTATTTTTGTTTTTGGTTGTTTTATTTATTTTCTGTATCAGTCCCAGTGTTAAGTGTTCTTTTGAAAGTAAAGTGTATCTATCTTTGGCAGGAAATCGCATGTATTATTACGTAATTTCCATTAAATCAATATAAAAAGGTCTTCAAACAATATTATCATTTATCGCAATAATTTTTGAGATAATTTATCGCCCAGCAAAATCTGTTATCGTGACAGGCCTAGCTGTGTGAACTGCAAAGAACCTAAAAGTGTACCAAATGCCCAGCAGAGGACACCATAACGTCACACATAGCGAACATGCTCAGTAAAGTAAACATGGATGCTAATGTTGTAGCATATCTTGTGATGTTAGAGTTGTTGTCCATCTGAAGCCAGCACATTAACAACTTGATCCTCATTATCGTCCATCATGTTTCTTGTTTCTCTCATCGCTTCCACATATCGGGACACAGAATAGCAACATTTATCAAGAATCAATGGCTTACAGGTTGGAACAATGTGTCTTGCTGTACAGCAGTGTGTGCATAGCCTGACATGACTCAATTTTGAGTGGAATGACTTCAGTATTAAATAATCTGTCTGAGTGGGGGGTTCCAACACAGAAACAAATGTTGCATGATTTTATATGGAGTATTAGAATAGAAAGGGAAACAGCTAAATCTAATTGTACAGTATGGTTTCAGACAGCTCCCGGTGTGACAGCAGTCAAGACACTCAGCTCCTCACCAGTTGCGTTTGCTGTCGAAGAAGCGGACGAGGAAGAGTTTCTCTGCGGACCGGAACTGCATCTGCTCTCCGGCTCTGAGAACGTCCAATGGTGGAATGGGGAGCTCCACCCTGCTGTGCTGACATGATGACCTCCGAACTCTGGGATTCACAATCTGTAAAGACCCAGGGACAGACTGTGAGCTAGAAGAGAAGGGGGCGGCGCCCTTACAGATAGAACAATCTGCATTTCATGGTGACAGACGGAGCTGCTCTGAAACGCCCCACGACCAGAGAAGAGCATGCAGGCCAGCCCAGAGCAGGACAAGCTGCTTACACACAGCCACGACACCAACCCAGCAGTTCACATCACAAGCTACAGCATAAAGAATGGCAGAGGGCAGATGGGACCAATGGGGCAGATGGGGCATGAGGTACGGACAGACTGACACACACACTCACCAGGGCAGGGTACCAGGGATATCCACTACATTTAGCCCAAACTAGTTTAAGAGGCTCCAGAACAAATGGAGAAGCAGCGGTGGGACTCCACACTTCTACAGGAACAACAACAAGCCAGTTATGAACAGGACACACTGTCTGCACAAACACACACACACTCAGCAATACACTGGCAGAGAGCTGAATCATCCTGCTGTGTGTGTGAAGAGGACAGACCAACTCCAGCCCCGTAAACATGGGGTGAGTGAGTGTGGAAGGGAGGGAGAAGGGGGCAAATGGGTGTTTTTGTGGTTCAATCAGAAAAACAGACACGTAAAAGACCAGAGAAATGCTGTTCCGTGCTCCTCTCCAGCTGCGCTATAGAGCCGCACTGCCACACTCCCCCTCCCCAGTGTGTCTTCTAGCTCCTTGCCTGACTCCCTTGCAGACCAAATGAAATTGATCCGTTCTTTGGGTTTGGTCCACAGAGAAGGAGAGGAACACAATGAGCTGCCTGAAAAAGCTCCCTGAAGAGACCAGTACCCTGTCAGAGGGGACCCTCCTGTCTACACATATCCCCCGTCACCAGTGGGTCAGATGCAGGACCAGCGGCATGGGCAAGCATTGGGTGGCATTACACACCCACAGAGTCAAACATGGACTGGAACCTGTTTTTTTTGTTGTTGTTTATTTTAACCTCAAAGTGGACATCTTTCTATTATTCATATCTCGATTTGATACAGTAGGAACTCCCGCACTTCTTGTATTTGTGCTTGTTGTCACATGTACTTTTTTCAGTCTTTCCAATTATTTCATCCATTGCTAAGATGTCGTAATGCGTTTTTCCGAGCCTCCTTTAAATGCGACATGATTGCCGGTTTTAAACCTGTGCAGTAGTGACAGAAACATGCTGCTGCTGCGCAGAGCAGCACAGATGTGTGTTAGAACCATGGCAGCAAACCAGCAAAAGGCAAATATCTTTGCACAGCATCCCTGCCTTCAAACTAACAGAGTGAATCAAGTAATGCTGATGGACACAGATAATGTTAGCTAAATGATGACTAGCCAAAGTCAATATAAGCTTGTTAACAAGGTTAGGCTACTGATTTTGTTATCTATGTTAAAAGGACCAATGTACTGGTTACATTTACTTGAGCAGCGTTTAGGGAAAAACGGTAATTATGAGTAGCTTTACTGCACTGTACTTTTTGCTTGAGTAATTATTGCTACTCTTATTTAAGTAGATTAATTTTGCATTTAAAGGAATAGGCTTCAGAGATTGGAAACATTAGATTCTTAGAATTTTGTAGTGTATATAAGTTAATGTTTATGCAAATTTGAGTATAATTAGTGAACATTTTATACATGTCACTGTTTACATTCGTATTATTTTGTATAAATAAACATGGTTATTTTATTTGAAAGGTAAGATAAAGGTTTGTTTTTGTTTTTATATTAACGTAAAAGCTTATTTACTCAGCCCACCCCCCCAAAATAAACCAGTGCCCCCCCTGCTAAAATCATCTGGAGTCAGGGCTAGTGAGATGGGGGGCTCCAGTCTGATGCTTGGACCAATCTGAGGGCAGACTTATTTGTTTCAGCATTAATTGTCTTAACATTTTGGTCAATGAAGAAAACTAATTTCTCCTTGAATCATACCATGACAGATCAGATTCCAACTAAAAATAATTTCAGCAACCTTGTACCCTGTACAATAATGTTACTATAACTAATCAAAAACATGTTGAATTATATTTGGAGTGAGGAATAACAGTTGCTTTTCTGATTATATAAACTTGTAAAGTTTCTTCCTGCTTATGATCTTTTCCATCTTGTTTTATTCATTTTCTGCTCACATAAATCAAACCACGAACCAAAAGAAATATAACAGGAGCTATCCTGGTATCCTAGCAACAATTACAAAGGTAGCAGAGGGTGGCCTGGGGAAGTCAGTTTCAGCAAGGGAGCAGATACTTTTCTCACCTGAAGAAATCTTGGCAGTCTTTGTGAATTGCCCATTGTCAGCACTGCTCATTACAGAACTTTGGTCATCTACGGTGCTCTGCCTCGTCGCTGTAGGACGACCCTTCACACCTTTAGGCACCATAAAAGTGCTGGAAGAGATCAGATGAGGGCCACATTTAGAAAAACTGAAGAAATTAAGTTGGAAGATCATTGGTCAGTGGTTCCAATCAGAACCCACCTGGAGTCACAGATGACGTTGTTGCTAGATGATATGCTGGATTCTGAGGCGCATCGCCGCCGGGGCTCCAGAATGCGTGGAGACACAGAATCCAACTTCTCCTGTACCAAGCAGCCGTTGGTTAGCCCTGAAGCAGAAACACACTCATCACATGTCACTTGTCAGGAATATTGCAGTTGGCATCAGCAATCTTTGTGTTTATGTGAAGCTCAACCTGTGCCAAGACGTTTGATCGGCGTCTCTTCCTCCTCTTTCTGTTCTTCCTCCTCGTCTTGAGTACTGCTGCGGGACCTTTTCTTGGGGACCAGCAGGGTCTCCAGGCGAGGGATCACCACCGACAGGAAGGTTTTGGCACCCAGTAAGGGTGGCGATGCAGCAGGCAGCTCTGGGGTCATAGGTGCTTTCTGGGGGCTGGCACTCTTGGACTTACGGAAGATGGTGCGCTGGGGGAAGCTACCTGATAATTCAGAGGGAAAGTTCCTGTTGGGCAGCAGCTGGTCTGGGCAGGGCCTGTTGGTGGGTTGAGGGGGATTTGAGGTAGAGGAGCTGGTTTTGTCATCAAGCTGCAAGGGAGCCTGCTCTGACAGGTGTGCAACAGGCTTTGGAGTGGGGGGCACTGAGCCGCTTGTTGAGCCGTCAGGCTTAAATGAGGAGCTGAGCTGCTCTGAGGTCGGTAGAGGGACAGGAACTAATGGGCTTGCCGGACACAGCTTTTCCTCACACTGGCTGGGGCATTGTGGGAGATCCAGGGCAGGAGGTGATGGATGTGGAAAGAATTTCTTTAAGCCAATCTGGCTGCGGACCTCCATGATGGCCTTCTTGAGGAGCTTGAGCCTCTTGGTGCGTGACGGGCTGTGCTTCATGGCCGTACTCAGGTCCAGCTTCTCCAGAAGCTCCTTCAGCTGCTCCTCCAGCTGCATGTGCTGACGGTAGGAGGGTGCCAGGAGCCGGTCCACTGAGAAACAACAGCACAGCACCATCAGTGTCTTCATCTCCCATAGCATTTGTTTATTAGATGATAAATTCTGCTGAATTTGATTTAATGGTTTCAGTATGTATAAATGAAACAATTTTAAATTGTTTAACATTTAAATAAAATCTAGTAAGATTTTAAGGAATTGGCAAGTTTATTTTGTAAAAGTTCAAAGAACGATATTCATAGTTGAATTGTTTTGTTACCATAGCTAAAATCTGAACCTTTGAGTTTGAGCTCTGTTTGTTCACAAAAACAAATTAGTAAACTGCAATTATAACTTATTGTTTTCTAGATTGGTTAATTAAACTACTCCGCCCCCCTCTTCCAGATTTTACTAAATCTAACACAGAAGCTGTTAGAGGTGCTGATGTTTTTAGCAACAAAAGGGGCCCCTAAGTAAAATTCTGCTCTAGGCCTCATGCAGCCTTGCACCGGCCCTGCATGATGAGTTAAATCCGCTGCACTGTGCAGAGATGCGCAACAAACGGGAGATTTAATTCAATGCTGCTAATGTGGCGTTAGCAGTGTTACGACTGGCGTCGTAATTATGTAAATGTGAGTGTGCAGGTGCCTGTCTCTGATTGGTTGACGGAAGACGACGGACGTCCTATTGGTGGCCTCCCGGAGGTGACGGATATAAAAGCTGAAGACGCGCACTTCCTGTCATCCATCCTCAGCTCATCTCAACCGGCCGCACTGTTTGTTTCTTTGTTTGTTTGCAAAATCATGTAAAGTCCTGGAGTTTGTAGGAGTGAGCTGCCGTTTATGTTTCATTAGTTTTCTCCTGTTTTTTTCTTAGTTAGGGAGGTAAGTTTTTGTCATTTGGTTTCTTTACTTTTTATTAGGTAAGTTGGTTAGTATTTAGGTAGTTTCCTTTTGTTTGTTGTTTTCGGCATAAGCCCTCTCTGAAGTCATATGCTCCCCTGATTGTAACATCTCGGTCCAAAAATACACCTTTTTACAATAAATAACATTATAAAATGTTCAACTTCGTGTCTGTCAGCCGCTTAAGATCTGAAGAGGATGGATCATTCGTGTTATGACCTGGCCACCCCTAGACGGGTCGTAACATGAATTGGGGGCTCGTCCGTTCAAATTCCTCCCAATTTTTAATTCTGGTGTTCTTCTCTCGTTCTGTTTGGTAAGTGTTTAGTGTTCTGATTGGCAGTTTTATTTTGTGCTCGGAGAATTATGGAGAAGGGATTTTCTCTTGATGATTTTGTGAGTCCACCTTCTTGGGTAAAATTGGAAAAATGTAGAAAAGCGGACCTGCTTATTGTGGCTGACCACTATAATGTTGAGGTGTCTTACAGTGATCGAAAAGCGGAACTGAAGGAAACGCTGTGTGAAAAACTGGTTGCAGTGAAGGAAGTCGGAGATGGCGCACCTGGAACGGTTGTTGACGCAGCACTGGCTGACGTGCCTGCTGCAGTCTCAGGAATCAGCAAAGACTCTAAACCTCTTGAAGGTATGTCATCGGAGGATCTGCGTCTCACACTCCATATCAGGGAGGTGGAGAACCGTAACAAGCAGCTGGAAGTGGAAGCCATGCATCTTCGAATCAGAGCTCTTGAGCTCCAAAATGGTTCACCTGCACCTTTACCAGAACCACCAAGCACAGATTCTTCTGCTTCAGTCACTTTTGATATTAGTAAGCACATCACATTGGTTCAGCCATTTTGTGAGTCTGAAGTCGACTCTTACTTTGGCGCATTTGAGCGCATAGCCGTTGCTCTAAGTTGGCCGAAGGAATTTTGGTCTCTTTTACTTCAGTGTAAGCTTGTTGGAAAAGCCAAGAAGTGTGTTCAAGCTTGTCTATTGAACAGAGTTTAGATTATGAGACTCTTAAGAAAACTGTGTTGCAAGCTTATGAACTTGTCCCTGAAGCATATCGTCAGAAATTTAGAAATCTTAATAAAACTGCTAATCAGACATTTGTTGAGTTTGCGCGAGAGAAGAATATTTTGTTTGATAAGTGGTGTCATTCGTGTAAAGTTAAAACTATTGATGATTTAAAATCATTAATTTTGTTGGAAGAGTTTAAAAATTGTTTGCCTGAAAGGATTGTGACTTATTTAAATGAACAGAAAGCGTCATCTTTAACAAACGCAGCATTTCTGGCTGACGAGTTTATTTTGACTCATAAAAATGTGTTTTCTTCACAGAATTTGTTTCAGGAAAATTTATCCGAACGAAAAAATGCATATTTAAAGTCAGGGAGTCGAAATGTGCCATCAGTTGCTTTAAGAGCAAATAATCGTGATTGCTTTTATTGTCATGCACCTGGCCATTTAATTGCTACGTGCCCAGTCTTAAAGGAAAAAGAAGCTCAAAGCCTAAAAACATCTGTGGGTGTGGGATTGATAAAGTCAGCTTCTCAAACAAATGTATGCGGTGACATTCAACAAAAGCCTAAAGTTGATGTTGATCCGCAGTTTTTGCCATTTATTTCGCGGGGTTTTGTTTCTTTGACGGGTGAGGAGAAGGATAAAGTCCCAATTGCAATCCTTAGAGATACAGGTGCTTATCACTCTTTTTTGTTGGAATCTGTGCTGCCTTTATCTAAGCAAACATCTTGTGAGTCAGATATTCTTGTGTGGGGAATAAAAATGAGCGTAATCAAAGCCCCTCTGCATATATGCGTTAAAGTAGCCGTGCGTCCGCAGTTGCCAATTGAAGGAGTTTCCTTCATTCTTGGTAATGATTTGGCTGGCGGAAGAGTGTTTCCTACACCAGAAGTTGTCGATGACCCAATTTCGTTTACCGTTGTTGCTGAAGCAACTGCCACTGTGGATCCGTTTCCTGCATGCGCAATTACGCGCGCGCAAGCTCGTAAAATGGGTGAAATTGTAGATTTGTCTGGGTCCTTTATGGCTACACTTGATGAAAATGATTTTGATTTGAATAACTCTGTAAAAATGTCAAAATGTGACGTTTCTGACCTCATTCCTGCAGATGAAACCTTGAGTCTGAACATTACTGAGGAGATGTTGATCAAGGCGCAGCATAATGATCCGTCACTGAGTTTTTGTTTTTCTGTTGCAAATAAGAGTGGATCTAAAACCCAGGTGACCTATTTTGTTGAAAACGGTGTTTAGATGAGGTCTTGGTCCCAAGATTTGGGTGATCTGCATAAAATAAACCAGGTGGTTGTGCCAAAAGAATACAGGCCTCAGATTCTAAGTCTTGCACATGATGCCAGCTTGGCTGGACATCTTGGTGTTAAAAAAACATATCACCATGTGTTGCGTAACTTTTTTTGGCCTGGATTAAAGTCTGACGTAGTGAATTATTGTAGGTCATGTCACACATGCCAGTTGGTGGGAAAACCAAATAAACCAATTTCACCAGCGCCTCTTTATCCCATTCCAGCGCTCGGCGAACCATTTGAACGAGTTTTGCTGGACTGTGTGGGCCCTTTGCCAAAAATAAAGTCGGGTTATCAGTACATCTTAACGATAATGTGTGCTGCCACTCGTTTTCCAGAGGCTATTTCATTACGCACGTTAAAGGTGAACATTGTGAAAGCCCTTACTTTTTTTTTTTCAACTTTTGGTTTACCTAAAGTTGTTCAAACTGATCAAGGGACAAATTTTATGTCAAACGTGTTTGCTCAAGTTTTGAATGAACTGAAAATTAAACATCAAACCTCCAGCCCTTATCATCCAGAGTCCCAGGATGCGCTGGAGAGGTTTCATCAAACCTTGAAAACTATGTTGCGCAAATATTGCCTTGAGTCTGGTAAAAGTTGGGATGAGAGTCTTCCGCTTCTACTGTTTGCAATTAGAGAAACCACTCAGGAATCCCTTGGATTCAGTCCGTCAGATTTTGTATTTGGACACACTGTTCGTGGTCCACTTCAACTCGTTAAAGAAAAATGGTTGTCAGAGTCGCGTCAAACTGAACATAACGTGTTGGATTATGTTAGTAGTTTTAGAGAGCGTCTCTTTCATGCGTGTCAGCTGGCCCAAGAAAATCTGGCTAAGGCTCAGAATAAAATGAAAGCTCGTTATGATAAAAAATTTGTGAGCAGAGACTTCACTCAAGGTGAAAAGGTTTTGGTTCCACTTCGCTTGAGTGGATCAAGTCTTCATGCACAATTTTCTGGACCATATGAAGTGGACAGGAAAATAAATGAAACCAACTATGTGATTAAGACTCCTGATCGAAAACGCAAAACGAGGGTTTGTCATATTAACATGCTCAAACGTTATGTTTCCAGGGAAGGCGTTGCAGATAAAAACACTTCTGTTTCCTCTGTCTCTGTTTGCTCTTCATCCCCACCATATCATCTGGCAGATGACGATTTGAGGGAGAACAGCGGTTGCGTGCCTGTGACTCGTTTGCGGAACTCGGAAGTGATGGAAAACTTGGAATCTTTTCTATCTCATTTATCTCAGGCTGCCCGAAAAGATGTTATTGGCCTAATTGAAGCAAATGTATTGCTTTTCTCAGATCATCCACATCAAACAGCTGTGCTGTTCCATGATATTGATGTGGAGGTTGAGAAGCCAATTAAACAACATGCTTATAGAATAAATCCAACAAAGCGTGTTTTGATGCAACAGGAGGTGGCTTATCTCGTTGAGCATGGTTTAGCAGTGCCCAGTAACAGCGTGTGGAGTTCGCCCTGTCTTCTAGTCCCGAAACCAGATAATACATCTCGGTTTTGTACTGATTACAGAAAGGTTAATGCTGTCACAAAGCCCGATTCTTTTCCACTTCCTAGAATGGAAGACTGCATTGATCGTGTTGGCTCTGCTAAATTTGTTACAAAGTTGGATCTGTCAAAAGGTTACTGGCAGGTTCCGTTAACACCGAGAGCTTCCGAAATTTCTGCGTTTGTAACTCCTGATTATTTTCTCCAATATACCGTTATGCCTTTCGGGTTGCGTAATGCACCCGCGACATTCCAACGTCTAATGCAAAAGGTATTAAGTGGAGTGAAGAATTGTGAAGTATATTTGGATGACGTAGTCATTTATTCCACTACTTGGTCAGAACATCTGGAAACTCTTTCAGAAGTGTTCAATCGTTTTCGCGATGCTTCTGTCACACTGAACCTCTCAAAATGCGAGTTTGGAAAAGCCACAATCTCTTATCTAGGAAAGCAGGTTGGCCAAAGACAAGTTCGTCCTATTGCTGCTAAAGTGCAGGCAATAATTGATTTCCCTATCGCGCAAACAAAAAAAGACTTGCGTCACTTTTTGGGAATGTGTGGTTTTTATCACACATTATCGCGGGTTTTGTAAAAATTTTTCAGATGTGGTTAGTCCATTGACTGAACTTGTTAGTCCTTTGAAATCTTTTATTTGGTCTTCATCTTGTCAGGTTGCGTTTGAGTCTGCCAAAGCATTGTTGTGCAGTGCAACAGTGCTGGCTGCGCCAAATTTTGAGCGTCCCTTTAAACTCGAAGTTGATGCAAGTTTGTGTGGCGCTGGAGCTGTGCTACTACAAGAAGATGAACAAGGGATAGATCATCCTGTTTGCTACTTTTTGAAGAAGTTTAATAAACATCAACTTCATTACAGCACCATTGAAAAGGAAACTCTTGCTTTGTTACTTGCGTTACAGAACTTCGAAGTTTATATTGGTTCTAGTGCGCAACCTCTACAAGTGTTTACCGATCACAACCCGCTAGTTTTTGTTTCCCAAATGCGAAATTCCAACCATCGACTCATGCGCTGGTCTCTGCTGCTGCAAGATTTTAACTTACAGATCCACTACAAAAAGGGTAAGGATAATGTATTAGCTGATGCTTTATCTATAAGTTTTTAATTTATTTGAATTGAACACTTAGGGGTGTGTTTAATTCTTATGAATGGGGGTGTTACGACTGGCATCGTAATTATGTAAATGTGAGTGTGCAGGTGCCTGTCTCTGATTGGTTGACGGAAGACGACGGACGTCCTATTGGTGGCCTCCCGGAGGTGACGGATATAAAAGCTGAAGACGCGCACTTCCTGTCATCCATCCTCAGCTCATCTCAACCGGCCGCACTATTTGTTTCTTTGTTTGTTTGCAAAATCATGTAAAGTCCTGGAGTTTGTAGGAGTGAGCTACCGTTTATGTTTCATTAGTTTTCTCCTGTTTTTTTCTTAGTTAGGGAGGTAAGTTTTTGTCATTTGGTTTCTTTACTTTTTATTAGGTAAGTTGGTTAGTATTTAGGTAGTTTCCTTTTGTTTGTTGTTTTTGGCATAAGCTCTCTCTGAAGTCATATGCTCCCCTGATTGTAACATCTCGGTCCAAAAATACACCTTTTTACAATAAATAACATTATAAAATGTTCAACTTCGTGTCTGTCAACCACTTGAGATCTGAAGAGGATGGATTATTCGTGTTATGACCTGGCCACCCCTAGACGGGTCGTAACAGCAGCGCTTCCATTTCATGTCTGTTGAGTTTTTAACAAGGGACACAGAAACTATTTTGATTAGTCCAGTAAATGGGACACGTTTCTCTGATCTCCAAGAAGCCGCGCATAAACTCTGGCTGACTAATTTGATATGGTTTGATGCATCTTATAACCGGAAAAATAATACTAAAAATAATATAAAACCGGCATGAGGCGTGACTGCGAGGTGAGCGCAAAAGCTCTTCACCGGGCTGAACCTGCATGATGACTGATTAGCGTTGGTTCGTTAACCACAAACGTACCGGCCAAACGGTAGCACATACATAAACTTTATCCGTTTAAACAGACACAGAGCCACACAATAGGCAGCATATTGAAATGTAAAAGCCGCACAAAATTCTTTGTTCATAAATATAAATCATTCTCACTGTTCGCTCAACGTGTTCCTCTGAAAGCGCTGAGGTTAACTTAAGACATCCAGCTGCAGCATAATGTAAGGCAACACGGACAGGCGCCAGGGGTGTGATTGGCCCGGCTTTCAGTGCATAAACTATAAACCTGTCTTCTGTAAACATATCTTTTAGCTTTTAGGAATAAATCTGCTCTGCCAGTGAAACTCTCAGAGCAACAGAGACGCTTGCAATTTGGCTTAAAAGAAAAAAAGGCGGGGGGCGCTGGAGCGCTGCAATGGAGTAGGCGCTTTTCTGTGAGGCTCCGTATTATCTCCTCAAACTTCGCTTTTAACATAATACACCTGGCCCTTTATTCAATATTGTTTTTTCTCAAGAGATTGGGAATATTTTTTTTACTCTTTTCTCTCAAAATGGGGAAGAAGGACGGCGCACAGAAGGAAACAGCCCAGCCTAGTTCCGGAGCTAGCAACGAAGCTATCCTAGGTGCTATCACAGCTCAGGGGTGCAAGTTGCTAAGCTTTTCGATCTTATTGATGACCTAAAGAAGACAATGGAGGGCCGTTTCAACGCTATTGAATCTTCTCTCTCCGCCGTGCAAAATCAACAACGGGAGATAGAGAGCCGAGTCGACACCATTGATGAAGCCATGTCGTCTGCTGATGGCCACATCTTGGCCCTCGAAGCCTCCTGTGATCAGCTCCGGGAAGCTAACGCTCTGCTGAGAGAGAAGCTAAGTGATCTGGAAGGTCGGTCCCGCAGATGCAATATAAGGGTGCTTGGCATCAAGGAAGGCGCAGAACAAGGTCGCCCTACTGACTTTATTTCACGGCTGCTACCGGAGGTACTCGGGAAGGATAATTTTGTCAAGCCCATCAAGATTGACCGCGCTCACCGTAGTCTTAGGCCGAAACTGTCACCTGAGGAGCGACCACGTGCCATCATCGCAAAGATTCACAACGACAGGGACGTGGTGAACATTCTGCGACTCAGCCGCTTGCATTCACCCCTGATGTACAACGGAGCCCGTGTGTCCATCTTTCCTGACTACACAGCTGAAGTCGTGGCGCAACGGATGGCCTACAACAGCGTGAGGAAGAAGCTAACCGACGCGGGCGCCAAGTGCTCGCAACACTATCCAGCCAAGCTGCAGGTTGTGCACAACAACATAGTTCAGACTTTTCTCTCTCTGGCAGAGGCTGAACATTTCGCTGATTCCATCTCTGCCGCAGCAGATGCCTCAACCTAGGCTCATTGGTTGTACTTGTTCGGAAATTGTAAATTCCTGTACCTTAAAGCAGTGGCGGAGCCAGAGGGGTGGCCGGGGTGGCACTTGCCACCCCCAACAGAGCCCTTGCCACCCCTACTGCCAGCCCACTGGAAATGGTAATTTTAAAATATAATACTTATGAGATCGGCAAAGATTTGCCAGGAAAATTGTAATTTCCGACTGTCCCTGAAGGCAGCCCGATGCTCGACGCTGTTCATTGGTTAAGCTGACATGTGGGTCCTGTTTGATCCAAAACACCTGTGGCTTTAGAGTTCACGTTCAGGAGTTTTGCAGGTATTCTCAGTGTTGAGTCAAAGTCATCCTCAATGGATGACTTTGTCATCCATCCTCAACATGGATGACTTTGTAAAACATTTTGCTTTTTCCCACCAAAATCAGAGAATTATGATCTCTTGAGTGTATCCTGGCTTTGAGTTTGCAGTATGTTGTTCCCATTCAAAGCTTATTTGACCATAGCAGTGTTTCTCAAACCTTTATAAATACCACCAGGGTAATGCTGGTCAGCTCTGGTGGTATTGTCTTGCAGTTTACTATTTGGAGCCAGTTTTATTTATTTATTTTTGAGAATTTGTTTTTGGTCATATTCTGGGCTCTGAGTTTACATTTGCATGTTCACTGTTCCATAGAGCCGTTTAATGTCTTGTTTGGTCATGGCAAGTCTTTGTTAAATAAACCATTTTAATTTGAATGTGTGTGAGAAAATATTTGTTTCCTTTAGTTCATCATTTGTATATGGACCCCTCTGATAAAGCCTTGCTCCCCCTTTGGCCACCCCTTGAAAAAAAGTCTAGCTCCGCCACTGCCTTAAAGCACAATAGGTTTGGTTATGTTTTCCTTGTATGTTATTTTCTTAGCGCTCATTCCGGATATACATAAAGTACTTAACTTCTTGCTGGCTTGAATACTCTCTGGTTTGTATATCCTCTTGTGGTCTTTATATACCTGAATCTGAAACTTAGAATTGTCCAGGTGTTTTATTTGTACTGTTCATTGTATTTTGGAGATTTCCGGGGCTCTTGCTCCCTATTTAGGAGCAGCACACAGCAGTAGTGTGCTGCTCGGGTCAGCTCCCAGCAGCCTCCCTTAGCTCAAAGGGAAGCACTGTTTGTTCTTACATTGCGGTGTGGAAGTGGGAGGTGGTTGGTTCGGGGGCGGTATTTGGTCACTTGGTTCTAGAATGGGGGCAGGGAGGGGAGGGAGGAGTGGGTGGGTGCTTTTTTCTTTCTTCTCTTTTTTCCCTTTTCTTTTTCTCCCTTATTCAGCTCAGACAACACTTTTTTGTCCACCGTTCTGAATGTTCTCTGACAGCGCTCCTTTCATGTCAGCTATGAATCCGATTACCTTCATCACCTGGAACTGCAGGGGTATGGGTGGGGCGCTCAAGAGGGGAAAAGTTTTTTCTCACTTAAAGGATCTGTCTGCTGATGTTGTGTTCCTGCAGGAGACACATATCTCACCTACGGAGCAGAGACGTTTGAGGACATCATGGGTGTCGTGTGTGTATCAATCCAACTTCACCTCCAGGGCGGAGAGGAGTGGCCATTCTCATCCGTAAAACCGTACCATTCATATTTAAGTCACAGGTGACTGATCCAGGCGGGAGATACGTTCTTATTACTGGCATCATTAATTCTGTCCCCCTGGCCCTTCTTAACATCTATGCACCTAACTTTGACTGTCCAGACTTTTACAAAAAAGTATTTAATCTTGTAGCGGAACACACTGAATATAGGATCATTGTTGGGGGTGATTTTAATTGCTACCTCGACCCTGTCCTTGACAGGTCTTCTCCTAAACCTGCCCCGCCATCGCAGTCCACATCGGTTATAACCAAGTTAGCAGCATCTTTGGATCTGATTGATGTCTGGCGGCATCAACATCCCATAGAGAGCCAATACTCCTTTTTTTCCTTCGGTGCACAAATCCTCAACAAGAATTGACTATTTTTTGGCTGACTCAAACTTATTACCCCGTGTTCTCAAATCCACCTACCACCCTATTCTCATCTCTGATCATGCACCGTTGTCAGTTGAATTTAATTTTGATACCCAAAGAGCACAATACAATTGGAAACTTAATCCCTCCCTGAACCTGGACAGCTCCTTTTGCAAGTTTGTCTCTAATAAGATCTCAGACTTTTTGGCTTACAATGATAATGGCGCTGTCTCTGATTCCACTCTTTGGGAATCTTTCAAAGTCGTGATAAGAGGTGATATTATATCATACCAATCCAATCTTAAAAGAGTCAGACGTAATCGTCTGGCGGAAATTGAGAAACAATTAATCACACTTGAAGACTCACTCCATCGCTCCAATTCAGACCACATATTTACCTCGATTGTGAATCTAAAGTATGAATATAACTGTATTTTGGGTGAGCGGGTCATGGATGATATTCAGAGGCTGCGTCAGAGGTATTTTGAACTGGGGGACAAAGCAGATAAAATACTATCCAGGCAGTTGAAGGGAATGCAGGCCGAGCGAGCCATTAATGAGATACTTTCTCCATCAGGCCAGCTTCTGACAGATCATAAGCTAATAAACAAAACTTTCTTTCAATACTACAATAAACTTTATGCCTCCAATACAACTGCATCTACAGAGGATATCACACGCTTTATTCAGCCATTGGACATTCCGACTCTTACAAATGCCGTAAGGCTGGAACTAGCATGTCTCCCATGCTATTTGCGTTGGCTTTGGAACCCTTGGCGGCTGCCATCAGGTCTAATCAACTTATCACCGGTATCACATCTGGTACATTAGAGCACGTCATAGGCTTATATGCGGATGATGTAGTCTTGACATTGGTTGACGCTAGAGCCTCTCTTCCACCGCTTCTTGAAGTGCTGCAGAGCTTTGGGCAGCTCCCTGGTTTCACAATCAACAGGAATAAGTCTGTCTTTGTGCCTCTGTCTGACGGACTTGACTCTGGTTTCCTGAATAGTTTACCATTAAAAGTCGCCCATGGCTTTATGTATCTCGGTATCAAAATTCCCGTAAACTCCAAGCTACTATTCCAATTAAATTATTTAGAGTTACTCTCTAAGCTAAGAAAATGGATTGACAATTGGCGGTTACTCCCACTCTCATTAATTGGTCGCATTAATATTATCAAAATGGTTGTACTTCCTAAGTTTATTTATCTCTTCCAAAATATTCCAATTTTTATTCCTTCTTCCTTTTTTAAAACATTGGATTCAATTATTATGCCATTCATTTGGGCATACAAACCTTCCCGAATCTCTAAAGCGCATTTGCAGAAATCTAGATGGGATTGTGGCTTTGGCCTTCCAATTTTTCGGCACTACTACTGGGCCTGCAATGCCAGAGCTTGGACATTCTGGACGTCATGCTCTGTTGAGGCGGGGACTCCTTCCGTCTCCCTCCCTGGCTGGCCTCAGGTTGAATCTCATAACTTGTTACTACAAACTTCTGCTTCATTGCCTGCAATATTATTCTCTAAACCAGATATCCCCCTCAAGAGGCTCACGTCTGACTTCATACTTTGGAACTCAGTTAAAATTTTGACACAAATAAAGAGGGTCTTGAAACTCCCAGACTTGTCCATTTATGCCCCTTTGCGTCATAACCCCTGCTTTAAACTAGGCCTCTTGGATCCTGCCTTCAAATTCTGGTCAGGCAGGGGCCTCTCCTCTCTCAAGGATCTTTTTATCAATGAACAAATCTCATCATACCCTCAGCTACAGTCTAAATTCAATTTGTCCCCAAATGATTTTTTTCGCTATTGGCAGGCTAGGAGTTTCGCAAACCAACTTGCTTTAAACACAAATCAGCGTTCAGCGCAACATGTTTTTTATGATCTTCTTATTAAACCCCCCACTTCCAGACATCTAATCTCACTGTTTGTGAACGTTTTCTCTATTTCTCTTACAGAGTGGAAGTCTGCCTCACCTCCCTCCTTTAAATGTTGGTTGAATAGCATGGCTTCTTGTTTACACCTCGAAAAAATACGCTACACTCTCAATAATAATGTACCCAGATATGTTGGGACATGGGGGCCATTCCTTGAACATTTGAGTAATACCACTGGACACGGTTAGTGGCAGGCTAAGGTCTGCCCTGTGGCAGTAGGTGGGCCTCCCGCCGGTTGGTGCACAAGTGACTTAATACACCCTGATGCATTCATTTCCAGCAGTCTGCGGAGGAGCTGAATATTTTCTTTAGTTCTTACTTGTTTTATTTGTACATATTAACCTTCCTTTTATTATTTATTTACCTTTTTTTTATTTTATTTTAATTTATCTTTTTTTATTTATTTTTTTCTTTCCGTTTCCCCCATCTATCTATTTGCTGTTCTATCTCCTATCCTTAATAACCTGGGGTGGGTTGGGTTGAGGTATCACTGTTTGTGTTGTTTATTTTCTGGATACATAAATGACAGTCGGACAGTCGCAATCTGGAATCTATTTGTAACTGCGATCTGGTTTGGACTCACTGATGATGACGACATATGACAACAAGATCCCAATTCCAGCGTCAACCTATGCTAACTGGTCATCACGGTCTGATCGACGATCCGGATTTCATTGTATTTTGATAACTGTCCTGCAGTTTTGTTAATTTGTCAATAACAATAAATATATATAAAAATAAATAAATAAATAAATAAAAAAAACAATCAAGAAAGGTTTAGCCTGGTGGTGGGGCCAGTAAAGCCTATGATTCACTGGGGGATACCCTGTATTGGATATTTTAAACTTTTTTAAACAAATAAAAAGCTGCAAAGTGGGGCCTCCAATATTATTCGGTCCCTTTCAGTGTAGCAAACTCATTCCAGAAGTTGTGAGGATCTCTGAATGATCCAATGTTGTCCTAAATCACTGATGATGATGATAAATAGAATCCACCTGTGTGTAATCAAGTCCCTGTATAAATGCACCTTCTCTGTGATAGTCACAGGATTGTGTTTAAAGCACAGAGAGCAACATGAAGACCAAGGAACAGACTAGGCAGGTCCGAAATACTGTTGTGAAGAAGTTCAAAGCCAGATTTGGATACAAAAAGGTTTCCCAAGCTTTAAACATCTCAAAAGAGCAAAGTGCAAGCGATCATATTGAAATGGAGGGCGTTTCAGACCACTGCAAATCTACCAAGACCCGGCCGTCCCTCTAAACTTTAATCTAGAACAAGAAGACTGTTCAGAGATGCAGCCAAGAGGTCTAGATCACTCTGCAGAAATCTACAGCTGAGATGGGAGTCTCTCCATAGGAGAACAATCAGTCGTACACTGCACAAATCTGGCCTTTATGGAAAAGTGGCAAGAAGAAAGCCATTTCTCAAAGATATTCATAAAAAGTCTCATTTAAATTTTGCCACAAGCCATGTGGGAGACACACCAAACACGCGTTCGTCAGATGAAAACAAACTCTTTAGCCACAATGCAAAATGATATGTCTGGTGTAGAAGCAACACAGCTCATTACTCTGAACACACCATTCTCACTGTCAAACATGGTGGTTGGCAGCATTATGGTTTGGGCCTGCTTTTCTTCAGCAGGGACAGGGAAAATGGTTAAAATTGATGGGAAGATGGGTGGAGCCAAATACAGGACCATTCTGGAAGAAAACCAGTTGGAGTCTGCAAAAGACTTGAGACTGGGACAGATGATTATCTTCCAACAAGACAATAATCCCAAACATAAAGCAAAATGTACAATGGAATTGTTCACAAATAAACATATCAAGGTGTTAGAATGGCCAACTCAAAGTTCAGACCTGCATCCAATCAAGAATCTGTGGAAGGAGCTGAAAACTGCTGTACACAAGCGCTCTCCATCCAACCGACTTTATTTTTCGGGCAATTTGCATAGTTTCTGATCCTCATGCTCCTCTGGGTGAGTGTTTGTAATTGTGCGCTGCTTTTCCTGCTGTCTGACCGCTCTGGTCTGGATATCTTTTTTTTCTGCAGTGAGCCCCTATAACTCACCAAACTCCGTCAATGCTTGTTTTTAAATGTCATATTAAATTCATTGTGTTGATGCATTCTGATGTGATTTTTCCACCTGTCATGGAAAAGATTACAATAAGGTCACATCTATTAGGGTTACATGTATGAGGTTGAAAGGTTGTTTCCCACAGCTGCATGGGAACTAGACCGACTCGCACCTTGTTTTGATTCCTTATCCTTGCATAAAACTTAGGTGTTTGTCTCTGCCTGAGGGAGTTTTTGTGAGCGTTGCATCCAGTCTGGCTTAATTACTGATTGTCTTATGAGCTCTCTGTATTGTGCACAATGCATGAATAAACCTGATTGAGTGATTTTACCTGAATAGTGCTTGGAAATAGTGTTTTTTCCACGACACATCACAACAAGCAAACTTCCCCATTCACTCTCAGAGGGCTAAAGTTCCACACGACATTGCTTAGGATTTGCTACTGCGCAGTAAAGGGGAAGATATGCTGCACGTTGGGCCTCTGCAGGCTGCAAAGCATGAGATTCTGGTGATCAGTTTTTGCGATCACCAATCACATACTTTTTCACAGAAATCGGCCAATCATGATCGGTGACCACTCGATTGGGACACCTCTACAGAGTACCATTTTCTATTGATATTGATTATGATATATATGTATTTTTATTGATTTATTGCCCAGCCCTAAGTCAACGTCGTCCTTACCACTGGTCTGGTTTGAGTCCAGAGCCTCACCGTGTCTGAACTGCTGGAGGGTTTAGACAGAGATCTAGTTACTCATATTTCTGATTCATGGCTCTCATCTTGGAGACATAGCTGTTTCTCATGTCAGCATGCAAAGCTGCTGACATGAGCTTCAGTGGGAACAGTTGTCCATGCATTAGATACTAGAACTGTCCTTAGATTTTTATTCTGTTCATTAAAGGAATTTAAGATGGTCTGGTAGCTCTCTAAACTACTAGCGGGCATGGAAAGTGGACATGGCCTCTACGTCCACCTTCCATAAAATTGTTAAATAATTCTTGCTAACTCCTGCTTCACTCCTTTCCTAACCGGAAGCATTCACTCACCGTCCTCCCAGGAGAAAGGAGCTGGGGCCTCCAGCTGCGGGGCTTCTGGCAAGTGCAAACAGCTGGGGAAGTTAAAGCCGATCCGATCCACCTCTCTGCGAGCTCTCCGTAGGATGACCCCTCCATGGTCCAGCAACCTCTGAGCCGCCTTGTAGAAGAACGTTTCCTTGGCATTGTACGTCATGCAGTTACTAATTATGAGGTTAAAGTCATTCTCAAACTCATCCAGGCTGCAGTAACTGTGAGAATCAATTCGTTTCCTCATAGTTGAGAAGTCCATAGGCTTTCTGATGTGCTCCAGGTAGTCTGGGACCTGCAGGGGCAAACAAGACACAACGAGGCTGAGAACATGTAGACCGGGCGTCTAAAACTCCAGTCCTACAGGGCCAGCGTCCTACTTCAACCTGCTTCAGCACACCAAGCTTCAACCTTAGCTCATTAGCAGAGATTTGTAGAGCAGGATTGGATGCTAGAGATGGAAGCACATGTAACTGAACGAAGTACAAC
>CAKLNU010000141.1:0-104714 GCA_922788865.1 Poeciliopsis turneri
GATATATAGTAATAAGAATAATGAATATAGAATATATATATATATATATATATTGAAGTATGGTATATAACATAATATAATAATAACACATAGAAGATAAGACACATAAAATGCCTAAGGTCATGCTGTGTGGTGCTGTAGTAAGTTAAATAAAGAACAAAATGTGTCAGTGTTTGGTAGTTGAATGGTGCTGAAGGGTTTGTGTGGTTGAAAATGTGTGCCTTGCAGCTCTGTAAAGTGTGTCATGCAAATGGCAGAAGAAATGTGCAATAAAGGTTTGTGTGTTTGTGTGTATGTGTCATGTGTTTGTGTGTGTTTAGTGTTTCAGTTTAAAGCTGTGCTGCAGTGTTTCATGTGTTTGTGTGTGTGTGTCAGCTGTGTTTGTGTATGTTTGCGTGTGTTTGTGTAGTGTAGTGAGTTTGTGTGTGCGGTGTTTATGCAGGTTTGTGTGTGTGTGTTTGTGTGTGTGTGTGTGTGTGTGTGTAGCAGTGCTCTTTAGTAGGTCGTAACTCTGACTCTCCTCCTCACAGTAACTAGTAACTAAACCACACATTGAAAATGTATCGCAGTAAAAGTTTGCAGTTAAGTTCGGAAATGTAGTGAAGTAAAAGTGAAAGTTATCAAAAACTTTCATACTCGAGGAAAGTATGAAGTACTCCAATATATAGTTAAGTAAAGTAGTGAAGTATTTTTACTTGGTTACTATACAACACTGCTCCTGATGATGCATTAAAATAATTATTCTGTTCCTGCTGCAGATCCAGAGACTGGATGAGCTGCTGCCTCAGATCGAACTGCGCCGCCATGACAAGCTGAACCAGGTGGGTCCTCCCTCCAGGTGGTGGCGCTGTCGGACCTGCAGCTCAACGGTTCTGTTTCCCTTCGCAGGAGATCGAACGTCTCAACCAGAAGCTGAACTTCCTTCACAGGAAACTGGAGGTGAGAAATGATTTCTGGAGATTCTCAGAGCCGCTCAGTTTTATTTCATTTCTTGAAAATATTCCTGCTTTTCTCTGATTCAGGAGGCCGAATCCCACCGATGGAGAGGAACCTTGACCAGAGCGCCTCTGTGGTGACCCCACGGGTCAGACTGGGATTATAATCTGTTTACGGTTTATGAATCATAATAATGTTTATGAATCATAAGCATGTCTTCTGTCTGCCATGCTGCACATTAATAATGGGTTCATTCATTCGTTCACATCAAGCTGATTGATCTGCAGCAACTCGTTTGACCAAAATCTCACTTTCTGTAAATCTCATAAATCTTTATGTGAGATTTATGTGGGTGAGGTTTTACTTTTGTGATGGAAAACGCTGCAAAACAGTTATTGATCTGAATTTCACACTTTCTATAAATAAACCTGTACTTGGCTCGTTCTGATAATCAGTTAGTAATTTCGATCTAAATGACTAGTTTTGTTCAAATTTGCTCTAAACTGTCATCAATAATGCTTCGTTGTCCACCAGCGATTAGCCAGAGCCCATCTGTGAAACACAGAGACTTTGATTTTTACTTCTCATTTTTGCAAAGATCCTAAGCGTCATGTGGGTTTGCTGCCAACAATGAAAGTGAGTTTATGAAATCAGGGCTTCCTCTGATCACTTCAGATTCTTTTCTCCATAGGAACGATAGCTTTTATGAAAAGTGAGTGATTAAGAGCATCTCCACAATTATATAACATAATGTTGAGGTTTATCTGATTTATCAAGAAATCAGAGACGATGATCATCCACCAGAAGAGATACTGTTGGATCTTTAGCTGGAGTTCTGGACGTGATCCGGGTCCAGCTGGTGGAAGGCCCGCAGCCAGCAGTGGAGAGAGGAAATGTCAGAGAATCTTCAGCCGAGGAGGAAATGGACTCGCTCTGATCCAAGGAAGCACCTGAGCAGTACAAACACTCAACCAGCTGCTCCTCTTGTCCTCACAGGAGAAGAGCAGCAAAATGATCACAGGTGTGCTGAGTCCAGGTTCGCCCCGCAGGTAGGTGCAGCCTCTTGGCGCCATCTAGTGGATGACTGAAGGAAGCAGCAGACAGAAGAAAAACTCCCCACAAAACCCAAAAATCCAAAACACACAGCCAAAAAACCAAAAATGTCATGAAGTGGTGGTGTGGAGGTGGTGAGGCAGAGGCTCGGACGCCCAAGTAGATGGTAAAAGGTGATTTAATGGGATAATTGTCCAGAAAACACAGGCAGCACGGCTGAGCAGAAGCAGGGATCACACCGGTAGCAACTGGTCAAACAGGCGGCAGGACGACAAAACAACGACAATAGACAACAAGGACCAACAAAGGAACAAAGGACACAGGTGGGGTTAAATACACAAGAGGTAATCAGGGAACGAGACACATGGGGAACAATCGAGGGAAAGACAGGACAACGAGGAGACTCAGACACAGAAAACTCAAATAAACACGGGGAAAAACACAGAACATGACAGAAAACCCCAAAAACCAAAAACTCAAAAAACCAAAAACCAGTTCAACAGGTAAGATCAAAGGAAATGATTGATTAGAGTCAAAAATCAAATACTGAATTATTTAGCAAAAAACGACAAGTTTTCCATTTATGTGGTGTCATGTTATGACAGATGACAGATTTAACTGCAGAAAATATTTTCAGTTTTTTACTTTAAAAAAAATAAAATTACTGTCTGTGGAAAACATTTATTTCCCACCAGATACTTTATTTTAATATGATGTCAAAATATGAACAAAAATATTAATTTTATTTAATACTTTTCCAAGCAGAATCTTCTGCGTTCAATCATTTTACACTGAAAAGCTTCATGTTAGGAACACACACACACACACACACACACACACACACACACACACACACACACACACACACACACACACACACCCCACACACACACACCACACACACACACACACACACACACACACACACACACACACACACACACACAACATTAGTATATCAAGCTGTCATTGTAAAGTCATAATTCTTCATTGGTAAAGTAAATGTTGGGTTTCTGCTGGACGGGACCCATAAAAGGTGCAGCGGTTCTGGTGAACGAACCGGACGTGACGGGTCAGAACCACTCTGTGCTCTAACTGGACTTCAGGCAGAGGTTCTCCGGTACGACCCTGAGAGGAGACGCATTCACCGTGTTCAGGTACGGGAACAGTTTCTCACTGAACGACTGTGTGAAGGTGTGAAGGTGTGTGCTGGTGTTGAGGTCGAAGAACACCAACTTCCCCCGGTTCCAGTCCAGATGGACTCTGATCCGGCTCAGCTTTCCCAACGGTTCCAGAACCGTGGACGGTTCCGACAGGGCCCGGGCCACGTACTGACCGCCAATGCAGCCGATTCTCCACAGACGAGTCGGATGGTTTCCTTTCCTCTGGACGCTTTGGGAGGCCACTCCCACAAACCAGTCCGTGTTGTCTCCAACCTCAACGTCCCAGCTGTAGGTTCCCGTCATGAAGCCCTCCGAGCCCAGGACGATGCGGAAGAAGTCAAACCTCTCCGGGTTGTCGGGAATGTTCTGCTTCTGGCCGCATCTCACGCTGGTCAGGTCTTCAGACAGGATGAGCTCAAAGTTCGCGCTGTTTGGATCCAGAACCACAGGAGTGTAGGACACCAGATGCTTCATCTTGTTCCAGATGTTGAAGCTCAGGTTGCCCAGGTGTTTGGCCACATCTATCAGGGCTCCAGAGACAGGCTGAGGATTCTCCAGCAGGAGGCGCTGTTGGATGGTTTCTGCAGCAGTCCTAAAGCTCTGCAGCATCTCGGCGTCCTCAGCCTTTATCAGTCCCTCTGTGTCTTTTATTGTCCGTGAAAAAGGCAGCGATCTCTCTACTCAGGGCATCGATCTTTAGGCTTAACTTCTGAGTCTTCTTGCTTTCTTCTGTCCTCAGAGCAGCAATCCTGCATCTTCCTCCTTGTGGAGAAACAGATGAAGCTTCCTGAACTGCTCCCTTGACCCGGCCCTCGGTTTGTTGGGCCTGGAGCTTTGTAATATGTGTCCGGCTGCGCTGATCCAGGTTTCCCTTCTCTTCTTTCAACACCTTCAGTTTGTCCAGCAGTGGCCTCAGGACCTTTCTCAGCTCATTTCTCCGACCCTGAGCTACTTCATTGACAGGTTGGAGTTTGTGTCCGTAATGGTCATCTGAATGCTGACAGACGAGACATAAAAGTTCCTTGTCATCCACACAGAACAGCTTGAATGTCTCACCATGCAGCCGGCAGCAGACCTCTGGTTTTGTAGCTTCCTTCTTGCTTGTCAACAGGAATCTGTCACAGAGCCTTTTTAAAGCCTGGTTGCATGGAGGGTCACTGGTAGTGGACTCTCCCTTACAAAGTGGACACTCCAGTTTCTTCTTCACTTCCCACCAGTTTTTCAGGCAGAGTCGACAGAAGCTGTGGCTGCAGAACAAGACAACTGGATCCCTGTAAACGTCCCGACAGGCGGGACAGCAGAGGTCCTCCTCCATCGAGAGAGACATTGCTTCTTGTGTTTTCAGTTAAAACCCAATCAGACATCCATACACTGGAGCAGCGCCGGCCGTGAAACTCCCATCAGTCCTGTTTCCTGCTCTGTGCCTGAACCATGCAAGCTGTTCTTGTGTTCATGCTGATGAGGAAGAAGGAAGCGTGTTTACTGGCAAACCTCTGGTATGGAGAGCAGGGTGGAGCTTCTGTCTACAGCAACAAAGTCTTTACCTTCAGAGATTTGTTAGAGCAGTAACTGCAAATACCTGGATGGCTCATCTTTGAGGCATTTCAGATTTTATTGCTGTGTTTCTTCCAATCAAAGTCATTTGCTAAGAACTGGGAAAATCCAACAGCTTTGAACATTTTATGATGTTTTAGCAACTTGCAGCCAACCTAGTTACTTACTCTCAGTCTGAGCCTTTAAAACTTCAGAGCTCTTTTGCAGAATGACGGTATTTTGACAGAAAAGGTCGTTTTTCTTCATTTGTTACTGATCAATGCTGCTATAAAAATACCATAAAACTGGCGTTAAGCACAACAGCTTGTTGCTTTTACAGCCACATTTTTATCAGATGAAAACACAGATAAGTGTTTATCTTCAGTCTCTGGTTTCTCTGCTTGACAGCAGTCAAACAACAAGACTGACAGCTTTTCGCCTGGACAAAACCGAAAGATGTGGCTGTTCTCACAGAATGAGCTGTGAATGTCTGAGGATACGCACAGCCTGACTGGCTGCAGGTCTTTGCTTATTTATTTTCTTCTCTGTGGATCATTTCAATCTGTTTATGTTCAAATGTTGATTAAACAGAAGCTTGTGTCATAAAAACTGTTTTTCAGATATTGAATACTGAAGCTGTTTTCCCAGAAGGCAAAACCTGGTCAGAAAGTTCCCAAACACGCCTGATGGCATTTATGAAATATTTATCACATCCAGTAACTGGGTTACATGACATGCACAGAAAATATCTGCTAACAGGAGCGATGACGCGTCGGAACAGTATGAAGTTATATAATGATGGCTCATCTTTGAGGCATTGATTATTACAGCTGAATTGTTTGTCTGCATAATTTCACTGTTTCAGGTGAAACACAAATCTTTACTGACCAGCAGGTGGGGATGTGGCCTGTGCTGCTCAACCATTTCCAGTTAAACAGGAAGACTATGAACTATTAAACCTCCAGTCAGGTTTGGTCTGTTGACTGGTGCAACCTGCCCAGCAGGGAGCATCCTGGCCTCTGACTGGGCTGCTCATGTTTTTCACATGTGGAGCCATGCAGGCCTGGTTTTCCCTAAATGAACATGCTACTCAGAGTACATTCATATTCATATTATTTTCCTTACAGTGCAACCTATTGCTCTTATTTTAACCCTTTGTGTGAAGCTGCATGATCCCATTTTCCTTAACCTTTGTACCACTGTGACACCCAAATGTTCCACTGTGGGATAATAAAGCACATTTATTTTCTAGTCATTCATTCTATTCATTCTGGCCAGTATGAAAATCCAGTGTTGCATGCAGGATGAACTAGAATTCAATAGTTTTCCCACAACAAACTGGGATTTTAAAGAAAGTCCTTTAAATGTGAAACTATAAAGGACCAACTCAGCGTCAGAAAGTGAGCTAAAAGTGTCCAGATTAGATGTCAGAGAGGACTGAAGCGCAAACACGACTAACCCTGCAGACCTGACGTCAGGACCACCGATCCACATAAACAGCTGTCTGTGTCACTGCCTGATCAGAAACTGCTGGAAGCGACGCCCTCCCCGCCAAAAGTGTTGCATTCAAGGATCATCTCTCCTCTGGGTCTCTATGACTCCTCTGTGATTTCTGGTCTTTTTTCAAGCATTAGTTTGTCCTAACTGCAGTGCTGATAAAAAATGACTGAAAATAACTTTCATCATCTTTTAAGTACAATTAAAAATGACGGTGCTTTTCAGTGGACCAATACAAAATGCTAGATGTGGAAATAAAAGTTACAGCAGCCTATCAATGATCAATAAATGGATTTTGACAGAATATTCTGGCTGCTCAGTTCAAGTCAGAGGCAGTCTGGGAGAAAACGATTGACTGCTAACATTCTGAACGCTGCCAACAACAGGAGGTTTTCTCTACAAACAGAACAAGAAACACATTAAGATTGTTGCAGCAACAGTTGCAGAACAAACACAAAACCTGTTTTGTTCCAACACAAAGCGATAAGCTGCCGACTCCAGGACTTCAGCCAGAAATGCAGCTGCTGTGCTTCCCCATGTCTCTCCTCCAGCAGCTTCGAGAGACCAGACTGGTCATGGCAGGTTTCACCTCCAGGCAAACTGGTGGGCAGCAGTCTCCCAGTGCACCAACTGGAAGCTCCAGCAGAGGCACCAGTTGACTCTCCCAGCCGCAAACTCAGAAAATCCTGCAGCCATCGGACCCTGGACCAGAACCCCAACCTCTGACCCCCGGCGGATGCACCTCATCTCACCCAGTAACTAGTTCTAAAGCAGAATTAGTTTCTGTTCAGTCCTGCAGTCCACTCGCCTCTCCTCTTCCCTGCCTTCAGCACGCAAGCGACTGATCCATGGGCTTCAGGACAAGATCCCACACGACACCAAATACCTATAAACTTTATTGATCTGATTTATTTTCCATCTCCTATTTGAAGGAGATGGAAGCTTCAAATATGACACAGAGAACAGGTTGTTGAAAAATGGTCCTTTTTGGTCACCAAATACTGCACATCACCACAAACACACTGTCCCCACTGTGAAGCATAGTGGTGGCAGCATGATGCTGGTTAAGGTAGAAGGTAAAAAGGTAAAATGAAACACTTGGCTTCCATCTGCCAGAGAACCACGTCTTCAGATAACATTTATTTTCTAGAAAGTCGACGACCTGAAGCCTCCAGTTGAAGCTGCATGGAGATGGTTTGTTCTGGAGAGGCCTAGTCAAAGCCCAGACCTATTGACATCTGATCCCCCACCAGAGCTGGAAGAGTTTATCAGGAAGAAATGAGAAAAATGGCAGCATCCAGATGAGCAGCCAGACTGAGACTGACCCACAGCAACTGCTGCAGGCGCCATCTAGAGGCGTAAATAAATACTGACGGCGTGAATATTTATGCAATCACCTATTTTATGTTACATATGTCATACATTTTTATCTAGAGCCACATTTTGTTGATTACGTTTTATTTGTAAAAGCAGCACAAAGAGTAAGAACCAATGGACTCACTGTAGAAAACAGGCTTTGTGACTCGGAGTTTCAGCCATTACTTGTTTTTTTATTCATCATTTTTCTGAAACAAGAGCATTTCAAAAATTGAATGTGACACTTCAAGGCAGGTAACCAGTCAGACAACTGGGCTGTTTGAGTGAAGCGTAGCCTTCCCAGTATCTGCTGTCGTCACCAGTAAAGTATTCAGAGCTAAATTTAAACCTTCAACAAACAAACACTGGAGCAGAGCCATTGACACAAGCTGGGTTTCCATTATAATTTTTGTAAATATTCTGTTGGAGTAAAAAAAACATAATTTTGCAATTGTTGGTTTTCCATTAAATAAGGGATTTAATGGAAAAGACACACACACACACACACACACACACACACACACACACACACACACACACACACACACACACCCTTACTGGGCTTTTTGCTAACGGAGACCCAACCGTCAGCTGTGAGCCGGTGCTGGTCGGGACTCACGGCGGCATTGAGACGCTAAAGCAGGAAGGTGGAGCTGACTGAGCAGCCGGATGAGCAGCCATCTGCTGCTGAATGGAGTTTTGTTCTTTTGTTTCTTTTCTGTTTGTCTTGTGATGAAGCATCAACTATGACAAAAGCTCCAGCTTCCTTCATGTCTGTTGTGTTGTGGGATGTTCCTGTGGAGCCAAACTGGACGTTTGACATCAAGTGTGTGCAACTTTCCTCCTGACTGTCACCTCATGGGTAATTTTGGTTTTTATTTCCTGCAATAAATTTACAGCTGGTGGGAACAACATGTCACAAATACCTTCTACACAATATGTTCTGGTCAAATGTTTGTCTGGAATGAAAGCTGTTTTATCTGTGATTTTATAAAAAGCAGAAGCAAAATAATTAAAGAACCTTTAATAATAATAATGAACTGGATGAAACTAAGTTATATTGAATCAATTATTACAGTGAAATAACTGCAATAACCAAACTACACCCTTTGGTTTATTGTTTGTAGTGGAACATTTGGTTTTTTACAATATTAAAGCAATAAAAACATTGACTTGTTTGTATTTAAAATCAATAAAAACTTGTCATAAAAATGTTGGAGAGTTGGAGCTCAGGTATTTCCATCCCTTCCTCTCCATAAATACTCAGCATGAATCTCTAGCAGACACGACTTGGAGGTTTTGTGTTTGGCTCAAACAAACAAAACCACAAAAGTAGAAATAAAGCACAAGTTGGGCTTGTTGTGTAGAATATATTCAAAAGAATGACCACTTCTAAACTTCAGATTTAAATAGAATCTCAGCAGTTAAAGTTTGACACATGGACCTACATAAGACATGACTTGTCAAGGCTCTGCCCCACCAGGACTCGCCTGAGGTTTTCCTGTAATCACAAGTCCCTCCTCCTTGACTTGAACATAAATACCATTATGCAGATTAAACTGCCAGGATCTGCTGAGAGATCAGATTTTAGCAGGAACTTTGGATGCTTGAGCAAATAGTTTCCAAAGAAGCCAGAAGAAATGCCTCCAAAATCTGTGGACTTGATTTGCCCCATCTGTAAGGAGATCTTCAGGGATCCTGTTGATTTGCTCTGCAGCCACAGCTTCTGCACAGAGTGTTTGAATAAATGGTGGAAGGACAAAATAATCCCAAACTGTCCGATCTGCAGGAGAACATCACCAATCAGTAATGGCATCTCTAGAGAGGTCTGCTGCCGGCTGCATGGTGAGACATTCAAGCTGTTCTGTGTGGATGACAAGGAACTTTTATGTCTCGTCTGTCAGCATTCAGATGACCATTACGGACACAAACTCCAACCTGTCAATGAAGTAGCTCAGGGTCGGAGAAATGAGCTGAGAAAGGTCCTGAGGCCACTGCTGGACAAACTGAAGGTGTTGAAAGAAGAGAAGGGAAACCTGGATCAGACAGCCGGACACATTAAGCTCCAGGCCCAACAAACCGAGGGCCGGGTCAAGGAGCAGTTCAGGAAGCTTCATCTGTTTCTCCACAAGGAGGAAGATGCCAGGATTGCTGCTCTGAGGACAGAAGAAAGCAAGAAGACTCAGAAGTTAAGCCTAAAGATCGATGCCCTGAGTAGAGAGATCGCTGCTCTTTCACGGACAATAAAAGACACAGAGGGACTGATAAAGGCTGAGGACGCCGAGATGCTGCAGAGCTTTAGGACTGCTGCAGAAACCATCCAACAGCGCCTCCTGCTGGAGAATCCTCAGCCTGTCTCTGGAGCCCTGATAGATGTGGCCAAACACCTGGGCAACCTGAGCTTCAACATCTGGAACAAGATGAAGCATCTGGTGTCCTACACTCCTGTGGTTCTGGATCCAAACAGCGCGAACTTTGAGCTCATCCTGTCTGAAGACCTGACCAGCGTGAGATGCGGCCAGAAGCAGAACATTCCCGACAACCCGGAGAGGTTTGACTTCTTCCGCATCGTCCTGGGCTCGGAGGGCTTCATGACGGGAACCTACAGCTGGGACGTTGAGGTTGGAGACAACACGGACTGGTTTGTGGGAGTGGCCTCCCAAAGCGTCCAGAGGAAAGGAAACCATCCGACTCGTCTGTGGAGAATCGGCTGCATTGGCGGTCAGTACGTGGCCCGGGCCCTGTCGGAACCGTCCACGGTTCTGGAACCGTTGGGAAAGCTGAGCCGGATCAGAGTCCATCTGGACTGGAACCGGGGGAAGTTGGTGTTCTTCGACCTCAACACCAGCACACACCTTCACACCTTCACACACTCGTTCAGTGAGAAACTGTTCCCGTACTTTAACTCTGCGCATGCGTCCCCGCTGAAGCTCATCCCTGAAAATGTGTCTCTGAGGTCCAGTTGAATCAGAGCAAAGACACCAAAACAGAACAGAAAGGATACAACTCTGACTTTATTCTTAAGAATAACATTTGATTTTACTGTATAGATTGAAGTTTGTTCATGTGGCTCAAATAAAGTTGTTGATAAAACAAACATTTGTGTAAAAAGTATCTTTATTTGAATCATGAAGTGATGTTCTGACAGCATAGAAGGCGTCTAATGAAGACAATCTTCCACAGAAAACCTGCCCTCCATTTTTAGCGTCAGAGCCGGTCCAGCCCGATTCGACCCAATTGACTAACTGTACTGAGGCCTGCAGCTGAATTAAACTCAACATCATTTTCATTTCTTTCAGTCAGTGAATCTTTCAGGTTGTGGTTTTTATCCAGCGTCTTCAACTCGCTGCTTCTGCAGGGCGAGTGACGGTGAACGGATGGACTCTCTGCTGAAACCGTCCGTATTTAGACTACGATCACATTAATCATGTTTTCTCCAGGATTGTGTTCAGTCTGAGCTGCAGCTTTTTGAAGCTTCAAGAGCTTCTGAGCCAATCAGGCTTCAGCTCCCGGTCAGCAGCAGCTCCAGCCTTCAGAAAGGATTTTATTTATGCATAACGTTGAAAATGTCTGCACTGATCCAGCCAGGATAGTCAGCAGTATTAATTGTAATCCATAGAAATGATGGACAGGCTTCCGATATTTGCATCATTTAAATAGTAAACAGTCAAACAAAAAGCAGAGCGTCTGCTTTCTAATGCAAATATTTCATTGCACCGAAAAAAAGCCAAACTAATTTAGAGGGACCTTTCCAGCAACATGTGGGAACTAATTATCACTAAGTAGGTCTTCAATATTCATAAAGGACCATTTCCACTGGCTGGAAGTGGCGTCTAAAAGTATTCGCACCCCTTGACCTTTTCCATGTGTCGTCTCTTTACCATCAAAAACATAAATATTTTTCACTGGAATTTTATGTGAAAGTCCAAAACAAAGTGCAAATCAATTGTTATATAGAAATAAAGTATTATATAATTAAAAACATTAGTTCCTTATTCAGGCCTTATTCAGGCCTGGTTTCTCTCAGGGTGTAATCTGACCCCTGACCCACAGGACAAACACTGGAAGACGCTGAAGACGAAGGACAGATGAGTGAATACAGAACCAGTCGGAGCAGCTGGGGCTGTTTGGAGCCGCGGCCTTCCCAGCGTCGCTTCTCATCACCAGTAAGATATGTGAGATATGTGGAAGTAAATTAAAACCTGCTGCCTTCCAGGTAACTTACTGGAAAGTCCATCCATCCCTCTGACGTTCAACTATAAAGTCTGGCTTTATTATAAGTTATAAATAACTTAGTTCCTGCTCAGGAGATTATCAACAAAGGAGGTAATTGATGAAAATGGCCGAGGCGGAGCGTCACCTGATGAGGAAAACAATGAGCAGAGTGGAGTCTACAAATATTGAGTCTATAAATATTGAATCTATAAATGGCTTTAAATAGCTTTTGATTTTAGTACATGACCATTTAATGCATAGGTGTCAAACTATGCATTCTATGCAACTCTCAAAATCTGTAAAAGACAAACCTGTTTGTCTTTTACAGATGTAAACAGATATTCTGATATTAAAAGGTTCATTTGTTCAATGCTGGCCCGCGACTTTGTTCAAGTTTTACATTTTGGCCCACTGTGTATTGGAGTTTGACACCCCTAATTTAATGCATTCAAAGAATGATCATTTATAGTTCTTTAGAAGCCACAATGTTATAAATCTGCTGTGAATAATCAGTTGGAACAAAACATTTTGAGTTTTTTATTTTGAAAAACATCCTGCTGTCATGTCGCCTTGTCGGATCACTTTGCTGTTATCTTTGAAGGTTCTTTATTCTTTAACCCACTTGGACAAACAGCTACTGTCACAAAACGTTCTTTCACAGAAAACACAGCAGAAACATTGAATCAAATCTACTCTTCTTCCTCACCCTTAAGCTGTAATGATGTAGATAAGCTGGTAGATGATTTTCAGTCTAAAGTTTCATATATCATTGATTCCATTGTCCTAATTAAAGTAAAGGTTGTGACTGATAGGAAGAAATCGCCATGGAGAAATGCACGAACAGTTCGATCTGCAAGACAACTCTGCAGCAGGGCAGAACCAAAATGGCGTAAAACTCAACTTCACGTTCATTGTGACATCTATAAAGAAAGACTACGTAACTATCACTTAACACTAAAACATGCAAGGGAGGCTTTCTGTGCAGATGTCAAAAACAAAAACATTAACAATGCTGGAGCTTTATTTGCAACAGTTGACAGGCTCACAAACCCTCCTATGATGTTACCACCTGAACTCCAGTCTAATGCTGCCTGGAACAAGTTTTCCAGCTTCTTTTCAGAGAAAATCCAAAAAATCAGAGGATTAATCTGCACATCAACTCTAAAGCCAGAACCATTGCTGGACCCAAACAAAACTAATACAGGAAAAATGACCCACTTACAACCACTTAATTATAAAACCCTAGAAGAAATTATAAGTCAATTAAGTTCAAGCTCCTGCTGTCTGGATGTTCTAGATCTATAACTCTAGATTGGGGGTCACCAACCTTTTTGAGACTGGGAGCAACTTCATGGGTACAGAGCAACACGAAGGGCTACTTGCTTGATACAGTCTTTATATATATATCTATATATATATAGATATATCTATATATATATAGATATAGATATATATAGATATATATATATATGATAATACTGCCTGATCATATTAATGTCAGGACTACTCACAATAGTTATCAGTTATCAGTAATAATTTACCATGGCAGCTGGTTAATTGCTAATTATGTGATCAGAAGTTTTTAGCTCACAGAGTTTTAACTTTGATTCCCTTTTGGAGTTTTTCTCTGTGATTCTAAAATGGCCACAAATGACTGAAATAAACTAAAGCAAACTGATGGATTGTTGCAGTAAATTTTCCTTTAAATAAAAAAGAAAAGAAGAGTTATAGTTTTATTATCTAACCATCTGTTCTATTAGCAAAATTGTGGAAAATAAAATATCTTTTGTGTAAAAAGACATTATACACACACAGCGTGTCAGTCTGATGCGGGGAACCCCAAAGCCCAAGTCTTATTGGTCAGTTTGCTTTTGTTTATTTCATGGCTTTGCGTTTTTCTGCAAGCTAAAAATGAACGAGTTGGTTTGAACCTCCCGTTGTTCTAAGATCAGCCTGAGCTTCTGACAGTCTGCGCGGTTCTGGCGGGTCGCCGGTTTATTCGCTTCTCTTGTGGTTTCGCGAACCGAACAGCTGACGGGTCACAGCTGGCTGACCCCAGCAGATGTGGAAAAATAAAGGTCTGACACCTGACCTGCAAGAGCACAAGCGCCTCTCCAATGCGCAAAAATCAGCACAAGCCTAAACAAGAGCAGCTGACTTTTTTTCCAGACGATGCTGAATAATAAAGACATGAAGCGAAGCCTCTCCATGTGGTTCACGGAAAGGACGGTGCTGGTTCCCGATGTGCGCTACGAATAAGATGTTTGGCACAATTTATTTATTTTTTCTTCACAGTTTTGTTAATAGTAAATAGGGTTAAATAATAAAAACTCCAGAAGTTATTCTTTTCTTTCTTTACTAAAAGGAAAATGGCAGGATGCTGCTGCTGCAGGCTGCTGCTGCAGGCTGCTGCTGCAGGATGCTGCTGCTGCAGGCTGCTGCTGCTGCAGGCTGCTGCTGCAGGTGCTGCTGCAGGATGCTGCTGCAGGATGCTGCTGCAGGCTGCTGCTGCTGCAGGCTGCTGCTGCTGCTTTATCATTTCCCTATTTTGAACTCTAAATATAAACAAATGTTATTACTTCAATGTAAAAACCTTTAATTAAATTATTTTTTGGTAGTGCTCCCTAATGATAATGGCTATTTTTAGAAGTAGCTCTGGGACTGACAAGGTCCCTGCAGGCACCGGGTTGGTGACCCCTGATCTAGATCTATAACTAGTCCTGCTGTCTGGATGTTCTAGATCTATAACTCTAGAACATTTCTTTAAGAAAGTTCTGCCTGTTATTGCTAAAGATCTGATCCAAATAGTAACTCATCGCTCACATCAGGCGTTTTCCCCCAGGCTTTGAAAACAGCAGTTATCAAACCACTGCTAAAAAAGAACAATCTGGATAAATCACTGCTGCAGAACTACAGGCTGACCTCTGACCTCTGACCTCTGATTCATCAGCAAAGTTATTGAAAAAACTGTGTGAACAATTAAATAGTTTCCTCATGATGACCAACTGCTTTGACTCTTTCCAATCTGGTTTTCGTGCTCACCACAGCACGGAGACTGGCCTAGTCAAAGTATTCAATGACATCCATATAAATACGGACTGTGGGAGAACCACAGTGTTGGTTCTGGTTCTGGTTCTGTTGGACCTCAGTGCAGCTTTTGAAATATTACTGAATCGACTGGAGAGTTGGGTTGGACTCTCCGGTTCGGTGCTCGACTGGTTTGAATCTTACATAAAGAACAGGGATTTCTTTGTTTCAATTGGAAACTTCACATCAAAGAGGTCAAAGGTCACATGTGGGGTACCCCAAGGTTCAACCCTAGGACCCCTCTTATTCAATATTTATATGCTCCCACTAGCTCAGGTTATAACAGGAAATAATATCAGCTACCATATCTATGCAGACGATACTCAGCTCTACATTATGATGTCACCAGGTGACCTTTGACCCCATCCAATCACTGAATAAATGCTTAGAACAGATAAATGTGTGGATGTGCCAAAACTTTCTCCAACTGAACAGAAACAAAACTGAAGTAATTATTCTTGGACCTAAAGAGGAACGATCTAGAGCTATAGATCTAGAACTACAGATCTAGAGTCAATGCACAGCTTCAGTTATTACAACTAAAAACTAGCGATCAGCCTGAAACCTGGGAGTAGTGATGACCTCTGACCTCTGACCTGAACCTCCAGAGCCACATAAAGACAGTAACAAAATCGGCCTTCTATCACCTGAAGAACATCTCCAGGATTAGAGGACTAATGTCTCAGCCAGATCTAGAGAAACTCATTCATGCATTTATCTTTAGTCACATTGATTATTGTAACAGCGTCTTCACAGGCCTGTCCAACAAATCAATCCTCCAGCTGCAGCTGATCCAGAAGCTGCTGCTCATGTTCTCACTAGAACCAGGAAGATAGAGACATAACACCAGTTTAAAGTCCCTCCACTGGATCCCTGTAGCTCAAAGAATAGATTTTAAAATACTGTTGTTAATTTACAAATCACTGAACGATTTAGCACCACAATACATTAAAGATCTGCTGTTGTTGTATCAACCTGCCAGACTCTCAGGTTCTGGTTCTGGTTCTGCTCTGCATCCAGAACCAGAACCAAAAGAGGAGAAGCAGCTTTCAGCATCTATGCACCAAAAATCTGGAACAAACTTCCAGAAAATTGTAAAACAGCCGAAACCCTGACTTCCTATAAATCTCAAATAAAAACACAGCTGTTTAGAGTTTTATTTGAAATGTAATATGGATCAATGTATTGATTATTCTACGTTGCATGACTTTGTGTTTATGATGTAAAGCACTTTGAAATGCCTTGCTGCTGAAATGTGCTCTACAAATAAAATTTGATTGATTGATTGATTAATTGGGAGGTTTGATCAGTAACATGTATTTATACTCTAATAAAATTATACTGACCATCATTTGCTTGGACCATTCAGGACAACCTGAAGAAATATCACACCATCATAATTTGGAACACAAAGTAAAGTTCAGTTGAGTTCTGGTCTGAACAAACACCAAGTCCAACATGGCTGCTAGAGGCTAACGGCTAACTGGACTCTTGATGGTTTGCTTTCACAATGGCCGTCTTCTCATGGACAGGGCAACTTGTCAGGTTCCCTCATGGTTGCCCAGCTGCTGTGGATGACTTGGTCTCCATCACCAGGTAAACCCCGTTGAGATCTGGATCTCATTTTCAAGAGGGACCTGGGCTCCTTGTTCAGACTGGAGGTTCAGCTGGGCTTTGACTAGGCCGTCTCTTGGTTCCGTTGGCCCAGACTCTCTGGGTTCTGGATGCTGAGTGCTCTGACTGTTCCTCCATGATGCCTAATTGTGCAGCAGACTAGCGGTGATGTAGAGCGCCGCACTGGGTTGACTCGGGGAATTTCAAACTGTCAGACGCTTCAACACTCCAGGCCGCTTCTTTGTTGCTACAAACATCGATTTATTCCACTTTACTGCCATAACTTCAGACGTTACAGGACTGACACCTGCTGACCAGGCCAAACCATACAATGCTGCCAACAATAAACAACATTACAACACGGTCAACAGAAATGATGACCACCACCAGCGCGCCCGTTTCCTCCTACATACCAAGCCAGGCGCCAGTATGGCTGCCATTCATACCTCAGTGACACACCCCGCCTCGACACGCCCGCTTCGACACGCCCGCTTCGACACGCCCGCCTCGACACGCCCGCTTCGACACGCCCGCTTCGACACGCCCGCTTCGACACGCCCGCTTCGACACGCCCGCTTCGACACGCCCGCTTCGACACGCCCGCTTCGACACGCCCGCTTCAACGCCCGCTTCGAAACGCCCGCCTCTCTGGTGTCAAAGCTCTTACAAATGTTCTCTGAACCTCTGAGGCGTCACAGGGCAGCAAGATTAACACTAGATTAGACACAAAGCCAACAGAATCCAGAGGTTCTGATTGGTTGGGTTTGTTCTGCTCTCCGTGTTGAAACTACGGTTAAAAAAAAACACAAATAGAGAATAAGTTTGTATTTCTGCCCTTCACTTCAGAAACTGAAACCTATAAATTCATTACACACAGGATCACTTTAAATATTCATTCAGTGGCAGAAGATCAGAATCGGATCAATAAAAATGCTGGAGGATTGCGGGGTTGGGGCTCCTTTGGCTTGAATTAAAGCATCAATGCGGCGCAGCAGGGAGATGCGGCTGTCGCTTCGCTGAGGTGCAATAAAACATACAACTTTAATGAGTTCCAATTCATAAGTGTTTTCTGTAAACATGAGGCTTGAATTGCACCATGTTTCAAATCCTCGTTATTCTGGACATGAATCCATAGAAATGAATGATGGGGTGAAATTCTTTCTGATTTAAAGCAGTAACAGTTTGGAGAAATTCTTACAAGTTAATCCCCACAAATGACAAATAATTCAAACTGAATATAAGAGAGAACTACTTGCTCTGCTCTTCTCCAAGTGTTAAAGGAAGAATAGAAGATTGAATTGAACCAACAGCAGCTTTTCATTCGCAGATCAGAAACAGGCCAGAAAAACAGAAACCTTTAGAGGAACAGCTGTTATCAAACAGATGCTTGGTGTGAAGTATTGCAATAATTTAGAGATTATGTTGATAAATGGAGTCAATTTCTCCTCCTCAAGCCAGAGGTCAGAAATCCAGAGAGAAAACTCAGTAGCAGAAGAGAAAACATGCAGAGCAGCAAAATGTTTCTATGGGTCTGACCTGCAGGACGCTGGTCCAGCTGCACTGGACACCAGATTCAGCATTTTCCAGTTTGCTTTCCCAGTAGCAGAGAGCCACTCCTGAACTGGTCTGAGTGGATTCAGAGGAACGTGAGGAGCTGGGAGAACAGGAGACTTCACAGCTTGTTACTGATGCTAATGCCATGTTTTACTTTTACATTTGACTGAATAAAGTGACCCGGAACCAGCTGGAGCAACGTCACCGGACCTCACCACACCGGGCCGCCATCCAGGTTTGTTACGCACTGCAGCGCCATCTCCAGTACAGGAAGGGGAACAGGTTTGTCATTTGTAGGTTATTTTCTGATAAAAAGTCACTAAATACAACGAGAAAGTTTTTTAGGAACCAGTTCTTCATGCCCCGCTGCAAGGCCACACCCACCTTTCTGGATTTATAATCCAGGGTTGGATTAACCCGGACTGCACAGTGGCGCAGTGGGTAGCGCTGTTGCTGTGCAGCAAGAAGGTTCTGGGTTCGATTCCCGGCCCGGGGTCTTTCTGCACGGAGTTTCCATGTTCTCCCTGTGCATGCTGGGTTCTCTCCGGGTTCTCCGGCTTCCTCCCACAGTCCAAAAACATGACTGTCAGGTTGATTGGTCTTCCCAAATTCTCCCTAGGTGTGAGTGTGTGTGTGTGGTTGTTTGTCTCTGTGTTGCCCTGCGACAGACTGGCGACCTGTCCAGGTGACCCCGCCTCTCGCCCGGAACGCAGCTGGAGAGGAACCAGCAACTCCCGACCCCGTTAGGGAGAAGGGTGACGGAAAATGGATGGATGGATGGATTAAGCTGTCAGCTGCAGCTTACAGAGCCAGACCTGCTGCAGAACAGAAACATCCAACCACACAGATTCGTTCAGAAGAATTTATTTTGTACAGTAAAACAGTTTATGTCAGACTTTTTGAAGACAAACAATTAATTTACAGACGCAGAACTTTGTGAAGCCTGAGGCCGACCCAGAGACCAGCGTCAGCATGGAGTATCTTACAGAGATAGTGAAACTCAGACAGCATGTAGCCGCCGCTGCAATACACACTGAGCAGGATGCGTTCAAGAACACTCAGACGAAAACTATCACAGGTTTTCAATGACAACTGCTTGAAAAAAAAAAGAAGGCATTTTTGACTGAAATCATCGTATATACGTCTGAAAACATGCTGTGTTATCAGTTGCTCCCTAGGGGGCAGAGTTGGAGGGCAATAAGCTCTGTGAGGCTTTTGAACGCACCGTTCTCATGTTCAGCCCTGGGTCGGGGTGCGCTTGTTTTCCGTTACTTTGGAGGCCTGTAGGCGATCTTCCTGCTCTTCAGCACCGTCCATCGGTGTCTCTTCATGTAGTAGACCAGAGGGATGAGGATGGCAGAGCCCATCAGCAGCTGGAGGGACAAACATCGGGGACGTTACGGCGAAACGTCACGGCGAAACGTTACGGCGAAACGTCACGGCGAAACGTCACGGCAAAACGTCACGGCGAAAGCCATGACGTCGCACCGGTCTCTGTTGCTATGGATACGGTTGCTTCTGCATCACCGCTGCCTCAAACTAACAAACACAGCTGCAGTTATTTCACTGAACATGTTGCTTTCTGTAAAGACATTAACTCCTCATTAAACAAAAAACCTTAAAAATTTGAAACAAATAATCAAATACTGAATTGATGAAATTGCCAAATTTATACTACAAGTGAAGATGATTTATTTTTAAATAATCTCTGAAATCACTGAAATTTAGTTTTCATTTTGTCTTGTAAAGTATTTAGCAATGTTCTGTTTCTAATGTTTGAATTTTGTATTTTGACTTTGTCTTGTGTTGATCCAGGTGGAATAGTTTGATAATCTACCTGGGATTATTAATCTAATAAACCCCAATGAGGCTGAAGCTCCGCCCTAAGCCCCGCCCCCTGCCTACCTTCAGGCCCATGCGTTTCCGCTGGTCGTGCTCCGGCTCGGCCGCCCACCTCAGAAAGGTGCAAACGTCTTTGGCCACTTGGCTCATGGTGGCCGGCGTTCCTGCAGCCAGACACAGCCAATCAGACGCGGCCTTCTGCAGCACGGCAGCCAATCGGGCGCCACCTACCGTCCTCGTACTCCAGGATCTCGTTGTAGATGGGCGGCGCCATGCCGATGGCCTGGCCGGGGAAGTAGGGGTTGTAGTAGAGTCCTTCTCTCACCGAGACTCCTGCAGGCGGCTCGCAGTAACCCGTCAGCAAGCTGAAGACGTAGTCCTCTCCGCCATGCCTGTAGGGGGCGCCGCACAAACAGCCAGCATCTCCATCAGCGCTGCAGCTAGCCATTAGCTTAGCAATCGATTATTCTGACAATTAATCAGATTAAAAAATATTGGCAATTTCAGGAGATTCTTTATTTCACCACTTAAGATAATTTTATACAATATTACTGCAACCAATTAAACGGTTAATCTGATTAATGATGCTGTGAATAATTCAGATTGATTGAAAAACGAACCGTTAATTACAATCAGATTTAACAGATCATTTCTCACGTCTTTAATTCTTCTGTATTTATCATTAATTGTTTTTTCTCTTCATAGCAGATTAGTTGCTTCAGGTGTGAAGATCTGAACAACGAGGCTTTGCTTGTTGTTTTGTCTACAACAGTAAAATCTCTTCCTGAGAGCCGATTCAGGAATGATGAGGAAACAAACTACAAATCAACTACATTAATGCTCAGTTTCACTGTCCCAATAAACATCAAAAAATCGATTCCTTTTTAAAAATAAACATTTTATTGCCTAGATGAGAACTTTCAGCAGAGCTGATTGGATCGTTATTGATTATCTGATTGATAACTGGATGCAGAAGGTGATTAACGGCAGAAGATTTTACAGAAATGGAACCAAGTGAAGCTGAAAGTGAACCAGAGGAGATCAGGCGCAACAGATTTACAGGCTGGAGTTGTAATGATGTTAAATATGTTTCTATTTTGTAGTTTTGGCTTCATTTGTTTCAGCTGAGGGCCGTTTTCAGTCTGAATCCTCCAGTTTACCTCCAGTTAACAGTTAATCGATTCCTAAATTAGTGGCCAATGGTTTCAGTGAGCGTTGGAGGAAGTACCTGGCGTTGACGATGTAACTGAGGTCGGGGGGCAGCGCCCCGTTGTTGGCGACCCGGGCGGCCTCAGGGTTCGGGTACGGCTTGGGGAAATAGTCCGAAAGCTTTCCTGGCCTGGTGAACATCTCGCCGCTCTCATCAGGGCCGTCCACCACCTCCACCTGCACAGCCAATGGAGCTACATGAGCCGGCGCTGCCCCCTGGTGGCAGGAGGAGCCGGCTGCTGCTGCGGCCTCACCTCTTCGGCGATGGCCTTGACCTCGTCCTCGGTGTGCGACACGCCCACCAGGTTCCTGAAGGCCAGGTACTCCATGCTGTGGCAGGCTGAGCACACCTGCTTATACACCTGGTAACCACGGCGAATGCTGCAGCCAACCAGAAACAGTCAGGATGAGAGCAGAAACAACAGGCTCTTGTTGTGAATCCTCTTGCATCGTAATAAAGTCCAAAAAAACAAAAATGCCAGAGACGTTTCTCAGGAGGTTTTCAACTCACTCTACATTAAAAGCCAAGTCTTTCTGGTTTCAAAAAGAATATTTTCTTGATAAAAAGAACAGAAATCTTCTCCAAGTTGACTTCATACAAAACAAATATACAACAGTTTCTACCATTTGCATAATGTCAGACCTGGAACATTAAGAGTTTAGCAAAAAGTGAATTAATCTAATTCTAACAAACAAAAATAAACCAACAAACCTTCAAATTGTTCAGAAAGTGCAATTATCTATCATCATGTAAAATAATTAATAAAGTATAGAACTAGACTGAATAGATGTACACTTATTGATCAGGAATATTAACAATGATATCTGACCGACAATATTTTTATCAATATCCGATATTAACATCAGATTGGTGCATCTTTGTAATGTAACAGTTTTTAGATAAAGTGGTTAATATTTCAAAAGTAAAGGAGATTTAAAACCAGGAGTTTCCTGTGAAACAGATTTACACTAAAGGTTTTTTTATCTTAAAGGTAAAATGTTTATGTTCTCTTCAGTTTTGGTTTCATTTCTGCTCTGGCTGTTGGTTTCATATGGATATGGATCAATCGATCAGTCGATTACTCGCCTGGCGTGGTCCAGGGAGGACAGCGGCCCCGCGTGGCTCCAGGGATACGATGGGGGGTGGAGCTCCAGCTCCGACGCCTTCACTGATTGGTGGAGCATCAGAGCGAGCCCCGCGCCACCGCCGGCAACCACGCCCAGCGTCGTCAAGGCAACCTTCTTCTTACCCGACAGACTGGCAAAAGACATGTTGGCCTAAAGAGAGAAAAATAACAAATTCATACACACGTTTGATTTTCAGAAACAAGGAAAACTACGACCTAATTGGCTCTTTGACGTCAGCGTCCGTGTTGGGAACAGCGGCTCGGTGGTTTCCGGTCCACTGAACGTGGCATTTTAACCTGGTGCTGCAGGTTGCAGCTCGTCCAAGGCAACATTAATGATGGACGTCGATCCGAAGCCCCAACAATAAGCTGGAGAAACGTTTTAAGATGTTCACCTCGTTATGCATTCAGATACCACAGTGAGTTTTACTTTCCTTAAACTGTGTGGCTAACAATAGCTTTAACTAATTGTGACTAACAATAGCTTTAGCTTATTGTGACTAACAATAGCTTTAGCTTATTGTGACTAACAATAGCTTTAGCTTATTGTGGCTAACAATAGCTTTAACTAATTGTGACTAACAATAGCTTTAGCTTATTGTGACTAACAATAGCTTTAGCTTATTGTGACTAACAATAGCTTTAGCTTATTGTGACTAACAATAGCTTTAACTTATTGTGACTAACAATAGCTTTAGCTTATTGTGACTAACAATAGCTTTAGCTTATTGTGGCTAACAATAGCTTTAACTAATTGTGACTAACAATAGCTTTAGCTTATTGTGGCTAACAATAGCTTTAACTTATTGTGGCTAACAATAGCTAATGCTAGTGGGGAATAACAATAGCTTTAGCTTATTGTGGCTAACAATAGCTAATGCTAGTGGGTAATAGTCTCGGACATTTGTCTTGTAAAAACCTGCTATGTAAGTAAACATTTTAATCCATTGTAAAGGTGAATGTTTTTGCCTTTAATTGTACTTATTGTCAAGAGTATTACATGTGTTTCTTGTCGTTAGTGTCAGAGACCCAGTAACGGGTTAGAGTTAGGGTTCGGGTAGGGTTAAGGTTAAGGTTAGGGTTCGGTTTTTGCTTCCAGCCTGACGAAGCACAACAAGCCCAGAGCTCAACAGTAGAGCAGCTCTGGAGTCGGACTACTAGTTCAGCTGACTGTTTGGGTTCAGAGTTGTTGCTTTTAAAAAAACATGGCCGTGTTCTTGAAGGTCTCTGTGTCATCCGGTACTTTCAGGCTGAAGAAGCCGATCCGGAGTGAAGTGAGGGCTTTGCTGTGCGGGGTTAGCTTTAGCTGGTAGCCACGGATATTTACAAGCCGCCATCTTCTTAAGTTGGGATCGTTTGGAAATCCATGAAAACTTAAAAGCCTGTTTTATTAGGAAAACAACAATGTTCATAGTATTGCTTTATTTGCGTCTGAAATACGACTTTGTCTTTTCTTGCTGTCATGGAAACTGAAAGCTGAAACAAGATGTGACGTCAGCGCCGAGCAAAGAGCCCGTTTGTGGTGCTATAATTATAATCCCAGTAGAAATGATTAAAAATCTGTAAAATTTTTAATCATTTAAAAATTTTATTGATTGATGTTTTATTGACATCAATCAATAAAACTCTTTACCAACAGCCGTAATAAACTTTTGTATTTTGCAGTTGAGATAGATTTTCTTGTTTAAATGATGATATTGAAACTTTTGGGAGAAAAGTTAGAATTGAAACTTGATCGGAACTTGATAAGAATGAAATATTTATCTTTCAAAGTGACTAAAGATGATATTTGTCGCAACAAGCTGCCATCACAAGGCAGCTTCAGACTGAACTGAAGAGGTTTTAAATATAAACAATACATTCAGATTTTTAGCAGTTTTTCAGTTTATTACAGAATTACATTCAATTTCCACTGCAAAATACCCTAGAAGGACCAACAATATTTTTTATTTCTTTTTCTTATCAGGCCACTATATCAGTTTTATATTCTTTTTCACTGTAAAACATAAAAGCAGTGATGAAATGTTGGTTCTGTATTTGTGTCTGAACAGGTTTTATTCTGCAGCAGGAGGATAAATAAAGAGCTTCACAGGTTCCTTATGAAACTGACCTCCAGTGTTTTATAACCAGACAGGGGGAGAGCACATGACCTCTGACCCTCACCACAACAACCAGCCCCACCTCCAGCCTCCACAGAACATGAATCCGATTCTAGAAACGCTTTGTAAGATGACGGCTGGTTATAGCAGGATTAATCTTTATGGCTCTCATATCAAAATAATACATTTTGATAAAAAAATTAAATACTTTGGTTGACAGATTTAAGAGATACAATCGATCCCCTCAGACACACGCCCCCCCCCCCCCACAGATACACATCTCAGTAATATTCATTTCTAGCCTAATAATTCAGGAACCGGCTTTTTCTCCACCGGAAGTTCTCATTAGCCTTCCCAATGCTAACTCGTTAGCTCTAGCGCCTGAAAGCCGGCGTTTTAAAGCTTCAGATGCAGATAGTGGCCTTTACCTGAACTGAAACAAACACACCGGCAGCTTCTGCGGACGCCTGGGGCAGAAGATTTGCCTCCTGGTGGATTTATGCCCGTTTTAGGAGGAATCTGTTCCAGTCCAGACCTGCTTGTGCTAACAGTCCGACACGACTCTGTCTGCCTTGGCTAACGGGAACAGCTGCTTTGCGGCATTTAGACAAAAAACTATAAACACAGCCCCCATTAGTTGAACTTCTGACTGACTAAACACCACAAATAAAAAGAGTCAGCCCAGTAAGACAGCCTGAAATCCGGGGGAAGTCAAGTGACCTTGTCTGCCAGTCCGCCGCTAGCCGGTGAGCTAATGCTAATGATGGTTCGCTGGGAGGACACCTGACAAGAATAACTTTTCAATGAAAACACTCTTAAAACATCCGACCTTCAGAAAGGTTGATATTAAGCCCATGCATCGATCTACCTTGGAAGTCTTGAGAGGATTCCCCGTAAAGAGGAGAGCTCTCCCACTCCCGGAGAGCGCCACGACCCGAAGCGCCGCCATCTTCCCAGTTCTCTATGGAGGAACCAGCAAGCTGCACGAGACACAAAATGAACGCTTCCGGGCGGTTCTTCAAAATAAAAGACCGGAGTGTGCCTTTATTTGGTTACATGATGGACGGACCGGTTGTTTGACAGAATAAAACCAGTTAAGGTCAGTGGAACTTGTTAGGATTGACTGTATGGAACCACATGCAGCTCTGGGCTGAAGTCATGAAAACACGTTGGTCCAGAATGACGAAGGCCTAAAAAAACTAACTTTAGACGTTTTTGTTTGAGTCCAATTCTACAACGGAACTCCCATGAAATTATAATTAATTAATTAATTTAAGGAGTATTTAATTAGTATTTAATTATGGATGGTTTAAAAAAGAAACAAAACCCCATGAATGACTTTTATTTAATTGGCATTATTAGGTCTTCCTATGGGAAAGAACAATCCATTCATCTACGATAATTTTAACCTATTTGCAGATAAATGTAAGCTTAATATTTATTAACTTTATACTGTCATGGACTGTCAATGAAGTGATTGTTGATGCAAAACAATCTTAATTGGATAAACTTTTACTTTGAAGATACCTAAACCGGAAATACCACGCATTATGGTATTTAATTAAACTTTACGCAAATCTTACAAAACCTATTTACACAACTTTTTTATTTTATTTTGTCCTTCAGTTGTTTGGTAATATGTGATAGATAATAAATACATCATTCATTTTTTCTTAATCTCTTGTTATTTTATGTTGATTTAAACAAAAACATTTAATCTGGTCTGTTGGTGAACTTTGAAACCATCTGCTGTCAGAATAAAGCAAATTTAAATTTAATGTTCAGATCAGCACTAATCTGAAACAAAGTCATGGTACTGAATGAATGACACAGAATCAACATGAAGGATGGTTATTTTAAATGCCAGCAAAAATACAAAGTTTTTACTTGTAAAAAATTATGCAAAGCATAAAAAGTAGCATAACAATAACTATTTCTTCTGGATCCAACAGCTGCCAGTTTCTGATTAACATGTTTCTTCCTGTAAAACATAAGATATGAATAATATCAGAATCTTCTTGTTCTCATGCAGGCCTGGAAGATCATCACATTCAATGGCTCCTACATTAATACACATTAATATAGAGGAAAATGTTCGTCAGTATTAATGTGAAGATTTCACTGGAGTGTTTAACCTGTTGGCTCCACAAGATGGCAGCATAGTGCCGTGAAATCACCGATTGAAATTCATTTTATTTAAAGGATTTTTGTTTGTTGCTTAAAAAACAACAATAACCAGACTTTATATTGATAATTCTACAGGCAGCAATCATTTCTGTCCATGTGTTTGCAAAGCTTAACAATAAAAGATGAAAAATGTGAACAATGTGAAACTGATCTGCTTTTAACAGTCGGGAGGAAATGAGCAATTTGTGCAGCTGAGAGTGGAGCGCAAAGAAAACATGAAAACCCAAAACCTGCTGCTGCATTCAGCTAAAAGAAACAGAAAAATTAATTTAACATAAACATAAAACTTCATCTGATCTGAACCTGGAAGCGATGGCCCGTCGTTCCGTTTTGCGTTTTGTTTCCTCATTCCTGATGCTCAGTGTGTGATTCCTGTTTTTACTTCATGTGTTCATTTTCTTGCTTATGGTCGTGGATGCATGAATAATACGTTTCAGCCGTCCACAAACTGAAAGTCGATTCTTGTCAATTTGTGATTTTTCTTCACAGCTCCAGCCTGACGCTGTTTCACTGAAACGGGTTTTACTTCATGAAAAGCCAAATAAAACCTAGAGCTAGCAGAGACGTTAGCATCCTAAAGCTGAAGGGATCGTTGTTTCTGGGAGGTCAGAGGTCATCCTGGTTGGACACAGAAAGCCGCTGGACTCTGTTTATCCTGATGTCTGAAACTTGAGCCTGCAGATTATCTCTGAGCCTTTTGCTGCTGGAGCTTCAGATCATCTCGGCTCTCGCAGCGATGAGACGTGGAAATTCCCGGCTTTCCTTCATATCTGATGATCTCACAATAACAAGCCATCAAATTGGATTTTAGAGACCGAGGAGGAGAATCAGACAAAGTTCAAACATTTCTGGAAAGTTATACAGAAACATTTTCAGATTAACTCCATGAAATAACAACATTTATGGATTATTAAGGATCTGCTGAATGCTTCTGTTATTAGAAGAAACGTCCCAAATGTCACTAAAGTCTAAAACGTCCAAATCCTGCAGCAGTTTGTCAAACTCCCTGTCAGGTGACAGGAAGTCCTAACAGCTGGCCTTCTGAGGTGCGTTCAGGGACAACTCGTACATGGGAATGCCTGTTAATCAAAACACCTCTGATATGATTAATGTTTTTATTTTCTTCCGCTTTCTGTTTTCACCTGAATGTCCTAGAGATGTCGGCCCACAGAAAGTCATTGATTTAACAATCCCTAAAAGCAATCCCAGGTTTTTTTCTGTCAGGTAAATGTGAAAGTGGCTAGCAGAAATCTTCTGTAGGCTGACAAGCTGCTAATACATGCTAACGAGCTAGCTAACGAGCTAGCTAACGAGCTGGCTCACTAGCTAGTAAGCCAACTAGCTTGCCAACTAGCTTGATAACTAGCTAGCTAACTAGCTAGCTAACTAGCTCGCGTTCTGCGTCGATTCTGGGTTAGTTTAAATTGGGTTGACTGTGAGAAACTGTACAGTTTTTGGTCCTCTGAAATAAATCACTTTGTTTTGCTCCTTTGTGTTGTGATGAAAGTCTTGGACTAAATTCATTAGTTGTAAGAAAAGTCTGAAAGCTCGATTTTCTCCAGGAGGTTTTATGATTGAGTTCTTTGTGCTCTGATTAATGCCTCATTATTCCTAATTATTTGAAAATAATAATAATCTCCAGTGAACTCTTCACTCTGAGGTCATAAACAAATAAAAACTAATTCACTGGTGAATGAAGCTTCTGTGTTTGTGGGTCAAAATGAAGTGAAGCTGAACGCTGTGCTTATCCTCCCGCCATTAAAACTTCATCCTGGTGGATAAATAAAATGAAAACGACTTTTTAATACAGTGAAAGGTCGAACTGGGTCTCATAAAGCGGGTTTATTGAGTCGGAGGGAAACCAGGTTTGAGAATCAGAACCGTTTCAGTTTGAACAGAAACGGGCCGTAAATCAGAGGTTTACAGCCGTGAAACTAAAGCTTTCAGTTTCTGGAAAAGTTTCAGCTTCTCCAGCTCTCCTGAATCATCCTCTTCAAGTTTTACTCCAGCCATCGCATCAAATGAAACAATAGTTCTGATATTTTAAAATGGAAAAACCAACAGTAATTGTTGCTTTGTGTTTAATTTGGGTCTAAACTGATCTGGAGCTTCTGGAAGTTTCAATGAATATTTAGTTGCTTCTCCAGGTTTTTAAATCGGTTTAGTTTTCACTCCAGGTTTCCCTTCAGTAACTATCAAACCAGTATCAAACCAGTACAATTATTGATATTATACTGGAGTCAGCGTTTCCATCCAACATAAATCCACAGTCAACTTTTAAACAAAATGATGCGAAAAACCACAAACTACGGTGGCCCTGAGGTGCAACACATTGAAAAACGCATCATTAAGGAGACGGAAAGGCTTTCTCGTCTTTTTACGGCGGTTGTCAAGCAGCTATTGCTGCGCATTACCGCCATCTACTGGATGGAGTGCGGATCGGGTCGCTACATTCTCCACTGTCCCAGTTGGAGATCGCTGATTGGACGACGGTGCTTTTGAACCGGAAGTTATCGTTGTTGCGATGCGCTATAGCGTCCGCCATATTGGAACAGGCTGATCTGCTGCAAAATAATCCAAGTAAATGGGCCGAACTTTGTATAATAGCTTTTCTATTCTAGTGAGTTCATGAATGTCACTGATCTCAGCGTCAGTGACATTCCCAGATTGTGCTATGATCTGAGTATATTATGTTATATTATATTTAACAATAATAATATTAAAAAAACTAAAGACGTTTGAAACTTTTCAATGTGATTGTTTTGTGGCAGAATAATTACATTTGATACAGCTGATTCTGATAAATCACTTTTATTGATGAACACACACATTTACAGTGATGTATTCATGAAAATATTAACACAATTCCATAATTCAATGTGCATTTGCTATTTGAAGAACATTTGTCATAAAGTTTCACAGGACATTTTACTAAAGAAAACTGATTCCTCAGATGATCTAATGGACTTAAGAAAGGAAACAGTTTTTCTGATTTAATGTCGCATCAAGTGAAATTTGAACAATATTTGTAAATGTGTGTTTTTGTTTCTGTTTTCTGCATTCGGATCAGCTGAGATGCAGCTGAACCGAGCCGGCCAGAACCACGGCAGGACTGGGAACCTGCAGGAACTGCCAGCAACGTCCGGGTCCAACGGGTCGGAGCGTTTCCTTCACCAAACGTCTCTGCGTTCCCAACGAACCTCTTTAGTTATTACGTTTTATTATTATTATTACTGTTTGTGTTTTATGTTGGAAAAAATGTTTTATTATTAATTTTTTTCAATATTAAAGAAATATTGACTTGAAACAAATTCACATTTCTTGAGGAAACATTTTCTATAAATTAGTCTGAGAAATTTTCACTCAGACCAAAAGCACTTGATAGGATTTATTTAATTAAAAAATGAAAAATAACGCTGCGTAACGCTGGAGGAAGTTTAGCTAGCTCCATTTGCCGCATCAGTTTCAGCTGATGAGAGACGAAGTCATGGGTCAAAGGTCATCAGGCCAGTGAAATGTGGGTTGTGCTGCTGCGCTGCAGATTTTGGGTGACTGAGACACACTGGACAGTTTTCCATCAAACATGAACCAGTTTCAGGTCTGGACTTTGACTAGGGCGCTCCAAACAGCCTTCAGGATGTTCTGGTAGTTTACTACACAGTTCCATCGTTCATTACTTATAAATCTCTGAATTATTTTGGCAGAATTAGATCAACCTTCCTGTTCACTCAGCTCCATGCAGGAATAATTGATAAAAGAAACAGACTGGATTGGCCACCAAGGCTTTTTATTGTTGCATGTGCCATAAACACGTTGATACTCGTAGCAACATGTGGAGTGTGACAGGAAACTGCCATTCATGTCAGCGTGCTAAAGCTCAGCTAAAGTACCATCCAGACGGGAATCAGTGCGGAAAGCCTGCTGTGTTCGCCCGGCGCGGCTCCGACCTCGAGATAAAGTGCTTCACGCCGCGACTTCCAGGCAAAGTTACAAACCGAGTCGCTGCAGGAGGTTCCTGAAGCAGCGGCAGCCGCTCAGCAGCGCGGGTTCCCCATGCGGCACAAACACACCGTCTTAAACAGCCGGCACTGGCAGAACGCGCAGAAGTCGCAGCAAACGTTGCTGGGAGCTTTGCAGCTCCCCCAGAGCGGGACGCAGTCCGGCGGAGGAGGCGGCCGCTTCCTCGCAAACTTATTCTGACAGAAACAGGAAAACAAGAGCAGAGCTCAGATTTAATCTGACATCCATCACAAAGCTGAACTCCACTGGCCCACAGTCTGAACATGATGAATCATTTCACAAATCCAGCAGACAGAACAGAGCAGCTCAATGAGGAAATATCAGAAATAAAATAAGCAAAAAAGAAAATATATAAAGAGACATCAGACAAACGATCAGTCAAACAGAGATTACTCCTAATTCAAAAGTGCAAAAACACAAAATCTTACCAAATATTTATGATCTACTCCTGTGAAAATATTTTAGGTTACTAGAATAAAGCAAAACTAACTTTTCAGAAAGATATTGGAGCTTATTTTAAGTTATTAATTCCTTCATCTCAGTATGAAGTTATATTTCCACTGACAGATTATTTCTCTGATAATATGGAAAAAGGTTTTTTTTTAAGTGAAATAATCTGCCAGTCCCTTATTATCAATATTCAGTAATTATATACTGAAAACAGGCTGATATGTTGCTTTAATTTTATTTTAAGTGTATTTTGATATTTTCTCTAATCTCTGTTTTTGCAGTGTTCCAACCTTTTTCTGCTTCCTTCCTTTTTCCTTCTTCCTGGTGGATTTGTTCAGCTCTGAAACAGAAGAAGCAGCTTAAACACGTCGTTTTATCGCCTCTGGTTCATATTATCAGAAATGACTTTTATTATGAAATGTCGTCACAAGGGATAAGATGCTTCCGTCGCCAGGCAGACACTCTGAATCTAAATGAAGATGCAAACACTGAGTTCATATTTACCCACAATAACAACAGGAGGCGGGTCCACCTGCAGGCTGTGAGACAGAGCGTTGGACGCAACGACCCGATTGGTGGACAGCCTGTCGTCAGGTATCATGTGGGCGGAGCCAAGGCAGCACTGCGTTAGCGCGAGGACGCAGCAGCCCAGCGGCAGGAAGGCCTGCATCTCTGGAAGGAAACGACAAACACATCAACAAGGCGGCAACGGCAACTCCTGTTGACGGACGACACAGCAACATGACCACACTTCTTCCTTACATCAGGTTAGGGTCGCTCCACGGCCTAATCAAAGCAAAAACATGGCGGACCATTTCTCTTTAATATGTTTACCTGGTTTATTTTATGTCAAAACATCCCAAACATTTTTTTCCAACTTGCATCATCATGCGAACCACAGAGGGATAAATGTTTAAATCCCTTTGGACTTTTCATTCCTGCAGGTTTTTGTCACACAATAGATTCAAACTTTTTATTCATTTGCAATAGAGCTGTACCGATCGATCGGCCACCGATCAGAATCGGCCAATTTCTGTGAAAAAGTGTTTGATCGGTGATCAGGGTCTGTTGTTGCTGAATTCCAAACCGATCACCTGTATCTCACTTGGCAGCCTGCGAGTGCAGCTGCTCTTTCCTTCTCGCTGCGCAGCAACAAGTCCTCAGCGATGCCACGTAGAACTTCAACGCTCTCAGAGTGAATGGGGACGTTTGCGAGTTGCGGCGGAAAACGACCTCGGGGTGAAGCGCGTCACAAAGCGTCAACACGACCAATCTAATGCCACGTTTAAAAACCAACAACATGACGGAGTTTGGCTCCATGGAGGCTCAATGCAGGAAAAAAGCGACCAGACAGCAGGCACAGCTGCTTCAAACTACTAACATTGACCCGGATTAGCATCACGGTCAGGTAGCTAAACAAGTCACCAACAGGAATTGAAGTCTTGGAGCTGCAGAGGGAGACGCCGGTTCTGCTCCGGCTGTTGGACCGCCGCTACCGCCGGGAATATTTCACAGACGCAGCCGCTCAGCCTCCAGACGGTGAGCCGTCACACCGAGAGCTGCAGCAGGGAACTGAAAAGATTTTACATGTGTGTTAACACTTTCGCTATGTCCTGACACAAGACAGATCCAGCCATCCATCTTCTTTACACCTTGTCCCTAGTGGGTCGGGGTGCTGCTGCCCATCTGAACGTACATGAGACACGTAATCTGAAATGAATCGATCTCCTCCGCCATAGCACCAATCAGAGCATTGATCAGCTAGCCAATCAGAGCATTAATCAGCTAGCCAATCAGAGCATTGATCAGCTAGCCAATCAGAGCTTAATCAGCTAGCCAATCAGAGCATTGATCAGCTAGCCAATCAGAGCTTAATCAGCTAGCCAATCAGAGCATTGATCAGGTAGCCATTATAGCACCATGGATAAATTATTTCTGCTTCTCTTCAACATCATCTACCTGCTGATGTCACATGACCCCCCATCGCCATGGAGACACAAACAGGGCCGTTGCCCAGGCTGGCAGTAAAGCTGATGAAGAGGTACTGAATGCGCTGCAAGATTTACGGCGGGATCTCTGACCGGTGGCAGAGACCTTGACCTTAACCTCTGACCCCTAACCCGTCCCTCTGAAGATGAAGAACTTTTATAAATTATCAGACATCTGGACTTCATTCCTGCTGCAGCCGCAGATCGGCGCAGAGCAAAAAGAAAGATGCTTTAGAAATAATGAGGTCCTTCAGATCTGCTGTGGATCAGACATATTTTACTGAAGCTCTGAAGTCAAACCTGCTTCAGACGCTCAGAGGCTGCAGAACAAACTCACCCGGCCAACCAGGCTTCACTTCTGAAATAAATCTGAGTTTCTGATCTCTTTGCCGTCTCATTATTTTAAGTGTTGCTGCTTTATTAGCAACACATGAGCTGCACATGTTCTGTTTGCCAGAAAATGTTTTCATCCTGGCGCTGTCAGACTCAAATTGCTCCATATTTATTCCATCAATGTGAGAAGCAGAAAATTATAACAAAATGTTGCTAAATTGGAGGCTTGGCAGGATGAGAGGCAACAAAAATAATGATTTCAACCCAGAGAGAAAAAAACTTTCTGGAACAAACAAGGAACACATTTTCTGATTCACATCAGAAAACATGAAGACAATAACAAACATATTCATGTTGACTTCACCAAAGATTTCAGCAACATGCACATCATCACAGAAACAAGGAGAAAATCAAAAGTGGGACGACTATTAAAACATTTCTTAGACATTTACTTTTCTTCTGTTTTCTCGATATTTTACTGTTTCAGATGGATACAAAACTAAATATTTCAACTGTATATCAAACATGCAACTCTAAAAAACAAGAGACTGTTGGATTGTGGGAAATGTAGTTTAGCATCTAACAACTCCAGATGAGAACTGACGGATCGTAGAGAATCGGGTTCAATGTGAAACTCTGGCAGATGGACTTTTGAGTTTTGATGCGGATGGAATATAAATACCTGTCACAAGACATTTTATTCATAAAATAGTTTAAAAAGCATGCTTTATTTCCCATTTCCACTTCTGGGTTATTTGCTGTCCTTTCTGTTCTTGTAAAACATAAAGTTCCATGAAAGACTCTGGATGCTGTTGGCCATGTTGAAACAGTCAGATTGTTTTCTGATTGAATTTTCAGTTCTGAAATAATGAATGTGATTGTGTGAAACATGAATTGCCATCCTGTTTGCGTCGCGTTCACACAGTTCTGCTGCGTCATGACCGGGCGTGGCACTTTCACTCAAACTGATTTATTTCTCTGCTTCCATTCAGCTAATGTGATGCCAACAACGCTTTTCATTGCAGTTTTACAAAATATATTCAATACGGCAAAAAAACCAAGTCATCCAAGCACAAAAACTTTTTTATCAAAAAGTGAGTTTTTTTCAAAACTGGTGTTTTTATTAAATGACTATATTTTTTAAATGTTAAATTTGTACAATTTTATTGTTAATGGACACACAACTAGTCATTCAAAATAGAGAAAAGTCATTAGCCTAAGCTAACCTAACTTAACCCCAGTGTTTCCAAACAGATTCTGATAAAAACCTCGCAGCAGAAGAAAGTCATGTTTCCTCTGCTTAGACGTTTAGAAACTAGAAGCTGCTCTTTAGACGCCTGCAGGACAAAGATCTGAGAATCACAGACCTGACAGTGATAAGGCAGCTAATACTAATGAATGGTAGCGTCTTATTTTAAACGTTCTGCACTTTAAACGTGAAAAGGTATCAGGCTGCGACTGTATGTGGAAAAAGCAGCTGAAACATTTGGTAGCTGTTTCAGCTGCGTCTGTCTGTCTGTCTGTCTGTCTGCCTGTCAGAAAGCACCTGACAACACCTTGACCTGCATCTGGTTGGACTTAAAGCTTCACGTCTGGCACACAACCCTGAGGCACTCCACTCTAAAGTGGGTAGTTACATCTTGAAGTCAAACGATTTAAAGACATAACTGCTTGGAAAGATGACTAAAAATATTTACAGATGTCAGAAAATGATGGAGCATAATGTCTGGCAGAGCTTTGTGAAGCTCTAGAAAACATCTGAAGCGTTTCAGTTCAGCGTAGCATCACAGCGTTTAACGTTAAATCAATTTAACGTTAACTCAATTTAACGTTAAATCAGTTTAATGTTAAATCAGTTTAACGTTAAATCAGTTTAACGTTAAATCAGTTTAACGTTAAATCAGTTTAACGTTAAATCACAGATTAACGTTTAATCAGGGTTTTACGATAAATCAGTTTTATATTACATCGCTATAGAAACGATATGTATTCGGCTCACTTCCAGCTAACTTGCTTGTTGATGACGTCAGCGGCTCGCATCAAAACAGAGCGGCGGGAAGCAGCACGGCTCACAGCATAAAGGAAGAGCTCGTTAAAAAGGCAGATGCAGAACATAAATTATTTGGACCTTGTTCGGGTTCAACCTCCCGCGGTCTGAGCAGCGCTCAGGATGAGCGCGGCTGATGTCACGGTCAGACAGCGGGGAAGTGGCGAGTGGTGGGATGGCAGCCTCACGGTCTCTCCAAAACCATAAAACTCCTTGTAAAACACAGGGCGACTCTGCAGACCGCTCAAAGTAAGAAAGTTGTGGGGTTTAAATGACGGCTTCTCTTAAGACCACAGGAGGCTTGAACAATCAGACCAGGAGCAGAAAACTGTAACCTGCAAACGGAGTGAAAGACAGGAAATGATTTGTTTTCCACCACCAGCAGGAGCTTCGATGGCAGCAGGCAGCCGAACAACCAGTCGCTGAAGACAGGATCCGACACTGACATTCTCTGCATGTTTATATAAATAGAGATATTCATTATTTCATTTATGTATTTAGCCTCGATTTACCCAGGAAGTGAGATCATCGCCACGTCTCCCTTGCAAAGAGATTTTTAAGGCAACAACAAGCAGCAACGTAAAACTGAACATTTACAAACACAAATAAGATCCACAAAAACAGCAGAGTGTTAAACTAGTTTTAACATTACAACTAGGATGTCATTTTTTCAAATGTCTTGGTAAATTTTATACAATTCATCTTGATATGAGTTTCATGCTAATGGCACAGCCCTGCATCGCAGCGCTTCACATCACAGTTTACGACTCTGATGGTGATTTTTATCCACGTAACGGTCAGAATAACGTTACAGGTGAAACTGCATTCTGCAATATTAAAACTGCAATTTTAAAGCTGCAATTTTAAAGCTGCAATATTAAAGCTGCAATATTAAAGCTGCAATATTTAAGCTGCTCTGTGTCACCAAGTTTCTGCTTCAGTGTTTCTGCTCTACGTTCTAGAAATGGAGTCAATATATGAGGATTCTTCTTACCTTTATGCTGCAGCTAAAGACTGGAACAAACTTCAGCAAGTATTCCAGCGTTTTATGGATAGAAACCAACCCCTAGCATGAATGAACCCGTGACCCCTGACCCCATCAGTAGCAATGAACCCAGGTAAAACGGTGTGAAAGCTGCATGGGTAACTGAACGCTAAGCGTTCCTGTGGGACTCGCTGCAGAGAGAAACACGGAGAACGCCTGCCTCGTTTCATTTCTGACTCCACTTAAAACGATCCGCGACCCCGGGGTCACGGCACGCCGGGCCGGCTGCTTCCCGCGACCCAAACATGACTTAGGAAATGAAGCAGCACAAAGCTCAGAGCGCCAGGCAGTGAAGGATGTGCAGATGTTCCAGCGGCGGCTCGATTCGGCTGCGACCGTCAGGGTTCATACGCAGGATGAGAGGAAATACAAGCAAACTGTCCCACGTAAATAAGAAAATGATTCTGTACAGGAGAAGATAAATAATAAGATAACGGCCTTCATGCAAAACAATACATGGTGGAGGCAGCGTCATGCTGTGGGGATTGATTTATTATTCACCTTCCAACCTGAACCTCCAGCCAGAGACATGATGGTTCAAATCAACAAAACTCCATGTTCACAAGGCCTAGTCAAAGTCCCAGACTGTAAAAACACACAGAGTAAATCATGAACGATTCTGTTTCCACTCGATCGTTCACCGTTTCTCCAATAAATCCTGCAGAACGTCGGGAAGCGAAACCTGCAGGTTAAAGTTGAAAACCTTCAATAAAATGATCATTTGAACCAAACTCAAAAATTAAAACCTCAGAAAACAGAAAAGATTTAAAGTTCACAAACAGCTGAGAAATAAAATGTTTTTACTGACAGAATTAAAACGCTGAAATATGAAAACATTTCTGTTCTGCAAAAACACTAAATCTTCCTGATTATTTATGTTCACAAACATTTAGTTTTACAAGATAAAACGACCTGATGTGGAGTTTTTATAGCATCTGATCAGTTAGCAGATTATTATATTAATCTGCTAACTCAATATTATTACTGAATATTGATGAAAAAGTTCCAGGCAGATTATTTCATTTATTACATGCTGAACATGTTTTGCAATAACTGAAATAATCTGATACTTTTTAATCAATATTAAGAAATTATTGATTTAAAAAAGATCTTATATTTTTCTGAAAAGTTACTTACAAATTTGTTTTAAGTGAAAAAAGACATTTGCTCTAAAATTCTTGGTACGTTTTTGTATTTTTGAGACGTAACTACATGTTTATGTAGTTTATGTGGTATTAAAAGATCAAATAAATCTCTATGCCAGTCTTCACATGATGTGATAATAATAAAAATATCAAAGCGGCAAACAGGAAACTTTCTGCATGTTGGAAAATCGTTCAATCGTTTGATGAAACGTTTCGCGTCTCAGTCCAGAAAAACATGAATAATCTGGATGAATTTAATCCAAACAAACATGGAAACAGCAGCAAGACGTTTCTGTTTGTCCGGTTCTGATGCCGATCAGAACCAGAACCAGAACCCGACATCCGCAGGAGAAAAACTGCATAAGGACATTATTTAAGCTTTTTATTCTCATAACCATATTAAAAAGAAAAACTACAAGCAGAAACTTGTTTCTCCCTTTTTGCAGCGTCTCTTCTACTAAATGTGCAGAAATGCAGCTTTTCTTTGTTTTTCTACCTTTTCACTTAAATCCTCTGTGTTGATAGAAAAAGGTTGAAGTTACAGGAAATATGTATTTTAATAAATCACAGCAGATTTATGATTCCAGTTTCAGCCTGAAAATCAAAATGTTTGAATGTTTGAGATCAGATTATCCATCACGAAGAAAAGCATAAAAACATAAAAGTCGAGGGTTAAAGGTCAGCATCCATTTACTCACATTTACCAGAAATTCTGTAAATGAGTTTCATGATTAAAATATTCAACAGAATAAAGATTCATTTGACTTCAAAATACTTTGCCAGTGTTTTGATTTGCAATGCAGGATTTAAGTTTTCTGGGAAATAATTTGTTGCTACAGGAGAATTTTCTTTAAAATGTAAAACAGAAACAGAAAATGTAACATTTGAGGAAAAAGATTTCAATATAATAATAGCAATATTAATCCTGAACAACAAAATGAAAATATTTTCAACTTAATTACCAAATAAAAAAAGCTTCCAAGACTTTCAGGCTTCCAACACAATAATCCATATTTCTGATTATTTATGACTTTTAGATTTAAAAGGGGTTTAAAACCCAAACCCTATTATTATAGCAGTAATAATAATAATAATAATCAGTCATTAGAGAAAACATACCAAAACACCGGACCGAACGAGTCGGGATCGGACCGGATCGGACCGGATCGGACCGGATCGGACAGAACGAGTCGGGATCGGACCGGATCGGACCGGATCGGACCGTCACATTATTTTTAACTTGGTAAAGTAAAACAGAGCGTTCCCGCCGGAGCTTTTCTGAATTATTGTTCAGATATTCTGCAACCTGCAGCTGATTGAATTCATCAGTTTCTTCTGCCAGCATCAGATTATCACGTTGGGATTATCAGTCAGATTGTTTCCATGTTTCCAGTTTTATTCTGGGTTATTTATTATTGAGGGAAACAAAAAGCTGCTGGTTGTTTCTTCCTGCTAACAGGAGCCAAACGGGAAAACCCATTCGGATCATTTCACCATCAGCCCAGTTCCTGGTCCAGTTGGTTCCGATCCAGATTCTGATTCTGAGGACGATTTGATCCAAAAACCAATCCAGTGTGTGTGGCCCTGAGAACCAGAACCAGAACCAGAACCAGAACCAGAACCAGAACAGGTCTGTGTTTTCCTCACCGTTCACCGACTCAACAATCAGGATCCGTTTCTTGTCGTTTCATTTGGGTTTGAACTGAACCGGACGGGTTTGAACCGGACCGAGCGGCTCGGCCGTCCTCCAGCCTGTCTGCTTGCTGGGTCCGTCCTGAAAAGCGTCTCGCTCTCCTACCTGAGGATCCTGCGTCTGACGGGACGCGGCGGCGCTCTCTGCTCCTCTGATTCCTGCTGTTTTCTCTCCTGTTTCCTCTTCGGCTCTGATTCGAGTCTTCGCTTCGCTTCACTTTTCCTCTCTGCTTTTTTCTGCGGCTGACTTTCCCCTCGTCCAGATCTTCTTATTCCCGCTGCTTCGTTCCTGTTGAGCCGGACTAGCTTTCCCTGCGTTGGAGCTTCACACGATGAAGATATACTGGGAGGTTCGGCCCGGAGGCGGGACCAGCGCTGCTGAGGTTTAGGGGATGGAAAAGGTCAAATCCTCTGGATGGACACATAAATGTGAACCAGACCCTCCGCTGAGCGAACCCCTTACCACCACGGCTGAGCGCTACTGTATTTCAGAGGCCAGAGCCGCTTCGCCAAAAACGCTTTCATGTGTCAAGCAGCCATGTTAGTTTTCACACAGCGACGCGTCAGGCGGGTTAACGTCCCAACAGCCCCGACAAACCAGCCAGAAAATGACTTCTAGTTCGCATTTGAGCGCGCTACGAACATCTGTCCAAAGGTTTTCAAAAGATCGGACTCCAATCAGAGCAGGAGATCCAAAGCCAACGAAACAGGCGGCAGCTTCCCGGTTCTGGAGAACTTCAGGAGAGCAGGATATATCTGGCATACAAAACTTATAAACTGGCAGAAATAACAGGGATGGAGACCCAAGATTGATATACATCACAAAGTGAAAAACATTTATGGAAAACATGAGAATTACTCAACCAGAAACACGTCCTGGTGTTAAACTAATAACTGTCACCATAAACTGAGCAACAAGAAAACATCCAGTTCATGACACGACGGCTTCAACTCGGATCAATCATCTCCTTTCTGTTCGCATTTTGAAAGAACAATTCATTCATTATTCGCTTTATTTTGCTGCACAAACGTCTCGACCCAAAAACATTCCAGCCGATCAAAACAGCAGGTTTTATTTGAGGGACGATCCAATCAGGATTTTCTGATTCCCATCACCAATCAATGCTTATCGCTGATCAGCATTGGCTGTTACTTTTTTGCTTCAGGAATAAAATGCTACTATATGATCTGGAAAAATGGAAAATTGATCTGCTAATAAATTCACTTAATTTAGACATAAAATATGCAAAAAATCTTGCAGACACAAAACAGCAGCTACTCAGTCAAAGGACTGGAAAACCTCCAATCAGTAAAATAATATTTAACAGTAAGGCTGATTAAGCTCTGATTGGCTAGCTGATCAATGCTCTGATTGGCTAGCTGATTAAGCTCTGATTGGCTAGCTGATCAAGCTCTGATTGGCTAGCTGATTAATGCTCTGATTGGCTAGCTGATTAAGCTCTGATTGGCTAGCTGATTAATGCTCTGATTGGCTAGCTGATTAAGCTCTGATTGGCTAGCTGATTAATGCTCTGATTGGCTAGCTGATTAAGCTCTGATTGGCTAGCTGATTAAGCTCTGATTGGCTAGCTGATCAAGCTCTGATTGGCTAGCTGATTAATGCTCTGATTGGCTAGCTGATCAATGCTCTGATTGGCTAGCTGATCAATGCTCTGATTGGCTAGCTGATCAATGCTCTGATTGGCTAGCTGATCAATGCTCTGATTGGTTGCTTCTGACTGAGCAGTAATTCTGCAGAACACAGGCAGGAGGAGATCGATTCATTTCAGATTACGTGTCTCATGTACGTTCAGATGGGCAGCAGCACCCCGACCCACTAGGGACAAGGTGTAAAGAAGATGGATGGCTGGATCTGTCTTGTGTCAGGACATAGCGAAAGTGTTAACACACATGTAAAATCTTTTCAGTTCCCTGCTGCAGCTCTCGGTGTGACGGCTCACCGTCTGGAGGCTGAGCGGCTGCGTCTGTGAAATATTCCCGGCGGTAGCGGCGGTCCAACAGCCGGAGCAGAACCGGCGTCTCCCTCTGCAGCTCCAAGACTTCAATTCCTGTTGGTGACTTGTTTAGCTACCTGACCGTGATGCTAATCCGGGTCAATGTTAGTAGTTTGAAGCAGCTGTGCCTGCTGTCTGGTCGCTTTTTTCCTGCATTGAGCCTCCATGGAGCCAAACTCCGTCATGTTGTTGGTTTTTAAACGTGGCATTAGATTGGTCGTGTTGACGCTTTGTGACGCGCTTCACCCCGAGGTCGTTTTCCGCCGCAACTCGCAAACGTCCCCATTCACTCTGAGAGCGTTGAAGTTCTACGTGGCATCGCTGAGGACTTGTTGCTGCGCAGCGAGAAGGAAAGAGCAGCTGCACTCGCAGGCTGCCAAGTGAGATACAGGTGATCGGTTTGGAATTCAGCAACAACAGACCCTGATCACCGATCAAACACTTTTTCACAGAAATTGGCCGATTCTGATCGGTGGCCGATCGATCGGTACAGCTCTATGAATTTTCAACCAGAAAATTCATAGAGCTGGGAGGTCATGTGATGTCACATGAGGTCATTTGAGGTCTTGCATGTATGGCGCATTTCCTTCCCCTTCCTGGCTGTGAGAAAGGATCCATTTTAAGTTTTGCTATCGTTAAATCGTAACCCTCTTCTTGGTTTTCTCTAACATGCCAAGCATGTTAGAGAAAAGATGTTTTCTTTCCAGAAGATTAGATTTGACATATTTATGTCCAGTTTCTGAACCGACCCAACCATCGGATGATACATGTGACAGAAATGCTGAATCTGCAGAGAAGTTGCTCCCAGAGGAGTCATCCGTCTTCCATCCTGATGTTAACATAACTGGGAAAAACAACGAACAGGAACCCTCCTTCCCTCCTGAAAGAACAGACAGGAGCCGCAGCCCTGACCTTTAACCTGGGAATCTGATCTGCTCTCTGCATCTCACGTTACCTCTTCAAGTGCCAGAAAGGCCAGAATGAAGTTGCTTCCAGAACAAAACCCAAGAAGTCCTGATAAGTTCAGCCGTTTGAGCTCTGGGGCCTTCCGATGAAACGGACCAATCAGAACGGCTCTCTGGTTCTGGTACCAGAACCAGGCTGTGATTTCAAACCGACACTGCCAGTTTTACAGAGACATGCCTTACTTTTGATCTCCTGATGGATTTCAAAGCTCCAAGCTTGACGTCAGAGTTGGTCAGATTTACGAAGCGTCTGAGGAAACTTTCTGCAAAGCTACGGCAGCCAGAACCTGCACGATCGAATAAATATGGATTACAGGGTCTGAAGAAGGAACGGCCGAAACAATCCGAGTTTCAGATGTTTCAATGTGGAACGTAACCGGCCTGTTCACCTCCTGGCCTGTGGGGGCGCTGCACCAACAACCACTGCAGGAAACGACACTAAAACCCTAACCCTAAAACCTTTTGGAGCTATTTATTCTTTATCCATGTTAATTTTTTGTTAGTTTATTCTTAAATGTATGTTTTTTGTATTATTTGCAGGTTAATAATTGTTGATTTTATTTATTTTTTGTTTTCTTATTTTTCTTATTTATTTTCTTATTAAGACAGGAAGTAATGTGGGTCGGTCCACTAAGTGTAGGGGCCCGGTTCAGGACCAGCAGGCGTTTGGGTTTGGGGCCTGTGGTTCCAACCAGAGCAACAGAGGAAGCAGGAGAACAAAGGAACGTTTGAACGTTGTAATTGTTTTCTGAAATGGGAAAATAAATCATCCAGAACAATCAACAAGTTTGGACATTGAACCTTCTTTTGCCTGCATACAGAAACTTGAGCCCAGTGCCTTTTGTGCCTCACTGGAACTTTTCTTGGGTATCTGGTTTAGCAAACAATCACCATTAGGCGACCCAACAAGCGTTTCCCCTGAGCAGGTCATCTGTGCTTTTTTGAGGGTTTTTGTGTGTTTTCAGGAACTGACGGTGTGACCGGACAGCGCCCCCTGCTGCTCTTGATCCATCTAGCAGAGCAAAATGCCAGGCAGTGCATTTGATTTAGTCATTTGGAAGCAGGACTGCATGATTAAGCTTTTCCCCAAGACTCCAGATGGTTCTCTGCTCATAAAATGTTCTTAATAGTTCCCAGGGAGTATATTAGAGAACAAATTAGGCTTTTGTACCATAAACTGCTATAATCAATGCTGCACAGGATTGTCAGTCTCTTTTCTTCCTTGTTAAACAGAGGTTACAAACAAACCATAAATAATTTTGTTTCTGCAGTAAAATGCATCTGTGTGAAGCCGCAGGAGCTTCGGGAGCCGATTTTAAAAAACATTCACTCAAGGGTTGCCTTCAACTCCACACCTTGTCGTCGCCGTCTGTTTTCTGCTTTGGGTTGAAGTGCATGTGACATTTCTGTCAACACCGTGCAGCTTCAGCCGTCATCCTGCTGCAAGCGGAGCGGAGCGGAGCCGAGCCGAGCCGAGCCGAGCCGTCCACCTGGGTGTTCTCCACTCTCACGCTTCACGCTGAGCGCTAACTCAATGTGAATATTTCCCACTGTGAGGAACATGTGTTAACAACAACGGCATAAAACTTTCAGAGCAGCATTCCCCCGCCTCTCTGCTCACATGCTTGCATCTTAAACTGATTGGAAACAATTTACTGCAGCTGCTGCGGTTCTCAGCTGAATATTTTGGAGTTTTCCCATTTTCTGCTGCTGACATTTTTAAAGCTGTGGGCAAATGATACTGGAGAAAACCTGAAGTATCGGTTCAGACTGCTTTGATTTATTGAGTTCTTTATCCATCTGCTGCATGCAGCTCCAGTCACTCGTTCAGTCGTTCCTTTACTGACCAGTATCTACCACTGGGAGCTGTGTGGGTGATAACTGGTGAACCTTTGCAGAAACTGGACCTGATCCAGACAGACGGCGGCCATCTCCAGGCAGCAGCTCCTGTTTCTGCTGATTGGGCTGAATTTATGAGTCCTGCAAAACGTCGAGCAGCAGGTTCTGACCCATTAGCCACAGTTAACAACAACATAGAAATAACTGGGTTTAAACTGGATCAAATCTGGGAGCGGTTCTGCAGTTTGGTACAGCTAACGAAGAAACATGGGAGGGACAATCCTCCTTTTCATGTCTGATTTAAGAGCTGCGTTTCCTGGCATCGTTTCTATCAATCGCACACAAGTTGACGCCATAAATACCGGGAAAGATTAGCTAAACCACAGCAAAAAGCCAGGGCCTTCGAAGAAACAGGAACTGCTTTTTAAGATTTACAAAACAACACAAGGATGCATTTAAGAAACAACCACAACATAAAAAACCGTGAGCAGATTAAAGCTGCTTCACTGCAACTTGGTGCATGAAATCCTGCAGACAAATGACGACAAAAGCCAGAATTTTCTCCTGGAGAAGATGAAAAAGCCCTGCGGCTGAATACCAGGCGGTAAAGCACACGGTGAGGGCGAAGCGGAGCATCGGGACACCGAGGATTTGGTCCACATTACAGCCTGCAGCTGAGAACTGTGAGGTTCAGAGGAATCAACCGAGGAGGAATCGGTTCATGTCTTCAGTTGTTCCTTTGGTCTCCAGCAGCTCATTTCAGAAGCACCAGGAATGTTTCCATCCTGACCCACTCATCAAACTGCTGAGCGGGTTTGATGACATGTTCTGTGGGTTGAGCGTGAAGTGTGCAGCGTTCCTGAAAACGTTGAAATATTTTCTGCCCAGAAACATGAAACGGCGGCTCTCCATCCAGACTCCATGCTGTCCAGATGATGCCCAAAACATGCTTTTACTTTGGCAGACAGTGAAAGATGAGGTGCAGCTCCCCTCTCCAGGATGCTTCCCAACAAATGTTATTACTAGTTTCTTCAATTTCAGCAGAATATGTACAAACATCACATTATGAGGTTGTGCTAAATCTGATCAGCTGACAAACTGTTTTATGAATTTTTTGAGTATTCTTGTTTGTTGAGGACAGTTTTTATTTGAAATGTAATTTTGATGTCAAGTCTGAGAAATCTTGAATTGTAACTGCAGATCCTTCATCTGATCCAGTGACGTCACTTCAGATAAACTGAACAGCATTTTGACTCTTTATATTTTAATTAAAGACATCTGGAACTGTGTTTCTTATTACTCAGAAATTAAAAGCAGATATTTTACATCAAAATATCAAAATATTCTGGTAGATCTTTTAATCCTTTTTAAAGCTGCTTTTTTCTATTTTCTCAGTTTATCTGCATTGAAGTTTGACAACAAAGCAAATGAAAGCTTGTCCTGGTTCTGCAGTGTGATCTGCTCCCAGTCAGAGCCAAACCCTGGCTCTGCCGCTGCATGCTGCCGCCAGATCGACGTCGCACAGAAATGTCAGAAATCCACTTTATGACGTGTGATGGAGGCTCCAAAGCCATCAGGAACGCACTTGGAGAAAACACTGGCTGCACTGGTCCAGCTGCACTGGTCCAGCTCCTTCTGGCAGAAAATGTCGAAACTGAGCCACAGATTTAAAGACGACGTAAAAGAGACACATTAGTTGGAGCGTGAAGATAAAACTTAACGGAGAATCTTTACAAGCCAGTTTCCTACGATCCGCAGGAGGTTTGAGCCGAACGTCACGTTGAAGCGTCTCAATCAGTCCTGATTGGACTCATCATCTCTGCACTCAACGGGAGAAAACCAGTTAGTGGAGCCGTTTTCACACTGGGAGGCTTTTTCCTCCACTGCTTTTATTTACAGAACATTAGTCAGGAGAAGCTGCAGGAAAGGTCAGAGGTCAGGTCAAGCTGTGGTGAAGCTCTGGGCCGGGAATTGAACCACCACTGTGCAGTGAGGAGTCGGACAAAACCTTCCAGATCAGGCCGCCGCTGCGATCGATCGCGGCGGCGGCCTGATCGATCGATCGCGGTGGCGGCCTGATCGATCGATCGCGGCGGCGGCCTGATTGATCGCGGCGGCGGCCTGATCGATCGAGCGGCGGGGCCTGATGATCGCGCGGCGGCCTGATTGATCGCGGCGGCGGCCTGATTGATCGCGGCGGCGGCCTGATCGATCGCAGCTCGTATTTCCTGAAACCGACTGGATTCCAGGTTTTGGTAAAAGCTGCTGTTTGCATTTCTGAAAGTTTTCAGAACCAGTTTCTGCTCTGGGATCGGAGCTTGTTGCAGGGATGTAATGGGATTATATGTCTCAAGAGAATCTTTACAGTGAGAGCTGTAAGGCTCCACTTGTGAAAGTAAATCACTCTGGCTCTCATAAAAACCCGAACAGGAAACTCATAAAAAAAATGAATAAAACCTGAGCTATAAAACTGAAATATCAGGGAATATTCCTGCAGTTTTATGTGTTCTCTGCAGTCATTGCAAGGAAACAAATAAAATGCATTGTTTTCACATTTCCAATGGCTTTAGCTTTTCAGATGTTAAAGCTGAAACTATGCCAGAGTAATCAGATTACTTAAGGATGAAGCAGGTAAAACTGGAAAGCCCGGCGGCGTTTCCAGACCCCTGAGGCTCCAGCAGATCGGGACGAAATGCAGAACCTCCGGATCTGCCTGATTATTTCAGCTAATGACTGCAGAGCAGAGCAGGTCACTGCTGCTGCCAACATGTGACAGGCAGCACTGATGAATGAGCTCAGACTGACTAATGCTGCTCACGGCGCTCTGCAGCCAGCGCCGGCCTCTGAGGGTTTCACTGCGTCAGACAGGAACCGACGACTTTTCATGCAAACTACAGCTTCAGGTTATCAGGCTGCAAATAATCAAACAAGAATTATAGCTGTGAGATCACTTTCAGGCGCTTCATTCACAGCTCACTAACTTTCTGCCATAATTACGCAGCTCACTCCAAACTCCAAACCCACCGGGACAGATGAGACGTGGGCCGTGCTTACCGACGGTCTGCGGCCAGCTGGGATGCAGATGCACATCTGGAGGGCGGCGAGCCGCAGGGCGGGAGTAATGAGCTGCCCAGGACGCTGTCCAGACGTCCAGCTCCCGGGACGCCGCTCGCGTCACGTGACACGTTCCTGACCGCGCCGCCGTGACTCTGCGCAGCATCTGGCCCGCAGAGCCGCATTCCTCACCACAAGCCTTGCTTTATTACCTGTTACAGAAACGGAGAGTGACGCAGGATGACATTAAATGTAGATAAAGTTCCAAATAATGGCCTGGATGTTTGGGAAATGGATGCAGCAGGAAAGTCCAGAATGAGGAGGGTTACACACTTTCAGGCTGCGCCCGTTTCCTGCATTGCTTTGGGATTTAGGGATCAATCTGCTCCTAAATCTGAAGGAACCAAGGAGTTCAGGCTGACAGGATTGATCCACAGGTTATTCACAGGATTTCTGTTCTCCGTGGAAACTACTGAGGATTTCCCATGAAGCAGGTGACTGAAGTGAGAAACAGAGCTGCTGCAGCAGAGGCTGTTTAAACGCCTGCAGCACGAAGCTGCAGCAGAGGCTGTTTAAACGCCTGCAGCCTGAATGTAACCCAGTGTTAAAAACACAAAGTTATTTACACATGAGTAAAACTAAAGAAATTAGCTTAATATGTTGTAATATCAACGGGAAAAAAACACATAACTGAAATAGAACCGTTGGACTATTAGGACATATAGTCCAAGAAAAATAAATGCAACTACACAGAAAAAATATAATATACACAATAATAATAATAAAAATCTTACTGTGCTACTTTAATTTGATTAAATTTGGTCAGATATTACGTGAGTTTTGCCCAATTTTCATCCAAGTTACGTTAACTCAGCTGCAGCAGCTCAAAGAAACTTTCAGAGATAATAAAAAAACAATTTACTCATTTCAATTATATATTTGGAGAAACTATTCCGATATTGTTTCTCTTACCGTTTCTCCAGAGTCTATAATCCCTCTCAGGCTCTTAGCTGTTAGCTAACATCTGCGTCTGGCAGCTTCTGAGTAGAATCAGCGCAGCAGTGAAAGGGGCGGACAATCAACGCCATTGGCTGATGTAATGTCAGACCGCGCCAGCCATTGGTTGCCCAATCCATCAGCAAAACAATCATTAAAGGCCTATTTCACAGTTTTTAACTATGGTTTTAGCACGTTTGGATATATCTTTCTAAGTAAAATAAAACACAAAATCTATTTATACTTTCCAATCTTGTGAGAACGGACAACAACAAAAAAAATATCAAATTAACATCCTTGTGTTGTAGTTTCTCTGATGAATCTACCCCTCTGGTGCACTCATTAGCCATCTCGGTAAACACCTTACCAGATGACTTTGTCAATGAAGATGAGTGTGGTGGTCTTCCAGTTGTGACCCATCTGTCAGCTGAACAACTCAAACAAGAACAAAGAGCTGACCCCTGCTTGCGCGAGGTCATTGTCCAAATTGAGACTGGTGAAAAGGTTCCACCTACTATCAGAGCTGAACTTCCTAATATAAATCTGTTGCTTCGAGAACTCAACCGTCTCGAACTGCACGACCAAATATTGTACCGAACACGTCAAGATGATGGCAATGTCACATATCAGCTTGTCTTACCTGAGCAGCTCCGTGAGGCAGTTTTTCGCAGTCTCCATAATGATATGGGCCATTTAGGTATTGAGCGTACGCTTGATCTCGCCAGAGCAAGGTTCTATTGGCCTCGTATGGCAACTGACATTGAGAACAGAATCAAAACATGCAACCGCTGTGTGCGGCGAAAGACCCCTCCGGAAAAAGCTGCAGCGCTTGTGAACATAAAGTCTACCAGACCGCTTGAACTGGTTTGTATGGATTTCTTATCCATTGAACCAGACCAAAGCAACACGAAGGATGTGCTCGTACTAACTGATCATTTTACTAAGTACGCCATAGCCATTCCAACTCCTAACCAAAAAGCCCAAACCGTGGCAAAATGTCTTTGGGATCACTTTATAGTTCATTATGGCATCCCTGAACAATTGCATAGTGATCAAGGGCCAGATTTTGAGTCACACATAATAAAAGAACTTTGTAAGATCATGGGAATGCACAGGATTCGAACCACTCCTTATCATCATAGATGGAATCCTGTGCAACGCTTTAACCGCACCTTGTTAAGTATGCTTGGGACTTTGGAACATAAAGACAAAATGCAGTGGCGCAACTTTGTAAAGCCATTGGTTCATGCGTACAATTGTACAAAAAATGACACAACCGGATTTGCACCTTATGAACTGATGTTCATAAGGTCGTCAACCTAGATTACCTGTTGACCTTGTGTTCAACCTACCTCTTCAAAACAAAAGTTTTAAGTCCCATTCTCAATATGTGGAAAAACTGAGAACAACTCTTGAAGAAAGCTACAAACTAGCGACCCAAAATGCGAACAAAATGGTCAACAGAAATAAAGCCAGATTTGATATGCATGTAAAACCTTCCAAACTAGAACCCGGAGACCGAGTTTTGGTGCGAGCTGTTCGACTTAGGGGAAAGCATAAACTAGCCGATAAGTGGGAGACAGGCATTTATACTGTGGTGGAACAAGCTGGCGATCTACCAGTCTACACCATTAAGCCTGAAAGTAAATATGGGTCGGTGCGCACAGTCCATCGTGACCTTCTTCTACCTTGCGGGTTCCTTGCTCCCATAGAAGAGAATCCAACTCTGCCAGATCGGGTCTGCAAACCTAAAACACGCCAGTCCTCTCAGCAAAAGGAAGAATGCAATCTTCCTGAACCTGAAAATGAAGAGTTCTATTGGCTTAGAGAACAACCTGTCTCAGAGCCAATCAAATTCACGCGAATTTATGAGATTCCAAAACAGACATACCCTAAAAACTTACCTGAATGTGACATTGTTCCCCGATGTGACAAGTTACCTGAAAGTGAAAACCTACCTGAATTCAACGAAATACCTAATTGTGACGATGTTCCTGGCAGTGACCCAGTGGTTCCTTCTGAAGAGAAGTTTGAAGCAGTACCAAGTACTGAATGTTTGACCTATCATAATGGTTGTGAAAGGGAACCTAACCTACGTAGTGAAGGCGTATGTAACCAAAATGTATCAGAGGACAAGCCTAACCACCCAAGTCATGAAACCACAAATCCTCTGAGACGTTCAGAGAGACAAACCACTCAACCAAACAGGCTCCAGTATAGCCAATTAGGGAACCCACTCGTATCCATTGCCCAGTCCCTATTCCATGGCTTAAGCCTTGCTTTTACCAGTGCCTTAATAGAGCCTGAACTTGAACTTAAGGGTTCCAATTTTTCTGTCATTTCAAAACAACCCATCCCATGCAAAGGGACTTGCATGTTCCAACGGGGGGACAGTGTAACCCAGTGTTAAAAACACAAGTGGAAGTTGATGTTAATTTGATATTTTTTTTGTTGTTGTCCGTTCTCACAAGATTGGAAAGTATAAATAGATTTTGTGTTTTATTTTACTTAGAAAGATATATCCAAACGTGCTAAAACCATATTTAAAAACTGTGAAATAGGCCTTTAATGATTGTTTTGCTGATGGATTGGGCAACCAATGGCTGGCGCGGTCTGACATTACATCAGCCAATGGCGTTGATTGTCCCGCCCCTTTCACTGCTGCGCTGTGATTCTACTCAGAACGCGTCAGACGCAGATGTTAGCTAACAGCTAAGAGCCTGAGAGGGATTATAGACTCTGGAGAAACGGTAAGAGAAACAATATCGGAATAGTTTCTCCAAATATATAATTGAAATGAGTAAATTGTTTTTTTATTATCTCTGAAAGTTTCTTTGAGCTGACTGAGCTGAGAGTAACTTGGATGAAAAATTAAGCAAAACCACGTAATATCTGACCAAATTTAATCAAATTAAAGTAGCACAGTAAGATTTTTATTATTATTATTGTGTATATTATATTTTTTCTGTGTAGTTGCATTTATTTTTCTTGGACTATATGTCCTAATAGTCCAACGGTTCTATTTCAGTTATGTGTTTTTTTCCCGTTGATATTACAACATATTAAGCTAATTTCTTTAGTTTTACTCATGTGTAAATAACTTTGTGTTTTGATAAACTGCTGATTTTTTTTTACAACTTGAAAAGAAAAAATGAGCAATGATGCAAGATCTTTGAATTATAACAATTTATTGATACGTAGGTTTGATTGATATCAGCATCTTGTATTCTGAGATGTTTTGCTTTGGCCTTGTTCCAGGTCAGGTTTTTTTTTATTACCCTAACCCTAACCCTAACCTTTGGCCTGGAGTGCCCTGAGATTTCAAGACCCACTTCTGAATTTGGATGGCGAGCCCCAGAACCCAGAACCCAGTGAGATTGTAGACAGTGACCCGACTGGTCACTATCTTTGAGATACTGAGAGGATCGACTGACACACTGGAACAGACTGGACAAAAACTAAATCGACTGACACCTTGAAAGGACAGTTATTTATTTTATTTTCTATTTTAAACAAAACGCACGCTATTTTGTTATAATTGTATATGTGGATCCACAATTGTTGTATTAAATTTTACTCTTCCTCGTTGACACTTTGTGCGCTCCTGTGTTGTCATTCACACCTAGGCTCTTTAGAATTTAGAGTCTTTTGATCCGGCCCAACTTCTTTCATAGCATTGGTGCCAGTCAGAGAAGGAAATTAAATTGGCTGCCTTTTGCTATTATTAAGTGTATTTAAAGTAACTTGTGGGTTACATGAAGCTGCAGCAGAGGCTGTTTAAACGCCTGCAGCCTGAAGCTGCCACATTCACACGCTTTTAACATCAAATATAGTTTTTATTTTAGGATTTGTTTTCATCAGCTTTTCTACAAATACTGTTTGACTTCTGCAGTTTAAAAGACACATAAAACCGGTGGGTCGGGTCAAGAAGGACTTCATGATGGTTCTGCTGAAGAATTGATGGAAGGAATAGAAACGAGATTAGAGCCAACAGGAGGAAAATTAAAGCTACAAACAGAGAAAATGATCCTCCTGCTCAGCAAAAATTTCATATATAATGAGAAATCAGGCACAAAAACAAACAAACTGTTGGTTCTTGAGCAGCGAATCTGTTATATTTCCCCGGGAATCTCTGGGCTTCAGAAAACGTCGCTATGAGAACCAAGTTCTGAATCACAGAGGAGCTTCGGCCGTCATGCGTAACCTTCCGCTGCACAAAGTAGTGCCAACCAAAATACAACAGCGGCAAACATCGTACTCAACAAGAACATTTTTTCTACTTCGTTTCAAACATAAGAACAGAAGCGCGGCTATTTTTCATATTTTGCTTGGACAGACGATCCAGTAGTTTTCAGGTGACCTGGAAACTGAATTTAAATGAATATGAATAATTAATGTTACAATGATCAAAATAAGGAATGTCTCAACACCACATTTATTTTAGAGTATTATTACAAATACTTATATTTAAATACTGACCTTCCTATCATTAATTTATTGATATTTATCTATGTATTTTATAATTAAAAGTTTCACAAATCACACAATTGGCTTTAAATATTCTGTATTTTATGTAAAATAAAAAGCATTTTAGCTTTTAAACTGAATCAGAAAAACATGAGCTAAACTCTGTTAGCCGTTTGTCCAATCAGACGCCAACTTCAGCTTCATGTTACTTCATATGGTGCCGGAGTCTGTGTATTATTAATTATTATTATTATTATTATCATTAAACAAACAGTAAACAACGACTGGCTGAGTGTTGCGACATTCTGGAGCTCAGACTGAACACAAACAACAAAAAGGCAAATGAACAGGAATGTAAAGTAGAGATTCTTCCAGTTATATTTTTTACATGAACATTTCAAATGTTTCAATGAATACAGTTTCAATTAACTAGGAAAAAATCAAAGCAGGAGTAAAACCTCCACATCTACAGCAGGGTTTATGAAATGTAACAAGCAAGAAAACAATATAGTCAGATATTTGACTATCACAGTCATCAATAAAGTATGATAAGTGGTGATGCTTTTCTCTGGGATGTCCTCAATTTGAAGAGACAACCACTTTTAATGTCTCTCCATAGTTCAAAAGAAAAAGGACAGGAAACAGAGATGATTCATGGACCTTCTAACCCTAAGGACCTTCTAACCTCTAACCCTAACCCTACCCTATACAACATGTGGAATCAAATTTCAATCTTTTGTGCAAAAATTCAGCCACTGGGTAAAAACTGTGAGATTTTGAAGTGTCTCTTTAACCGGCCATTTTACATATTGGAGAACGTTTTCTCAACTCTAGACAAACATGTTGTTATGATCATAATCCTTAAATAATTTAGATTGGAAGCCAGAGTCATGCACTACATTATTGCACTTTCTATCAGTCACATTATATTCTCCAATCTTCATTCTGGGTAAAGATGAAGTAAGAGTGGAATATCTGCAGGTTGCAGGACGACACGGATCAGAGCTGCAGGAATATCTCTGCATACGAGTTCAGATGAAATGTGTTGGTAAAATCTCTACCATGTAACAAAACACCTTCACTATCCATCAAGTCAGTTACAAATACAATACCTTGTTCATGCCAATCAGTTCAAAAATAGATTTTCTATTTATTAGTATTGATCTGTTATTCCACTCTACGGATCCATGTGCGGTAAAATTGTGGGTAAATATGATTTTCCAAAAATGTAAAACTTGTTTATGAAAATTAGACAGTGAAATCAGAGTCTTAGTCAATTCAAAATCACTTTTAAGCAAGAACTCCAGGCCAGCGGAGTTCTTGCTTTTAAATATAGATTTATGGAAACGAAACCACATCGACTTGGAATGAGACAAATAGGTCTTTAGCCAATTCACTCTAAATCAGGGCGTCAAACTCAGGTCCTCCAGGGCCGCTGGCTGGCCTGCAGGTTTTAGCTGAGCCACAGGAATGAAACGGCTTCATTTCCTCCTCCTTGTTCTCCAGAAGCCTTAATGAGCTAATTATTCTATTCAGGTGGTGCAGCAGAGCCACATCTAAAACTTGCAGGACTGCGGGCCTGCAGGGCCTCCAGGATTGGATGTTGACACCCCTGATCTAAATGAACCAATCAGAGCCTCAGAATCTGAAGCTCTAATTCCTCCTTTATCAAAATCTTTAATAAGATCAGAACGTGGTAAATAGTGAGTTGTATTCCTCCAGATAAATTCAGAGGTTATTGAATGAGCTTTCTTAATGTGTTTGTCAGAAGTGATGGATAAATTCATTTGGACGCTCCTTCATAAAAGAATTTGTCCAAAACTAGTCAGATCTCTAGTGAACCAACGGCTGCAGCATCTCTTCATGCCATCCAAGCATCTTGCCAAGTTTTCCTCCTCTCTTCTACTGGTAGTTTTTGAAATGATATTTAACTCTGGACTTGACTGAGCTGGACAGCATGGGCAGAAGTTCAGATTGATCAATATTGATCATTAGAATGTCTAGCATAGATCTATCTCTTAGAAAAATGCTTGTATCATCAGCAAATTGACTTATCTTGAATCCTGATCAAAAATTTAATACCATGCAAATTACAATTTTTCATAATTAGTAAGCATTTGAGTTGTTAATATAAATAATTTAGTAATAATTTAATTGGGCCTGATTCCTCGTGACACAGAGAAACTTGTTCCCAGAGAAACTGAGCTACTTCTATCACTATACAATAATGGGATTATATTAGTACATTTCTGCCCAAAGACAACATATTTGAAGGTTTTTATTATAAAGCAGTGTTCCAGTGAGTCAAAAGCCTTAAAAAATCCAGGAATAAAATAAAACTGTCATTATCAATAAAGCTACGATAACCGATCATATGGAGAATGAGTCTCGTATGACGATGGATATTTCTCCCCTTTAAAACGCTGATTGCTACTCATTAATAATCGTTGCTACGCTGCTGTTCAAGCGATTGGCATAAACAAGACAGAGTGACGGGTCTCCAACTGTCTAGTGATAAAGGATCTTTGTTTGGTGATCAGAGAATCAGGCCTCGTTTCATGGTGGGAAACATTTTGTCTGAAATTCACCCAGCAGGGCCTCCAGTCTTAGTTTCATAAATCTTCCCAACAGGAAGTATAAATTCAGCGTCTCATCAGCAGTTTTACCGTTTGTTGTGCTGCTTCGTCTCTTTGAGTCTTAAATCCAAAAGGTTTTTAAAATCAAGATTCATTTTTTCAACAGACTCCTGAATTTCATCAAACAAACTCTGGCATTGGGTTCTGAATACTTGGAACAATAAAGATCACTTGAACAATTTCTAATTGCTGTGTGGATTAAATCCAGGCCTTCAGTTAATAATCAGTTTCTGAATTTCCTTTTTGAACCGTCTCTGATTCTCAAGATTGAAAAAATGTGAAGATTTAATTTGTCCGTCCTCCATCCAGCGAGCCCTGAGCGAATAAAAGCCCCGGTGATTTATCTAGAAACACATCGTCTAGATGAGCTTCCAGAACATCAGGCTGATTCAGCGCTTCAGATGAGAAACTGATTCTGAACACAGAATGTAATATGCTAATAAGTTGGGATTGTTTCGCTTCCTTGGAAACAAGTTTGCCTCTTTATTGCTGTTGTCCTAACATTTAATTCTAAGCCACTCCCACTTATTTAAGGGAGACAAATCCAACACTGAAGTATTCAGGACTTCAGAACAGGAAGTTTCATTATCCAGCAGATTACTATTAAACTTCCAAGCTAAGTTTGAAGGTTTACATTTATTCAGAGAGAAACAAGGAAACAGAACAATGATCTGTTAGAGCCGCTGAGATTTGAAATGTTATTTACCAGATTATGAGGGATTAACCAGTAATCTGGCCTGGAGCATTGGCCATTTCCAGAAGGATTGAACCAGGAATATTGTCTGATATTAAGATTTCAATTCTCCAGCCATCTGTCAAATTTGTATTAGAGATCAAGTTGATGAAGATATCATTATAAATGTGGTGCTGCCCCTAGAGGAAACGATCAATTGATCCATCTGGAGTTGCATTAAATCTCCTCCTAAGATAAGCTGATCAGTGGAATATTTTATTTTCCATTGTTTTATCGTCACTCCGAGGTCAGAAAAAATATACTATTTATGGCTTTATTATTATATCCATATACGCACCAAAATGATCTTGTTTCCATCAATCTCCACTATTCCAGTTACCCAGTGGCCATTTGTATCACTGATATGCTCCAACAAAGAACCTTTATAAATCATAACCCATAACTAAAATCAATTGGATCACCCATTGAAGTTTCCAGAGTTTAGCCTCCTCACTTGACCAATGAGATTCCTGCAGAAAAAAATAATTTGCCTTTTGCTCCTTGCAATAAAGAAAAGTAGCCTTACATTTAACAATATTTTTTAAACCTCTTGTATTAAGTGAAAGTAAAGATGACATAAAATAAACACAGTAACTGCCAGGAACGATGAGCAGCAATGAGATGAGAGCCAGTAACAGCTGTAAGGAATAGTGCATTAGCCCTTTAAACAAACACTATATACCATACCAGTGGGATTAGCCCTTTAAACAAACACTATATACCATACCAGTGGGATTAGCCCTTTAAACAAACACTATATACCATACCAGTGGGATTAGCCCTTTAAACAAACACTATGTACCATACCAGTGGGATTAGCCCTTTAAACAAACACTATATACCATACCAGTGGGATTAGCCCTTTAAACAAACACTATATACCATACCAGTGGGATTAGCCCTTTAAACAAACACTATATACCATACCAGTGGGATTAGCCCTTTAAACAAACACTATATACCATACCAGTGGGATTAGCCCTTTAAACAAACACTATATACCATACCAGTGGGATTAGCCCTTTAAACAAACACTATATACCATACCAGTGGGATTAGCCCTTTAAACAAACACTATATAACCAGCTCTAACCGGCTGTAACCAGCTCCAACCGGCTGTAACCAGCTCCAACCAGCTGTAACCGGCTGTAACCGGCTGTAACCGGCTCCAACCAGCTCTAACCAGCTGTAACCAGCTCCAACCGGCTGTAACCAGCTCCAACCAGCTCTAACCAGCTCCAACCGGCTCCAACCGGCTGTAACCGGCTCCATGTTTCCCAGACCGTCTCCCGGTTGGCGTCGTGCTCCGACATGCTAATCCTCCGCAGATAAACTCCCAGACAGTAGAAAACAACAAAAAGGCTGAAATTGTTCCAAAAACCTGTTAAAGTAAGAGCAAAAAATCTAATACGCTTTAAAACGGGGCTGAAGCACAAATATTGGATTCAATCTTGGCGAAACACTAACTGCATGCTAACACCTCACTCCGCCATCTTGGGACTGAATCTCATGATCACAACGGAAAATGGCCGCCAGGCCGCAGGACCGACGAAGCTGAAGTTGGTTTCCGATTAGGAAATTGGCTGAAGGGCGATTCCACCGAATTTTCACTACCTTCCGCATCGTTAATCGACTCTAGTTTAAAAACTACAACATCTAGACTGTTCAGACCTGCACTGGATTATTCTGCTCTAATATCAGGTGTTACAACACCTGTAATAACATGTGTTATTACAGGTGTTGTAATAACACATGTTATTACATAACACTTATTATAACACCTGTTACAACACCTGTAATAACATGTGTTATAACAGGTGTTGTAACAGGTGTTATAAGTGTTATGCCAAAACATCTGCCCTATTGATGAGAAAACGGACTGAAATGGGACCAAAGAGGAAACTTTGAAAGATATTTGTAACATTATCGCGTTTCTTAAGGATGTGAAGCCTGAAACGTTGGTTTTATTTCACATTCATTGACAGTTTTACAGCTTTATTGATTGATGAGAGTTGAAGGTTTTCCAGTGAACATTTTCTCCAGATGGTTTGAAATTCCCAGATTTTTCTTTTAATACCATAATAGTTTAAAGCTTTACATGACAGAGACCCATCATGCAGAACATTTTCTATCATCTTTAACTGTCTAGTCTATTAATGTAGGAAGGATGCATTTTCATTTCTGAGCCTAATATTTGCATCCTGACTATTGTCCTGTTGATATGAAACCAGGAGCTCAGAGAACAAGAGTCATTATGTAGAAAAGGTGAAATCATCTGAACTCTTCATTTCTGCATGTAAGCAAATATTAGCAGGCTCAGAAATAACAATGCATCCTTCCTACATTAATAAACTAGGCAGTTAAACATGATAGAAAATGTTCACTGGAAAACCTTCAGCTCACATCAATCAATAAAGCTGTAAAACTGTCAATGAATGTGAAATAAAACCAACGTTTCAGGCTTTACATCCTTAAGAAACGTGATAGTTACGAATATCCTTCAAAGTTTCCTCTTCGGTCACATTTCAGTCCGTTTTCTCATCAATATGCGAGTTTAGAGCGATGCGCGTCCCCAGGAGAGGGCAGGCGTTTCTCAGCATAACACCTGTTATAACTAACAGGAGTCAGTAATATTAGACTCTATTCTCATGTGAATTTATTCTTAATCACTGTGATTTTTTTAAATCAGTGGTATTTCAGTAATGCTCTGCTGCAGCTTTACATTTGAAATGTAAATCAGAAAACAGTGAATAAAGGAAAGAAAACTATAAAACCTTAAAGTTTTTTATTCTCCATCATTTTTGAGCTTCAAGCTGGAACCGGCAGATCGGAGCATTAAATTAAATCACATTTTCAGAGCAGAGCATTTCTTCGATGATTCATTTGGCAGAATTACGTCCAAAACCAGCCAGAGCGTCGGACACAGATCAGCTAAGTGCTAAAAGGAAATACACTGAAAAACACGGCAGACTGCACAAACACAGAATATTACCAATTCAGGTCCATTTTCTCGTGCAAATATCTGAGAAGAGTCAAAATAAAAACCTTTGCAGCAGCTTGTTTAAGCCAATAGTGAATATTCAACAGGTTTTTTCCACCAACAAGAAAACATTTTCCATGTTACAGTGAAACAATAACGAGGCGGTGCAGCTGAAACTTGTTCAGTGTTCACTAATCATTCATGTAAAACAAGTTACCCTCCTGCTCATCAATTATTTTGTTCTTTCAGGAGAACCAAGATGTTTGCTGTAGAAACTAAACTCAACCCGTTGGCACATTTTGTGTTTTTGCAGTGCAGACTCTCCCAGACAGGAATGACGAGGAATTTTCTCCACGTGGCCCAGATGACCGCCAGGCGCCGCCGCCGACCACAGAAGAAGAAGGAAGCGTTCACAGGAAGCCCGCCGCTCCTTCAGGGCGAGAGGCCGAGCCGCCGCCCGCCACGGCCTGCGGGGGGCGCTCAGTACCGGTAGTGGTCCGGTTTGAAGGGGCCGTCTGAGGGCAGGCCCAGGTACCGGGCCTGTTGGTCCGTCAGTTTGGTCAGCTTCACTCCCAGCTTGTCCAGGTGAGCCGCCGCCACCTGCTCATCCAGCTGCAGCACAGAACCAGAACCGGTTAGAGGGTTGGACCAGAACCGGGTCGGTAACATGTTCAGAGTTTTGATCAAACTTGTGAAAACATCTGGACTCCGTTCAGCTTAATGGCAGATAGAAAATCAATAACCGATCAAATCAGCACGTCGACTTTCTGTCAACATGTAAACTAATGGGTCAAAGTTCAACTAGAGATCTAGAGTAATTTGAAAAAAGCGTAGAGCTACACTGGATAGATCTGACCTTGAGGGAGACGTCAGATATAGAACTGCTGCGAGTATCGGCACCGGTCCGATATCAACATCGAGATCGTCAATATCGCTTCACTCCGATCTCGGATACAAGCGTCCGAAACGGCTTTCGTCTGCAGGGAGCTGGGCTTCCTTACAGACAGAAGCTCAGAGTGGAGCCGCTGCTCCTCCACATGGAGAGAGAGGAGCCAGCAGAGGCTCCCAGTGAGGCGTTCAGGCTCCCAGTGAGGCGTTCAGGCTCCCAGTGAGGCGATCAGGCTCCCAGTGAGGCGATCAGGCTCCCAGTGAGGCGTTCAGGTCCCGCTGGGAGGAGAGGAAGACCAGGACATGTTGGAGGGACGACGATCCCGGCTGGCCTGGGAACGCCCTGGGATTCCCTGGAGGAGCTGGAAGAAGAGGCTGGGGGAGGGAAGCCTGGGCCTCCATTCTTAGGCTGTTGACCCCGCGACCCCGCGACCCGACCCAGATAAACAGCAGACGATGGACGGATGCTAAATAATAAAGACATGAAAGCGAAGCTGACCTGTGATTCGCAGCTTCAGGTGGAGTCAGACGCCCAGAGGACAAAGTGATGCAACATTGATTTCTGCTCTTTGGGGAACGTTTGGACTGGATGAAACTGTTGGGGTTCAGCAGGAGCAGCAGGTGACCTTTGACCCGCCAGAACCGAAGCTCAGCCGGGACCCAAACCACCGACTGGGGTCAAACTCCACTCATTCATTTTTAGCTCACAGAACAAGCACCAAACTGACCTGTAACATTTAGGCTTTGATGTGACCTTTGACCCCCATGGACTCGCTGCCTACAAGATGTTTTGACATAAGAGGTTTTTTTGTTCTCCATGAAACAGTACAGAAGGTTAAATAAAAGTTCCAGGAGTTATTCTTTTCTCTTTAAAGAAAATGTCCAGGTACCAGCCTGGGTCCAGCTGCAGGCGCTGCCAGAACTCTGACCTCTAACCCTAGACCGGGGTCCCCAGGGGCGACGGGGGTCGCCGGGCCCCACGTTGGTGACCCCTGCCCTGTTTTTATCTAGATGCTCTAGATAAAAACATCGGAGCGGTTCCTCTGCTTCTGATTGGCCGCTCACCTTCTTGGGCAGGAAGTAGACTCCAACCGGATACTTGGCCGTGTTCGTCCACAACTCGATCTGGGCCAGAACCTGCAGGACGACAGCAGTCAGAACCACCGACTGGATGCAGCCTTCATCCTCCTCACCCTCCTCCTCCTCACCTGGTTGGTGAAGGAGTTGCTCATGACGAAGGACGGGTGTCCCATGGCGCAGCCCAGGTTCACCAGGCGGCCCTCCGCCAGCACGATGATGTGGCGGCCATTTTTCATCCGGTACCGGTCCACCTGAGGAGCAGAACCGCCTCAGATCATGAGGAGGATTCAGTTTGTCCCGTTTGGTAAAGGTGACAAATCGACAGCATCAATAAATATGAAAACACGCAGAACGCCGTCGGCATGTGAAGCTCAGTGACGAGTCCGGAGCCAAAAGATTCGCTTTTAAAATCCGTTTCCATTTGTGGGGTTCTGATGGCGCCAAGCAGCAAAACCAAACAAGTCAGGGATCAGATTCATAATCGCCACGAAACATCAGATAACAGTTTATATCAACAGCAGCCGCCAAACTACCGCCAACCCTCGGACCGGCGGCGTGTCGATGGCGTTCGAGTCCGAGTCTCTCCGAGCCGGAGAGTTCGGCGCCTCAAACCGCCAGCGGTTCGTCTGCGCCCCGTCTGACGCAGCGGCAACACGGCGAGTTGAGCTGCAACGCCTCCAGGGGCAAAACGCAGGAATAACAGGTCTGCACCGCAGCGGCGCAGACCCCAACCTGATTAACGAGCGGATCTGGACCCGAGCGGGTCAGAGGTCAGGTGGAGAACGGCCGGCCCACCTGCGGCTTCACGTTGATGCGCTCCGCGGCGTTCTTGTTCAGCCAGTTCATGTCGATCTCGCAGTCGAAGTGTCCGATGTTGCAGACGATGGCGTCGTCCTTCATGCTCTCAAAGTGACTGAAATGGAAAATGACATCACTCGTTGCTACGGAAACCAACAGGCTGTTATCACTATATGCACTTTTAAATAGATCAATAACAATAACATACAATATTCCACATTTTCAGGTTGTTTTGGTTTTACTTTCTTTTATAAAATGTCACTAGAGTAAAAAATATATTTGTAGATAAGTGTAAACAAAACCCACAATATGCATAGCGAGTTACAGGGAATATGAAATGATGCACATGTGAACAGCTGAATGTGAAGAACTGCATCATGATGTCTTCATGTATGACAGCAAATATTCCTTTAAAACGAGTAAAAGCTGTAGTGACTTCCTGCAGCCTGCAGGCGTCGCCAGGAGGAAAGCTTCAAGCTTCATGATGTCAGTTTCTATGTTTCAGTGAACTGTGCTGAAAGCTGCAGTATTAATAGTATTAATTATTAATGCAGTATTAATAGCTCATATTTTGTGGCGGCGGCGCGGTGCGGCGCAGCAGGACCTCACCGCTCCAGGATGATGTCCTCGCAGCCGGTCGTGGTGACGAAGATGTTTCCCTCCTTGCAGGCTTCGTCCATCGTTGTCACCTCGTACCCTGAAACAGGAAGTCTGTGTTAGTCGACTTCCTGCGGCCCAAAGCTCGGCGCCTCGGCCGGTACGAGCTCACCCTCCATGGCGGCCTGCAGGGCGTTGATGGGGTCGATCTCCGTGACGATGACGCGGGCGCCGAAGGCCCGCAGCGCCTGGACGCAGCCTTTGCCGACGTCGCCGTATCCCGCTACCACGGCGACCTTCCCGGCGATCATGACGTCGGTGGCTCGCTTGATGCCGTCGATCAGACTCTCCCTGCAGCCGTACAGGTTGTCGAACTTGCTCTGCAGAGACGTGCCGACGATGAACAGGAGGAGGAAGGCGGCCGACGGAGGCGGCGGTCAGACGGGCGGTTACCTTGGTGACGGAGTCGTTGACGTTGATGGCTGGCATCTTCAGGTCACCTTTTTTCAACATCTTGTAGAGGTTATGAACTCCTGTGGTGGTTTCCTCCGACACGCCGCGGATACCTGGAGACAGCCGGACATGAAACAAGAGAAGAAGAAAAAACAAGAGAAGAAGAAGAAGAAGAAGAACTTCCAGGGCTTGTTCAGTTTCCACAGTAAAACTCAAACCTTTTCACCATTTTCAAGGAAGTTTTCTAATGTTTTGGGGATAAAAACAATACAAGTCTAAAAAAAATGAAGTTTAAATTCATGATTGTACGATGTCAGTTATTAATAAGTTAACGGTTTTCTACAGCTGGGACACGATGAGCCACAATAAAACTAAATGTTTTGAAATGTTTCAAAAATAGAGAGAAAGAAATATGAGAATAAAGTCCATCCATCCATCCATTTTCCGTCACCCTTCTCTCTAACGGGGTCGGGAGTTGCTGGTTCCTCTCCAGCTGCGTTCCGGGCGAGAGGCGGGGTCACCTGGACAGGTCGCCAGTCTGTCGCAGGGCAACACAGAGACAGACAGGACAAACAACCAGACACACACTCACACCTAGGGAGAATTTGGGAAGGCCAATTAACCTGACAGTCATGTTTTTGGACTGTGGGAGGAAGCCGGAGAACCCGGAGAGAACCCAGCATGCACAGGGAGAACATGCAAACTCCGTGCAGAAAGACCCCGGGCCGGGAATCGAACCCAGGACCTTCTTGCTGCAAGGCAACAGCGCTACCCACTGCGCCACTGTGCAGCCCGAGAATAAAGTCATAATATGATAACTTTAATACCGTGTCAAGAAAATAAAATGTTAGCACAATAAAACTTGAGTTTAAACACAAAGCTCAAGTGTGAAAACATAAATATTTCTCCAAGAAGAAGCTGAGCAAAATATTTTTTAATTTTTCAGGCAGATTTAAAAATCATTCCTTTCAGAGCTGCACTCCTCACCAGCAGGTGGCAGTACAGCACCCATCAACTGAACAAACTGGATTATAAGACACTGAGCTGAACCAGGGTTTACTGATCCGACCTACAAAAACATTTACATTTTCTAGTGATTATTTTAAGAAACATAAATCCAATTAGGCAGGAAACGGTTTCAGTTTTATTTCTCTGGATTTCACTCTGCAGCTTCAGCTCTGCTTTCATCTGACAGCAACCAGACAGAACCTGGAGCTCTGACGCGTTCCTCTGCTTTTTTACGCTTTGTGCAGAATAAAAGTTAAATGATTGACTTTCATCAACTATTGTGTTTTTTCAGTGTGTTGTAGAAATAAACATTAACTTCCCTGAACCTGACGCTCAACTGCTGAGAAACATGAAACCTTAGAGCGCGGCGTCCAAACTTCGTCACACGTCCAAAAGGACGAAACGGCTGAACAATAAACTAAGAATACTTTCAATAATTTGACTGTTGGAGAGCGGCGTGGAAATTATTCTAGATCGAAACGAAGGAGATCTGCCTTATTAAAAGTAATCAAAGACAAAAAAACTGAACAAAACGTTTCAGATTCTGAGCAACAAAAATCTGCATTTAGGTCAGTTTCTTTAGAACTGCTTTGGAAGTTTCACAAATGGATTAAAAGCTGGTTAATGAGCAGCAAAGGAGTGAAAGTTACTGGAAAGACAGAGAGAAGAAAACCTGATGATTAAAGAGAAGATTTTCAAAGGAACAGAAAGTTTACGTCAAACAGCTGAGCAGGAACTGCTGCCCGCTGCGTCTGAAGGCAGGGCCCACAAATGGCCCCCGCCCCACACCTTGGAAACGCTGCCTTACAGAACGAAGCTGCACAGCCCGATGGGGGCAGGAACCCACCCGGCAGCAGCTTGGGGTATTTCTGGTGCACCAGGTTGGTGAGGTCTCCGCCGTCGTCCAGGATCATGTTGAGCGGCGCTCCGTCTCTGAAGTACAGCGTCTGCTCGATGCACCACACGTACTCCTCGTCCGTCTCGCCCTTCCAGGCGTAAACTTGAAAAATAAATCAGAGGTCACTTCCTGCCTGGGCGCTACGCCGAGCGGCCACAGGGGGCGCCGTCTGATACCTGGAACGCCGGTTTTGGCGATGGCAGCAGCGGCGTGGTCCTGGGTGGAGAAGATGTTGCAACTGGACCACTGAACCTGTGGAGGGGTCAGAGGTCACAGTTCAAAGCACCTCTGATGAGATGACGTCCGCCTCTATCAATAATCAATAGAAACAGATTCATTGGCAAATGGATCATGTTCGCTGCATATTTATCTTTTACAGTGCATCACCTGATCCTTCACTGCAAAAAACTAAATCTGACCAAACAAACGTCTGAGTTCAGCTGAATCAGAAAAACATGCGGAGTAAAAAATCCTTCGTATTAATAAACTAGGATTAATAAATTATTTCACTCAAACATTTTCCCAGATCATCAGTGAAAAAACATGAAAGAATTTTATCAATATTAATGAAAACAATCTCCTATATTTTGTTACTTTTTAGTTATTTTTGTCTAAACTGAGATGTTTGTTCTCTAGAAACTAGACAAAAATACTTTTTCAGACAAGGTTGAACTTAAAGCCAGAGCTTCCAGTGAACGATTCCAGGCTGACATGGCCGACTCGTCTGACCCGTTAGAAACATCCTGCAGTCCAGGTTGGGTTCACATTCTGATTAAAAAACAGACCAATTCTAAATTTTGTGATTATTTAACTGCAAGTCTGCGGCTCGCTGCTGCCTCCTGGTGTCAGAACACAGAGACTGCAGGTCTGAGGAAATGATGGACAGATTTTAATGAATGGTTTGAACCCATTTCCTGTCCACAATTCCAGTTCTGCTCTGACCCAGGCAGATTTCTGGTCCCAACCTGCTGGTTTGTGCAGGATGGGACCAGTGCGGGTCGGACAGACCCAGACGTGATAACCGCACAGCAGCCTTGAGGAAAACAACTGAGTCAACATTAGCTCGACATGCTGGCCCCCTGCAGAGCATGAGAGCAAACAGCCGCCACAAACACAACAAAGTTCCTTCATTAGCTCAACATTAACTCAGCTGGCAGCAGAAGGTCAAAGGTCACCTCGGCTCCGAGGGCCGTCAGGGTCTCGATGAGCACGGCGGTCTGCAGCGTCATGTGCAGGCAGCCGGCGATGCGCGCGCCCTTCAGCGGCTTGGACTGGCCGTACAGCTCCCTCATCTTCATCAGGCCTGGCATCTCGTTCTCCGCGATGGCGATGGCCTTCCGGCCCCACTCCGCCAGGCTGATGTCAGCTGGACCCGATCGGCGCCACCAGGGAGGACAACGGTTAGGAAACATTGACAACATCTGGCTCAATATTCAGAGGCGTTTCACTCTGTAAAATCTTTTATTTGTTCTCTTTCCTGCAGAAAAACAGCAAACTCTCAACTCAGCTAGGAGCAATAAATCACACTGGAAAACGTCGCCACCTGCAGGAACCTCACAGAAAGGCGCCAGGTTTGTGCATGTTAACTTTCTGCTGCCCTTTGTTCAGGTTTGGTCATTCTGCTTCAGCTCATAGCGGAATGGCTTTTAATTAACACCAAGAAGGGAGTTTTGACTCAACAGGATACTTTTTCTGAGTGTGGTCAGGACCGACCCAAATCAGACCAAGTTTGACAAAATGTCTGTTTCTGCATAGAAACCTTTGAAAGAATAACTGGGCATCTTGCAGCTCATAACCCGGCTCAGTTGGGATGAATGCGACTTGATTTCTGCAGGCCTGTGTTTGTGTGGACTTTGACCCTTTTGATCAGATCAATCATATTTTGTTTGCTTCCAATCACATAACGATCCAACAGTTTTCAAAGAAATAAACTGTCTTGCTATGCTGTTTTGTTGTTGCTTATCTGGTTTTAATCTGCTTTTATTACTTTTAATGTGTTTGATCACAATTTTTCACACATCTGAAGCCATGAAGATTGCACGTCCGAAAACATTAAAACTATTGAAAATCGCAAATAAAACTATGAAAAGAGACAGTCGCGCCACGTGTTGTTACAGCTATGTAGCTTTTCTCAATCGGTGCAGCGACGCGTAATCTCTGCCTGTTCTTGTCACTCACGAGCAAACTGGCGGTGAAGCGCGAGGCATCATGGGAGATAGAGTTTACAAACACCGCGCGTGCAGTGGGCGGCGAGCCACGGGCTGCGCTGATGAACTACATTACCCAGAAGCGTTTGGCGAGCCGTTTCAGGTCTGAGAGAAACCCATGCTGGGCGCGATTACATGTCTATTCATTCTCAGGGCTGAACTACAGCCTGCCAAATGTAAACATGAGACTAATCATAAACTACAGAACTACCGAAGATTACATTAGAATGTGAAATACCCGGGGACTTCCAACTGCAACCACACATCCATCTGTAACGCCAACAAGTAAACTCGGTCTGGAAAGCACAAGTCCTCAGGCTAAAACCGGATTCCTATGTAATATGCGAACATAAAGTAGAATATTGGGTTCTGTTCAAGTTTCTGAACCCGTCAGAACCAGTTAGAAGAGACAGTTAGACCAGTTAGCATCGCCAACAAAGCTACTCCGGTAAAAACCGATTAAACGGTGCGGAAAGGAGCGCAGCCACCTACCCACTTTGTAGGGCAGTTTCTCAGACATGGCTGTTCTGGGTCGTTTGGTTCCGAGGAGTCTGTCTGAAGCGGCAGCCTGGCCGGCGGACTGAGGCGGAGAGGGAGGGACGGAAACATGACGGCTCGGTTTTTATCGGCAGGCTTCGTTCAGAAGGCTCTCCGTTGTCGGGAGGCTCCGAAGCGGCGATGCTCTGGTTTCCTATTGGCTGGGGCAGCTCCCACCCCACGGCCGGGTAGCCAATCAGTAGGTGGATTGTGACCTGGGGCGTTCACTGCCTGTGGAAAATGTAGTTAGAGCGAGTCCGGACCGGACTCTGTTATTCCGCAAGCCTCGACACAAAGTTAGAACAAATAGAACACCTGCACCGCATTCCGCAGTTCTCCTGGGAGTATGTTTGACGTTCAAAACCGAGAAAGTCTCTATTTATAACCACTGATTCAACGCTTTATCAAATCTATTTGTATAATAATTTCACTCAAAATCTTTGGACAGATGAAGAAAAATTGTTACAGGTATGAACAGTCTTTGTGCATGAGAGCTCCTAAATATAAGTGAGCAACATTTATGATCTCAATTATCCATGAAGATGTTGCTCCCCAACAAAAGGCATTAAATAGGATCTTGATATTTAAAGTAGTTGAGAAAGTTTTTACAAAATCCTCCAATGAAGCAGTGAATATATTGCCTGCAGAAAATAACTCACTGGTGTCTTCAGTTATTACACATCGAGACTGGTCCAGGAAGCAGAAGCAAACTATCTTTTGTTTTCGGTTCATTGTTTTTCTGTTTTGCTGCTGCAGAAATGGAATTAATTTAAGTCTGGTTTCCAAGTCTTTTACTGGTTCGTAAAACATCTCATTTGTTTCGTGTGTATGTGTGCCAAGCATCCAAATGTCTGGTAATAACACAAATTCAGCTAAATTTATAATATAACTTTATAATGTAACTTTTACCTTGCATAAATTTGCAACCCAGATGTTTATAAATTATGTTTAAATGTTAGAAAAGATAAAAGAAATGCAGCCAATAAGACACACATTATGAGCGTGACCTTTGACATTGAGCAGTAACATTATGCCACAGCTAATTTAGGAGCAGATGTAGGAGAACTGCCAGCTCAGGTTCCTCTGACTCTTTGAGCCCGAATTCAAAAACTTTAAACTATTTAAAGTAAACATGTTTTTCTATCAGTTAATGATTCTTTCTGCAAATGTTTGAAAATCAAAGTGAATGACAGGAACTGGCGAAACAAGAGTTTGAGCTTGAAAAGAAGGAAGTTGTTGGTGGAGGTGTTCCTCAAGGGTCAGTTCTTGGACCAGTTCTATTTATCTATGGACAAACTTTAAAAGTATCTTCGATCCGGAACTGAACTTGGGAACCACTTCCTCCACCAAGACTTAAAAAAGTGAGAACCATTTAATAAAGGAGGAACATTAACAGAATGACTTTAAAAAACAGAAAAAAGGACCAGCAATGGCCGATTGAGAAAAAGCATAAAAATCTAATTCTTTTATTTGGAGAATCAGCAATTCTTACAAGTCATTGAATCCAAACTTTATTCAGGTTACCTGTGCTGTAGCAACAGTGAAACATGAAGTCCAGAACCAGCGCAGTCAGGAAGAGCATGACGACATCTGAGGTAAAGTAATCCCAGCATATGTTGGAGCTTTTTACTTATTATAGATACAAAGAGCGGCTTAGAGAGCTGCAACGCTTTTATCAAAGTTTAGATCTGATGAACAGGAGAGGCTCCAGCCCGGCAGTGAGCAGAAGCTTGTTTCCATGGTGATTTCAGCAGGAAGACCGAGTCAGAACCAGAACCCATCGGGTCCATCAGTGAGTGCTGGAGCAGAGTCACACATAAAGCCAGTCATTAGGAAACCGTAAACCACAAGGCGCAGGAGGTGTCAGGCACGTTTCATTCAGCAGAGCAGCAGGCCAATCAGAAACAGATCAAACATCAACTTATCAATTTACAGCTGGAACAGAAAACCTCCCTTCAGGAGTTCACCTCAGCCTCATTTAATCCCAAACCGTTCAGCAATCTGAGGAGGTTCACTCAGCGAGGAGAGCAGCAGCTCAGAGCAGAACGCTGCGTGTTCTTCCAGCAGAACATCCTGGCTGTTGATGAAATCACTGCAGCTAAATGCACAGAGAAAATTTAAGCAGTTGGTTGATGCAACATGTCTGTTTCAGAGATGTGTGTGAAATTTCAGATTATTTAAACTGTTGAAAGGAAGCAAATTCTTTTCATGTTTTCTTCCAAATTGCTTTAAGGAAAATAAGACAAAGGTGTGGCTGAAGCGAAGCAGCGAAAGTTTCATGGAAACTTAAACTCCAGCTGTGCAACAGGAGCAAATGCTCCCTCAGTAACCTGTGGATCACGGTTCAGTACCGATCCGACATTCCCAAGACATTCAGTAGAAATGGGTTCATCATCTCTGCAGCGCAGCAGACTGACGGGAACATGGAGAGCAGCAAGATGGCTGCCGCCGTGCCACTTTCTGTACATGAGTTGATGCTTCACATTGCTGTGAAACAAGCCTGGTCCTGCTGCTGCACACACACTCACACACACACACACAAACCATTTCCACAAACACAGGGTAGCTGCAGGCTCCTGGAGGATGTTTTGTTTCACTCAGAGGGAGCAGAGGTCAGAGGTCGCTCAGGAGGAAGAGAAGCTGGGACGCAAAGCAGCATCAGCAGCCGACAGCCCCTGCTGCTCTCCTAGGGAAACCCTGCTCAGTTGGCCGCCCAGGCCTCTAGGTCAGCCATGTCGTCCTCGTCTTCCTCCACCTTCTTCTTGGCTGGAGGAGAAAAGGAAAGAGGTCAAAGATGAGGCGAAGCGGCCGACGCAGCAGTAGGTGAATCTGAACAGGAAGTCTCACCTGGCTGAGAGGGAAGCGACGTGGACGGGACGTTGGGCAGAGACACGTCTTCTGTTTCCTCGATCTCCAGCAGGTTTTTATCCAGCTCTTCCTGCTCCAGCTCCTCCAGCTCCGCCATCAGCTCATCCTGAAGACAGACACTGGGATTAGGCCACAATCTGGACTGCATTCCATTGGGCAGTAAAGATGGCCGCCGCAGCGCTTCGTTAAGCAGTAAAGATGGCCGCCGCAGCGCTTCGTTAAGCTGTAAAGATGGCTGCCACAGCGCTTCGTTAGGCAGTAAAGATGGCTGCCGCAGCGCTTCGTTAGGCTGTAAAGATGGCTGCCGCAGCGCTTCGTTAGGCTGTAAAGATGGCTGCCGCAGCGCTTCGTTAGGCAGTAAAGATGGCTGCCGCAGCGCTTCGTTAAGCTGTAAAGATGGCTGCCACAGCGCTTCGTTAGGCAGTAAAGATGGCTGCCGCAGCGCTTAGTTAGGCTGTAAAGATGGCTGCCGCAGCGCTTCGTTAAGCAGTAAAGATGGCTGCCGCAGCGCTTTGTTAAGCAGTAAAGATGGCTGCCGCAGCGCTTCGTTAAGCAGTAAAGATGGCCGCCGCAGCGCTTCGTTAAGCAGTAAAGATGGCCGCTGCAGCGCTTCGTTAAGCAGTAAAGATGGCCGCCGCAGCGCTTCGTTAGGCAGTAAAGATGACTGCCGCAGCGCTTCGTTCAGCAGTAAAGATGGCCACCGCAGCGCTTTGTTAGGCAGTAAAGATGGCCGCTGCAGCGCTTCGTTAAGCAGTAAAGATGGCGGCCGCAGCGCTTCGTTAGCAGTAAAGATGGCCGCCGCAGCGCTTCGTTAGGCAGTAAAGATGGCCGCCGCAGCGCTTCGTTAGGCAGTAAAGATGGCCGCCGCAGCGCTTCGTTAGGCTGTAAAGATGGCCGCCGCAGCGCTTCGTTAGGCAGTAAAGATGGCCGCCGCAGTGCTCCATTTTGTGGTGGAAAATTGGGAATCGGCTGTTTGGACGGCGTCTGTAGAAGGATTGAAGAGCAAACATAAAGTCAGAGCTGAACTGGACCTCTGGTTCCGATAGGCTCTCACCTCGTCGTATTCTTCCCCGAAGCCCACCGGTCTGGAGATGACATCAGAGATCTCCTGCGCCAGCTCCTGCTGCTCCGTGATGTCCGCCATCAGGTCATCCACCTTGTCGATGTCCCTGGCAGACGGCGGGGAGAAAAATTGCGTTCATACAAAAACCAAAAGGAAGGAAGCCCAAAGCAACAGGAAGCGGAACAGAGAGCTTACATGTTTTCGTGTGCGGCCTTCATGGCTTTGGCAGCGAAGCCCATGTTCTTCAGCACCTCCGTGTTGGTGTTGGCGTTCTCTAGCGCCTCCCGCTGGAACTCGATGGTGGACAACGTCCCGTCTATCTGGGCCAGCTGCTTCTCATAGCGCTTTTTCCTCTTCAGGGCCTGGAGAGCCGCTGGGGGTCAAAGGTCACCTTCATTTATTACACTTCCATTAACCTGTCCTGTCAGTCAGCTGAGATAAATTAACCTGGTGCATAATCAGCTTTTCTTCTTTTTGAATTTAAACCAAACGGGAAGTGAGTCTTTCTGAAACACAGCTAGGTCAGCAAATCGGCAGCAACAGGAAACAGGAAGTCAGCCTGATAGTCAACACTGCTTCAAAACAGACAAATATTGTAAAGCAGTTCAACATTTAAAAATAACGATTCTCATATTTAAGAAGTAAAATGACGAAAATCTCATGATAATGATGTGAGTTTCAGGATACAAAGCCTCAAAAACATGGCAAGCAGAACATTTATTAATCAATAATTTAATATGTTGATGTTGATTTATGTCCACCTGATTGTTCACCTGTCCACCTGAGCCCAGAGGAACAAAGACTGACACCGTTTGGCTCGTTCATCAGCTTATCATTACCATGCTGCCGGTTGGAGGGCAGTTTGCCTTTTAATAGTTAAAAACATTCTGTTTCCAAATTCACTCATTTTTATTTTGTGACATAGTGAATTAACCCTTTCACGTCTGTCTGGGCTCTCAGATGTATTTCAGGTAGAAGATGTCAAGTGTTGGTAATGTTAACCAAACTGTTTTATTTTTATTTAAAACAAGATGTTTCATTTTCTCAAACGTTTTGTATTCATTCTGGTTATTTAGAGATTCTGTGGTTCAGTCAGGAGTCAGAAAGGGTCAAAGTTCAGAAAATGGAACCACAATAATTGGAAATATGGTCAGATATTAAACTGTACAAATACATTACTGTGTGTGTGTGTAATACTTTTGGACCAAACATTTCTCGACAAAAAGCAGATGCAGAATAGTTTGTAAGGGTGTCCAAAGTGTGGCCCGGGGGCCATTTGCAGCCCTGGGAATGATTTCAGACGGTCCTCAATGAGTCAGGCTCTCCCAGAGGTTTGGAACAAAAGGTCAGAGCAATTTTCACTGAAGTGAGGCTTTAAAAATATATATATACAGAAAATCTTAGAATGGAAAATTTAAAAATATGACACAAAGCATTCATCTGTTATCAGCCACGTTTTTCCTTTAATTACATTCGGAGCCCAAACATCGCCTGAGTTTTAGTGAGAGGCAGAGCAGGGAGCTTAAAGATGAAGCCAGAGCCACATCCTGATCCAGCTGCAGAAAACAGACTACAACCTGAAAAACTAGTTCAAACTTACTGATTTCAATTTCTACACAAATCACACTACTTTGTTTCAATGAAATATTGTTGTTCAACATCTAAAAATAAAAACAAATATAGTTTTTGTAATTTTATCTAGTATTTCAGCTTCCAAGGTTGTTTGGTTTTTATGATCTGAAGTCAAAGCGAAATGAGAATGCGAGTAGAAAACATCCTTGGTGAAAACCTTCTCCAAACACGGATTATTAAACAGTTTAAACCAAACTCTGCTTCTACCTAAATCTGCGACCTTTGTCTGACCTTCAGGACACGTCTCAGATGCAACAAAACAACAGATTTAAATACGCCTGAGCTTCCCAACCACACATTAGTCACAGCTTCCTGCTGTTCATATGGACCTGATGATATTTATATTTAGGCTCCTACATGTCCGTGTGGATCCACTGGGAGCCGCATGACGTCCCAGTTTGATCCGATTATTTCAGCATCCAGACATGATCTGAAATGACATTATGTGACTCTTTATGAGATTATGGCGCTGAGTCCAGATCACTTTCTCTCTGCTGATCCTTTCTGGGAACGAGTCACTTTTATTTCAAAGCAAAGTGAAAAAGATTCAGATTGTTTTCAGCCGTGATAAGGAAGCTTAGCTCATCGGGTCCCGACAGTTTGCATAAATGTCATGTTGAGTCTTCTTCCTCTTTCGTCTCATTGATGGATTCAACAGGCTGGTGCAGGTAGAGGAGTCATCATTCCTAATGTGATCAGAACAGGTTTGCTCTGTTCCTCATTAACTCTCCTCTATCCTGCCACAGTTGGAAGTAGAAAACAATCCTGATCATCAGGTTTATGTTTGGAAGTAAATATGCCACCAAAGATGAAGTGAAAACAGCCTGAATGAGAACCACTATCAATTTATTAACCAAACAATCGATGAGAGCCAAGAGAGTAACAAACGTCACAAACAATAAACATGGTGAGCATCTGATCAGCAACTCAAAGGTCAGATTGATAACGCTTGAACTCTGACCCCAAATCACAGAGAAGTTGAAACAAAAGCTTAAGCAGATCGATTAGAACTTCAGCGAGTCTCTGCTGACCTGTCGGCCTTAAAACAGGAGCAGCAAAAGCAAAGGAGGCAGATTAGCAACTGATGATGTCGCAGGACGCCATATGAGCTGTTAGCATGCTGTGGATGTCAGAAAGCAACAGACTTCAGTCAGAGGCTCAGGGGCGGGCCTACAGGGGTCTGATGGGAGGCAGCTTGGATACTCAGCAGGAGAGGCCCGCCTTCTCCTGCTGAGTATGATGTATGCAGGATTATACAGCATGGTTATGTAGTAGGCTGCCCCAGTCATTGTTGACTCATGTCTGCTAAAAACCTTACAAGACCGACTGATTTCAGTGACAGGGTGGCTGTAAAATATTGAATAAAATGTTGTGTTACACGACTGACTTTATTTAACTTTATGACACACAAAATTACAAGTGGATCGTCCATATTGTCTCCAAATGTATTCTGGGTAAACCTTGTCACTGGCCATCCACCAATCTCCTCATCAGTCACTCGGGCCACGACCAATACCGGGCCGTGGACCAATACCGGGCCGTGGACCAATACCGGGCCATGGACCAATACCGGGCCATGGACCAATACCGGGCCATGGACCAATCCCCGGGCCATGGACCAATACCGGGCCATGGACCAATACCGGGCCATGGACCAATACTGGTCCATGGACCAATACCGGGCCGTGGACCAATTACCGGGCCATGGACCAATACCGGGCCGTGGACCAATACCAGGCCATGGACCAATACCGGGCCGTGGACCAATACCGGGCCGTGGACCAATACCGGGCCACGCAAGAAATAATGAAATACTTCTGTTTCATGTATCATTTGAGTCTGGAGGATCTGGTTGACTTGGCACGATTCAAGGATCGTTGGCCGATTTTTCAAACCTCTGTGACCTCAGAGCCGATAAAGTCCAACAGGTTCGTGAATCCAGGAGCAACTCAGCACCAGAACCGGTTCCACTGAACATCCCGGTTCCACTGAACATCCCGGTTCCACTGAATATCCCGGTTCCACTGAACATCCCGGTTCCACTGAACATCCCGGTTCCACTGAACATCCCGGTTCCACTGAACATCCCGGTTCCAGAAGAAGATCCAGTAAAACCCCAACATCCCACAGTGAACTCACAATAATCAACATGATGTAGGAGCAGCAGTGCTAGTTTGTGGATCATTTTAAAGACCAAACAAAAAGAAAAGGCGTTTGATAAAAGGAGCAGCTGCTCTATTTGCTGCTCTATGATTCATCATAGTGAACATTTTAACTGAATAAACATAACCACATATATAAAAATGAGCTTTATATAGTAATAAACATTTCCACACGTCACCTCCGATGTCCACTGGACTCTCAGTTGCCATGTCAACAGTTTGGGATCCCCTCCGTTCTTACGTCACCGCGCGTTCTGATTGGCTCCCCGTCACATTCAACAGGCTGCGATAATCGGGCATATTCATATTCAATATACCACCACTAACACCACGCACTGCAGGGCGTCGTAAGATTGTCGTAAAGGGAAAATCTGGGCAAAAACGGGCTGAGCGGGAACACAGCATGCTCGGAGTTGAAACTGATAAAGTGTCAAAATGATCCGAACCTATCCATGGTTCTGCCTGATTTAATTTGTGTCATTTTATCGTTACTGACCAGCAGTCTGATGTTTCTGTTGTTTTCTTGGTTTGTTGTACTTCATGTCAGATGGATTTCAGAATGACAGTCGCTCTCTGTGGTGGAGAAGCTTGTAAGCTCCAGTGTTGCGGTCATGCCTATGTTGTGAAGGCATGACTGAGGTGGTAGTGACTAGGCCTGTCGCCATAAACGGTAAATCAATTAATCGAACGATAAATTAAAACTATCGACCTCATTTTAATTATCGGCTATATCGTTTCTTCCTGCCTTTTTCTCTTACTGTTGATGACACTGAATGAAAAAAGGCTCAACTCTGTTTCTCTCCACTTCCTCCCTTCCTTCCTTCCTTAGTGTAATGCCCAGCGCGCTGCACCATCTGATGTCGCGGATTGTCGGCCCTTTATCAAAACCTGAGACACATTAGTCGACAGAAATCCTCGGTATAACGGTTCCATCGAAACCGTGTTGTGTCCAACAATGGACACAAAATAATAAGTCCAGTTCACTAACTTTGAAACCAGGCATTAATCAATTCCTTACTATAATCTACCTGTAATGCATGTAGCTAGTGTCAGTCTAACTGAATGAAAATCATTATAACTATTTATGTCACGTTAACGAAGAACAGCTGAAAAGTTACCGGGTTTTCTGCTAGTAATTTCGCTCCAACTCCTCCCCTAGTTATTTATATTTTCTTTGCACGAACTGTTGAATAAACATTCATGTAGTTTCCGATGTCTGCTGGACTTCGGGTTGCACCGTGTCAGCTGTTCGGGATTCTCTCGTGTTTCCCTCAGAAAGCAGGAGGGGAATCCGCGCTTTCTGATTGGCTACCGGTCACATTCAACAGGCTGCGTCACTCTCCCAGTCTGGATAAATCCTTGATTTAGATCGGAGCGGCACAACGATCTACCATAACACACAACACTGGTGACGATCTCAGAACGAAGAACGTTCTAAGATTGTAGTTCGGGGTAAAAAATCCTGTAGTTTGAACTATTGCATCAGGCAGTCGGATGTCTCTCTATTTAAATCTAATGATTACTGAAGGCCAATATACTATACAGACTTCATAATCTGCACTCTTTTGGTTGAATGCAGTATTTATTTCCACTTTGGCTTTATTTTTTATTTTTGGTTTTGGTTGTTTTATTTATTTTGTGTATCAGTCCCAGTGTTAAGTGTCTTTTGAAAGTAAAGTGTATCTATCTTTGGCAGGAAATCGCATGTATTATTACGTAATTTCCATTAAATCAATGTAAAAAGGTCTTCAAACAATATTATCGTTTATCGCAATAATTTTTTGAGACAATTTATCGCCCAGCAAAATCTGTTATCGTGACAGGCCTAGTAGTGACAACCTTTTCAGAATGTCAATGTTCCTCTTAGGCCTCTAACGAGCCATCATTTGATCCAGGTGCGTTAAATCAGGGAGAGAAATAAAACATGCAGGATGCGGGCCCTTGAGGGCCACTTTGGGGACCCCTAAATTATCATGAGCTAAATTTTTTATTTTTATCATTTGGGTATAAAGGACCTGGTCATTAGCCCCGCCCCCCAGCCCGACTCTGACTATTTCCCCCAATGCAGTGGCTTCTTTGGTTTTGTTTCGAGACTGACCCTACTGGTAATCCTTCCCTCCGTCACCAACAGACGCAAATGATTCTTAATTTACTTTTGGGCTAAATAAAGTATTTATGGAATGAATTAAATAAACGACATAGTATTTTCCGGACGACAAGCCGCTACTTTCCCCACGGTTGGAACCGGGGATTACAGCTGTGGATTTTCCTTCCACCACCAGGGGGGGCTCTTTAGCAGGAAGTGAATCGTTGGAAGTCAAAATTGGAAATGAAAGAAGAAACGCTGAATTTCATTTGAACCAGTACATGTAGCAGCAGCACGACGGAAAAACGTTTTCCAACTCAAACCCCTCATCAAGGAAACAACATGAAGAAGTTGATATGATGCAGCTTTTAAGTTGAAGGCTATCGATCCGGCAGGACAGATGATAGCTGGTAAACTCAGCAGAACAAATCCACGGTTCAGCGTTGACGCAGGACTGCATCCTTAATAGCAGATTTATTCAGGGTGGAAAACCGAGCCCAGCGGTTTGCAGCCCGGTGCAGCTGATAAATCTGATAAACTTTGTAGTGCGGCTTATAGTGAGGGGCGCTCTATAGTCCGGAGAATACAGTAGATTATAAGATTAAAGTGGATAATGACAGCAGAGTATGTGGTCGTATCTTATTAAAGACAATTTTATATGTCAGAAACAGAACGAGCATACTGGACAATGATTTTTATTTTTACAGTTTACCCTTCAGTTTTGATCCCTTTAACGCTTTATGCTCCGTTATTGAATAGTTTTATCTGTTCCGGTTCATGTCAGCTGAAACTAAAACCCTCCAGAAGCTTCCCTGCTCATGGACACATTATTGAAAAAATGAAGTACCAGCTGCCACTCTCCTTCTGGTTAGTTGGTTAGCCGCAGTCAGATAACTACCCTATCAACTAACTAGCTGACCAACATATCAACCAACTAGCCGACTGTCCAACTAAGCAGCTGTTCGGCCGCTGACCCCAAAAGCCAAGGAGATTTATTTGTCTCACCTCGTTTGTTTTTCGTGCCGTTCTTCTTCGCCGTCATCAGCTCCTCGTCGATCTTCTTCTCCAGAAACTCCTGTTTTTTGGCCAACATCTCCTCCGTTTCCCGGAGTTTTTGGATCGCCTCCTGGGGAGTAGGTCCCTTTCCTCCCTTCCCTCCTCCGGTGCCGAATATCTTACCGAACAGCGACATTTTGTGTGATTCAGATTAAAATGCTGTGAACACACACAACCCAGTGGAACTTTGTGAGAAGCTAACGAGGATCTCCGAGCGGCCGGTGGTGTTGTTTTACTCCCTTCTTCCGCTTTCCGCTCACAGGCCTCGTGATGTCATTACGTAAGCGCCGTGACTCATAGCCGGAAGACGAGAGGAGGATTCCAGCCGCCATGATCAGCATCTTCATACGTCATTGAGCAAATCTATGTGTCTATCTATTCAGGAAAGTCAAAGATTTATGAGACAGTAGAAGATATTTAAAGCATCTCTCCAAAAAACTTTGATCTTAAAATCCAGAGTTAAGAATCCAAAACTTACAGCCCATTGAAGTCAAAATACTTTTAGCTGTTCAAGTATTGACTCAAGTAAGAGAAGAAAGGTTTGAGCAAAGGCGCTGATTGCAACGGGATGCAAAGTTACACAGCAACATTAAGAGCAACATTTTTGGTTTAATTCGCCTATCAGATAAGAAAAATGCTTTTTATGTCTATTCATACATTTACAGCTCAGTTTCAAATTAAATATTTACTTCACAAGCTAAATATTGAGTTCACAAAATAGACATTTAGCTTGCAAAATAAACACTTCATTTGGAGCTAAATATTTCTGTAAACTAAATATTTCCTCAAAACATTTAATTTTCAAATTGAATGTACAGCCTAACTAAATACATTGGTTGCTCGGGAGACATTTGGATAAAATAAGTCATTAGTGATAAGCACACTACATCTCATCAGTGATAAACATTTTTTTGAAAGACTGTAGGCTATCCATTCCAGTCAAGCTTTCATCTTCACAATAAGATAACAATAATCATGTTATACAATTATTATTTCAGCCATTTATTATGAAAAGGATCTAAATAAATCAACAAAATGCAATCAGACTGAATTATTGATTAAAAATATGTTTTTAATTGCCTGCCATCCCAAATTATTTTTATTATTTACTGTATCGGACTCAGCTGCAAGCATCTGGAGACCAACCCAAATCCTTCAGGAAACTACGCCTCCCATGATGCACTGCGCCGTACTTTTCCAGCTGGAGGCACGACGATCCAGAACGCCATCCGATGAAACGCTGAGAGGTCAGAGGGACGGCGGAGGACGAGCCAACCTGGACCAGGGAAGGACAGGTGAGCACCGGTGACAGCAGAGCAGGACCAGAGATGCTGGGGGAGCCTTACCTGGATGTGTTTCTGTGGAGGGGTCAAAGGTCGAATCGTCAGGTCAGGCTGGAGGCCCATCTTCAACTGCGCACTCTTCATCTCGTACTGAAACAGAGCAGAACATGGAAGAAACATCGGCGGCCATTTTGATCTGAACATAAAGAAATCCAGACTAGAACAAGAACCAGAACCAGACTAGAACCAGAACCAAACTAGAACCAGACAAGAACTAGAACCAGACTAGAACCAGACAGAACTAGAACCAGACAAGAACTAGAACCAGAAACTAGAACCAAACTAGAACCAGACTAGAACCAGGACCAGAACCAAACTAGAACCAGACTAGAACTAGAACCAAACTAAATCTGCTTTCCACCAACAGAGGCTTCTGCAACACAGACTGCTACAGCAGAGCCTTCCTGACATCAGCCACTGCTCTGTGGTCAGAATGACAGAATGTCATTTGGTTATGAAAGTATTTCAACATGAAAACCATCTGGATTTATAATCTGGGACTTTAATCCTGAACCTTTTCATCTGGAGGCCTAAACAATTAATTAAAAAAATGAATTAATTAAACAGACATTTACCTCCTTATAGGCTTCAGACAAGAAACCCCAGTTTTTCCTCCATGATTCTCCAGAATCCGTCTCAATTTTTATATGAGCTTTCCTGAGAAAAATACACGAGTAAATTAAAATTCATTAAGTCAACTTCAAAAGTGAAGGTTTGGACTGAAGTTAAACCATCCTTTCTTTATTCTTCTCTTTGCAGACAAGATAAAATGAAGCTTTTCAGAATAAAATGATATTAATATTCACCAGATTTCATCCTGATGAACAAAGTTGGGAGGTTCAGACGTTTGCTGTGAATTTTCCATCAGAGCCGCTGTGAGGAACGCTGATACACCTGTTTACTGTTGCCATGGATACAGGATCAGGTGTATCAGCTGTCACAGGGTCAATGATGAAAGAAAAGCTGCTCGACAGGAAGTGGAAACAACAACTTCCTGTGTCTCAGAAACATAAATACCTGGAGCAAAGAGCGTCACCGAAAACATTAAACACTGCAGCACAAATAGATTAATGAGCAGGTATAGAGGAGGCCGGGGGGCCGGGGCCACTGGCCTGCCAGGGCTCCAACGCCGCTTGCAGCTTTAATATTTATTGCTTTTATCTCCAAACTGCTGGAAAAGTTTCAAAATTTACCTTGAAAGTCCTTGAATTTTACTGGGAAAACTGAAAGAATCCTGGAAAAATAGAGGCATCATGATGCAGAGCACAGATAGGAGAGGGAACAGCAAGAGCAAAGGAGCCGGATTAGCAGAGCTAGCAAAAACCTGATGGCTAAATCCAGGAGAGGCTAGTGTGGAATATTCTTTGTGGAAATCTAAAGTTTATTTAATTATCTTAGAAAATAAATCAAGTCAACAAACAAACATGCATGGGAAATACAAGAAGCAGAAAGTGCATAAAAAACACTGAAAGGGTCCAGAACACAAGGAGAAACGGTTCAAAAGCAGGAAATCAACAGTTTGCCTAGATCTGAGAGGCGGCGGAGTCGCCGAAGTACTGGTGGAAGATCTCTGGATGGGCGGAGCAGAACTGCCTGAGCAGGCGCTTCCTGTACTTCGGCGCCATGCTGCGGTCCAGGTTGATGCTGCCCAGCAGCTCCAACAGGGCCTGCTGGGTGCCCTGCTGGGCTGCAGCAGCAGGAGCCGGACTGGGAGGAGAGGCTGCAGGAAGAGAGCCACACGATCACCGTGGAAACACGATCGCCATGCTGCTGAGTTTAAAGTCAGGTTTTCTTTCCAGTGGCTCTAAAGCTGCTCTGCTGTTCTGTCGGGTTCTGCGTGTTACCTGCAGCATCGGTCTGAGCGAGCCCCACCAGCTTCTCACTGATGGTTTTGTGCAGAGATCCTGGAATCTGAAACAGGAAGCAGAAAAGACTCACTTCCTGTTTCAGACTCTGATGCAGAAATTATTCAGGATGATGGGAAAACAACTTAGCAAATACGTTCAGGTTAGATCATAACTCCACTGCAAAAACACTGAATCTAACCAATAACACGACTAATTCCTACTGCAAACATCTTATTCCATTATTATTATTAAAAAAGGATAAAACTAACTTAAACATAACTCTTCAGCAACATTTAAGAGCTTTTTAAAGCCAATATTTCTTGAATATTATTAAGAACCCCTTGCAGATTATTTCACTAATAATTTAGGGAATGAATCTTAATCATTTTAATAACTTAAAATTGTATTCCTTGGGGCGTGCTGTGGTGGCGCAGGGGTCAGCACGCCCCACGTTTGGAGGCCTCAGTCCTGGATGCGGACGTCGCGGGTTCGACTCCTGGTCCCGGCGACCTTTGCCGCATGTCTTCCCCCCTCTCCTCGCCCTCTTTCCTGTCTGCCTACTGTAAAAAATACGAGCCACTAGCGCCGCAAAAACTCTTTGGAGGAAGAAAAAGAAAAAGAAAATTGATTCCTGGATGGATTTTGCTTGACAATCTGCTGCACCTTTTTCTACACACTGTTTCCTTCCACTAAACCTTTTCTGACTGTGCTTGGTCACAGCAACAGCACTGATGACTATAACAGACGGGCTTGACAGGATGTGAGGTCACCTTAAAGATTTCTTGTCTGTTGCTGAGCAGGAAGTTGAGCATCAGGTCCTGCTTGTCCTTCGGAAAACTCCTGCTGTGAAGAACAGCCTTGGAGAACGCCTTCATCACCGCCGCTCTGTTCTCCACCTGCAGACCCGCCCAGAGGCTCAGTCAAAGTCTCCCCACAGCGCTCTAAAGGGATGCGACGGTCACCACCTCCTTGTCCAGCTTCGGCGCTCGCGATTCAGCCGCAGCAGCCATGAAGGTCAGCAGCCTGCGTAGCTCCTCCCGGCAGCCAGGGGGCAGCAGCTTCAGACACAGCTGCAGAGCCTCCAGCGCCTTTTGCAGCTGGCCATTCTCTGCCAAACACATCAAGCAGGTTCAGCTGCTGCAGCGCCTCTGGGCTGCGCTGCAGCAGCTTCCTACCCAGCAGCTCGGCCACGGCCGCGTACACGGCCGCCATGTTGGGAGGCAGCAGAGGCGGTCGGCTGCCGTAGTGCTTGACCAGAGAGCCGAACAGCAGCAGCTGCCCCGGGGCCGGGGGCCGAGCCGGTACATCGTCCTCACTGCTGGACCCTGCAGCGGACAGACACACAGTTACTGGAGCAATATGGCTGAAGGATCCATTTAGTTACAGATGATTCCCATGATTAGATACTAATTCTACATTCTGCAGATTTTTCTTTTGAAGGTGACCCGTTATGCTTCACTGATCAGTTTAGGCCCAGTCTATGGCCTAATCCAAACATGTTCATTAAATATTTGATCTAAAATCAGATTCACAGGAACCAGATTTCAGTCTGAACAGTCTGTTCTGCCCGTTCAGCTGCCCCATCGCCGCCGGCCACGCCCCCAGGTGAAAATGGCTGCCGCTCTGCTCTGTTGCAGACGGACTGGAGTCGGATTGGCGATCCCCAACGGAACCGGACTCTCTAGCCAGCTGGACTGGAGTCGGGTCGAAGAAGCAAAACATGGCTGCTGCAAAAAACCCCTCTGTTGAACCTGATTGGAGGAGATCTCGCCTCTACCTTGAACGGCGCCCCCGTGTGGTGGTTCTGGGTCACTGCTGTCTGGGGGGAAGCAGCTCGGCAGCTCTCTGCTCAGCTCCGCCACCTGCTGGTCAGGCAAGAAGTCCAAACAGTCCAAACCGCTGGATAGCCAGTCGTCTTCCCTGAAACCAGAAACACCTGAAACGCCAGTGCTCCCAGTACGTCCCACTGGGAGTCCCATTCGTCATACTGGTTTTGCTAGTTTCACCATCAGTCCTACTGGCTTTACTGGTCTGACTTACTGGGAGTCCCTGAAGGCCTGGAGGATCCGTCTGTCCAGGCTGTTGCTGATCAGGTTACGGTGAGGCAGCAGGTCGGCTGAGGGGTCAGAGGTCGGGCTCTGGCTGCACTGCAGGACTCCTTCCAGCAGGGGGAGCTCCACCAGGTTGAGCAGCATGAGCAGCGTCTGCTCTTGCCACACCTGGTCAACCACTGGAAGGCAGAAGCAGAACGGTCAACCACCTTTCTGCCTCTGTTGCCATGCCAACTAACACTGTCATCTTACAGGACTGAGGCAGAGCTGTGTCCGTCTGGCGCCCCCTGCTGGGACCGCACACCGGCCCCACCGGCCCCAGGGACCCGGCCGGCTCCTCGGGCCTGGAGGTTAAAGGGAGCGGACGGCTCAGAGCCTGTTGCTATGGTAACTGATGCTTTATGTGGTTATGACTGAACATTTTCTTTATTTGCTTTAATTCTGTTGAAAAATTTATTCAAATATAAAGAAATGCAACTTTAACTTGAATATTTTATCATTCAAAGTTTTGTTTTGGATTTTGTTCCTCTCTGGGTTTCCATAGTTAAGAGTGATGTCATCATCCAGGGCGGCCATCTTGTGAAGTTATGCTTTGATGTACATTTTATATTTTTTTAATATTTAACACTTTACAATGAGATTATCAGCACAACTCTGAAATGACGGGCTGAGCTGTTCATAATGCCATTCAAGCCATTAAAGCTTTTTTCACAATAAAATACTTTGTCTCTTAATTTAAGACGTGTTTTCTGATGAAATTGAGCTTTTTTTCTGCTAATATTATGACTTTATTGTGGTAATTAAAAAGCTGGCCTGCTGTACGACTCACAGTAAGAATGAGTGAAATAAAAACTCTTTTCACAAATATTTTCTCACATTAGTAATTTTGTTTCTAGAAAAGAAATTGGATCCGTTACAGAAATCTGACTTTCTGTTTATGTCCCTCTGAGGTTTTAAGAAATGCTGAGAATACCGAGGAGGAGGAAGAGGAGGAGCGCCGAGGAAGAGCTGCTGGACCAGAGCAGCGCGTCGCTGCAGCTCCTCCATGGCAGGACGGCGCCGCTCGGCAAACCTGATCCAGACAGAGACACGGTCAGAACCAGAACCATCTAAACCAGAATCATTCAAAACCAGAACCGTCTAAACCAGAACCGGTTTAAGTCCAGTCTGTCTCACTACTGAGAACATCTGACCGGTACAGAGCGCTCCCACTGTCCTCAAACGCATCCTGCCTCCTGTTTCTGGTTCCCACGGCCTCAAACACACCGCTCTGCAGCAAAGCCTGGCACACACACACCACCTGCTCTCTGGAGACAGCGCCACCTGCAGGTTGGACCAAACAAATTCATGTCTGAAACCCGTCAGTAGGTTATTAAGACAAAACGTTACCGGCTTCAAAATAATAAGATAATTAAAACCGGACAACTTGGCACAACCAAAGCCACGAGTGCACTGCAAAAAAATAAATCTCACCAAGAATTTTTGTTTAGTTTCTCGAGCTAAAATCTCATTTCAGTTCATGAAAATGTTTTCATGCAAGTGAAATAATCGATCTTTCATTCTTTAATCAATATTTGACATAAAAAGCTAGAAAGTTATTTGTAACTTTGTTTATTTTCAGGTGAACTGAAATATTTTACACTGTGTTTTTGCAGTGTCAAAAGTGAAACAGCCCTTTGTTTTCCGACGGTCACTGCAGGCCAGCAGGACGTAAAGCGTGGAGCGGACTCACCCGGCAGGCCGTTAGCGTTGGCGGCGTGCCGCAGCAGGACGTCCACGGCCTCGGAGCCCGCGAAGCAGTCGCTGTGGGCCTTGAACTGGACCAGTCGGCGCTTCACCGTCAGCTTTGACCTCAGGTGGGTGATGAGGTCGCTCCAGATGGAAGACGACTGCGCTGCTTTCACTCCAGCAGCTGAGACACAGAAACACAACAAGCAGCCATGATGACCCACCTTCAGCCACACTAACGCACTGCAAAAACACTCAATCTTCCAGGACTTTTAGTGCAAAAATCATGGAAGATTACAGACTTACTTAAATCAACATTAAGTAAGTTTGTAATGTTGATTTAAAATGTTCTAGTTCCAGGTTGTTTTCCCTCCACTGAACTTTCCCCTGAGACATCCAGAATGCAGCAACGGTTCCGTCTTCCCCATGGTTGAATGTTTACACTTTTTCATTACTTTATTAAAATCAAAAGTTTCTAAGAATCACTTTAAACTATTACTTTTAATGACGTTTGTCAATAAATTAACTTTTTGTGGCCTTTGCAGGTAAACGAGCTGCACCTGGAACAGCTGATTGCTGCAGGATCAGAAAAGCGACTTATTACTAGAATGGGAAAATCTCAGCTTTAGGCTTAGAGCAGAACAGAGAATGCGTGGACAATGACCAAATCAAGCACTTTAAAACATTCTCTAAATGAAATCATCTTCTCGTTAACTGGGACAGAAAACGCGGCTCAGGCCTCCTGAGAGTCTAAAAGCGACTTTCCTGAACTCACCTGGAGGAGAAAAGGCCCGCAGCTGCAGGGCCGCAGCTCGCTCTCTGATGGAGGCCATGTTGGCTGCGGGATCTGCGGGGGAAAACCGCACAGACACCAAACACAGTGGAAAACCCCAAGGTGCTGTTTGATTCTTGACCTGTAGGTGGCAGCAGTCACCGATCAGGACCAGACTTTTCTTTCCGGTTCGAAGAGATTTTTTTTTAAAAATAGATCTTTAATGCAAAGTGTGTAAGTAGACATAAAAATTGTACTTTAAAATGTATCGTCATTGTATATTAGAAGCACAGAGATATTTGAGTTTTTGTTTCAATTTTGCTCTCCTGAATTTACCTTCAAAGTGTGTGGGCGGGGCTAACGTGTGATTGGCCCACAGCCGAGCTGCTGTGCAGGTGAACCAATCAGGTGCTTGGGGATATTTTCACATTTTCACTTACATTTTGAATAATTAGATTATGGAGTATTGCACAGGAAATTTGGAAAAAAGACTTAAATATAAATTGTGGTAACATATAAGAAACTTACATATGGATCAAAGAAATATGTTATTTTATCGAATTAATAAATAATATTGTTTACTGAATTATAACTAGTATAAAACTGATGTAAACATGTTATCTGCTTTGGTGCTGAGCTGCTGATTTGATGACCTGCAAGTTTTCACAGAATCCGTTTATATTTGTTAAACTTTGAATTCGTGCACATCTACAAACATATTAAACTTTGCAGTAGAACATATTTAAGCCCAGTTTCCAGTCGTGCCTGTGGAAAAACCTCAGCACCTTTTGTTTTGGTAACTTTCCTGATCCTCCGTGGCTCCGCCCCCTGGATCGCCGGGCTTTGAGGCGCAAAACAAACAATGCGCCACTTTGCACCGCAGACAGGAAGTCCCAAGGCTTTCAAAGTAAAAGCACCACTTTTTTATTTTACAAGTTGTGAAGCAAATGTATCACCCTATTTAGTTTTGGTTCCATGGAGAACAAGATGTTTTCGTTAACGTTGAGGGGGAAAAAAACTCAAAACTGTTTCAGCAGTAAAATCTACAGGACCAAATCGAGAAACAGGGCGTGTGTGTGTGTGTGTATGTGTATGTGTGTGTGTATGTGTGTGTGTGTGTGTGTGTGTGTGTGTGTGTGTGTGTGTGTGTGTGTGTGTGTGTGTGTGTGTGTGTGTGTGTGTGTGTGTGTGTGTGTGTGTGTGTGTGTGTGTGTGTGTGTATGTGTGTGTGTGTGTGTGTGTGTGTGTGTGTGTGTGTGTATGTGTGTGTGTGTGTGTGTGGGAGGGGGAGACTCATCGTAATTTTGTTTTCCTGATGTCTGATACTGTACTTTACAATACACTAAGTTATCTTATATTTTGTATGAAGCCCTGTCTGGCTGGGGATGCAGTGAAGAGGCCAAATGTTTTGTACACTGGAAGTTTCTAAAGCGTTTCTTCAATTCAAACACTGGTTGGGTGGTTCTATTTACGCTGATTTTCGTCTGTCTGTCCGTCTAATTTTATGGAAGTCGTTTGTGGCTGACTGCAGGCTTTTATTTTGAAACACCCCCCGCCCAGCGGATGTGGTGCTTGTGAACGCGCGCGCCTTGACGCAGTCTTCGGGGGAATCTCATCCACTTCAGGTTGGATTCCTGTTCGAGCAGCGAGAGGGACGCGGCTGCTTCTGTCGACCAAACCTCGCTGGGAATAAAACATCCCGCCGCTCTGCCGCATACAGTCGGCTGGCAGGAGTCCCGCCGGACCGGTGAATCCGGTCGCAGCGATTGATCCGGATCGAACCGTGCGTGTGGACGCGTAAACGTGTGCGCGTGATCCGGTCGGACTCGCGCACAGTCACAGGTTGCTAGCGCAGTTCACGCTAACCGAGCTAGCAGAGTTAGCAGGCAGCGGGGCTTCATAGCCGCTTCTCCCCGTTTCTGGGACTGCTGCCTCCGGGGTTCACCGCAGAAACCCGGCCACACTTTCCCGGAGAGAGCGCTGGAGGCTCCAGCCACGATGTGCTGTTGTTCCGGGCGTTTGTCCAGCTGGCCGCCCGGTAGCATCGGATGAGTTGGTGCTGTTTTCTCCGCTTGTTGAAAAGCTGGACTTTGGCTCCTGAGTTGCAACCCAGTCGCCTCTGCTGGAGGAAAAGCCGCTTCTGACTCTGGGAGCGGGATCAAAACCCTTTTCTGTTTGCTGGCGTTTACTGGAAGAGGTGGAAGAAAAGTTGAGTGTTTGGAGGATTTTTCCGGAGAGTGTGGAAAAATGGATGCGGGTATGGAGAAGGAATGCAGCGCCTTGGGAGGGCTTTTCCAGCTCATCATGAGCGACATGAAGGTAATTATGCTTTAACTCTTCATGCCCCGCCAACGCAACGTGCTGCCGCTGCAGCTGCTTTCCCTGTGCTGCTGCTCACCGATCGATTATTCTCACGATTCACCTCATCATAATTGACACTGTGCAGATTTTCCATTTAACTTTTATTTATGCAATAGTAGAAATACATTAAAACACACAAGTAAACTACTTAATTATTTTTTACAATAAGGCAACATTTCATTGCCTAAACTGGAACACCAGCATGACGTCAGAGAAAGTCTTGAACTATTGCTGCAAAATGTCCATCTAAAAACCGCGGCCGGTTCTGACCAAGCTGCTGGTTCTGATCCGGCTGCTGGTTCTGATCCGGCTGCTGGTTCTGATCCGGCTGCAGGTTCTGATCCGGCTGCTGGTTCTGGTCCGGCTGCTGGTTCTGATCCGGCTGCAGGTTCTGATCCGGCCTCCTTCATCCTGCAGCCTTCATTATAGTCGATGATTATAGTTTTTAAATCTGGTTTTTGCTGAAACATGATCATCAGAATCGGTTTGAAGCAACGCCGCCATCATTAAGTGAGTCATGACGTCACTGATGGCAGAAGCACCTGAACCAGGTAAAAAGATCTGACTGGTTACTGACTGGTTACTGACTGGTTACTGACTGGTTACTGACTGGGATTTCACTGGTTACTGGTTGGTCACTGAATGGGTTCTGACCGAGTCCAGGTTTGGATCTTCCAGCTGTTTGATATCGAGTTGCGGCAACTGGCCAGTCAGTCAAACAGTCGTTCAGTCAGACGTTCATGGTGGAAGCCGTGTTCCTCCAGGTTGTGAAATATCCGGTTTTCAGTTGAATCGGAAAGTTTTTTCCTCCTACTGATGAGTTGGACTCACTGGAGCGAGTCGGTTCGAATCCAACAAACTCAGAACCAGAATCGCTCTGACTCACTCCCCTTCTGATCAACCTCTCCGAGCTTTTATGCCATCGCTTAACTTCCTGCAAATCAACAGATTGCCACGTTTGATTAGGATGAATAGTTAAGAATTTATTGCAGATTTTTCAGAAAATTGGTCCAAAACGTTGGGCTGAAGTGACGATATATCCCTTAATATAAACGGATTATGTTAAATTGATTATTAGTGTTTTCATGACTGACTTCCTGTTTCAGAGTGTTCTTGGACCTGGTCCCATTTAGGGGAGGTTCTGGTTCCAGTAGTTCTGCTGGTTTCTTATTTGTCACGCAAAGATAAAGGAGTTTCCAGATTGTTCCGAACTCGTCTGATTTGTTGAGTTTGTGAGCAAACCGCACGCGATGATTCAATCAGAACGAATTCCGGAACATTGTGTAAGAGAGGATCCTCTGTGATTCAGTCCTGCTGAAATGTGGCTCACATGGAGCCGACTTCAGGTCGTTCCTCTGAACAGACTGAATCAAACCAGCGTCTGTGTTGGAAGGAAGACGAGTGAAAGCGAGCGCGTTCTCGCTCTCTGCTTCAACACTTTGTGTGCAACATGATGAAACCTGCAAACACAGCCGTGAGTCATCTGTGATAACCAGGAAGAGCGCCGACTTCAGTGGATGCTGTGGTGTCACATCCTGGTTCTGGTTCTGACCAGCAGAACTTCCTGCATCAGCCTCTCCTATGTCGTTTCTGCTGAGGAGGGAGTTAACTGAGCAGCGAGCTGACCCAACTCTCTGGGCCGGTGTGGCGCTGCCCCCTGGAGGCCTCTGCTGCGAGTACTCCCTTTTAAAATTAAACTTAGCTTTAATTTCTAAAGATTGCTTAATACTGGAACTGGACCACATCGTAAATATCCACAATAAATAAACCAAACCCCAATAATTACAGTAAATTATACTACTTTGATCTGGATATCAAATGTTTGCAGCATTTTTCAAAATGTCAGTTTTTCAACGATATTAAATTGGCCCATCTCTTTAACAATTGTGGTCCAAATGGAAGTTATGGAACTAAACTTAAATTATTGTGTGATTAATTGATTTATTGATACCATCGTGGAAACAACTGTGGAGAAATCACCAAAAGTATCAATCAAGTCAAAACTGTTTAATCAGCAGAATTCATCAGACATGTTTCTTTGACTTTTTTACTTTGATATTTTCTGTAAATATGAGAAGTCAGTAGAAACCTGATGAGGAGCTCCAGGTGAGACAGACGGCTTATTGATTTCTCTCTTGGCTGAATACCCAGAGAATACCCGGAGAATACCCGAGAATATCCGGTGAAAACCAGGAAAATACCCGGAGAATACCCAGAGAATAACCGGAGAATACCCGGAGAATAACCGGAGAATAACTGGAGAAAATAACTGGAGAATACCCAGAGAATAACTGGAGAATAACCGGAGAATACCCAGGTCACAGCTGGACCTCACAGAGAATACCCGGTGAATACCCGGAGGTTAGGTTTAGTGTAGGGAATACTCAGTGAACAGTAGTAAACAATTAGAGAGTACCAAAGGATTCAGACCCAGGACCATCCTAAGCCATCGCAGCGGTTTCTAATGGCAACCCGTCTCCCCCGCCTCATTAAAACACCAAGGAAAATGATCGGGCCTGATCTATCAGAACGATTGATCAGGCCTGATCTGTCAGGGTTCGAAAACTGATCGGTTGATCAGTGCTTCACGTTAAGCTGCTGATTTAATGTTTTCCTGGCGCATGCATGGTGTGTTTCTGTGTGTTCCAGCTCAGGTTGTGTGTTCTCCAGTCCATGTGTAATTAAGTGTGGGTGTGGCGTTAAGTACAGGCCGTTTGGCTGTGACACACAGCAGACTCACCCTGCGTCTGCAGGCCGTGATGTGCCAAGCGCCGCTGACTCACTGTGCTGATATATTTCATATTTCCTCATAGTGCAGCTGACTCCTTACAGGGAAACGGGCCGCAGGTGAGCGTAGGAGGAATGGAATTCAGTTTTCTGTTGAAACTAACAGGGAAACACTGGGAGGATTCCACCCAGGAGGGTTAAAGGTCAGAGGATGACAGACATGAGGTTTCTGTGGCAGCTGGGTAACTTGGTGAAGTCCTGATGCTTCTCACTGAGGCGACACACACTCAGCAGGCCTACACCGTGTGATTTTACTTCTGCGTTGTTGTTCAGTGACACGTTTCCGTCACTCTGTGGCTCCGCTTGAACGGCAGCGCCAGTGATGACGCTCCAGAGCCACATAAAGCCGGTTCCACAGTGGGGCTTCGAGCCGCTGCACGTTTCCAGAACCAGAGGCTAAAGTCTAAGATCAGAGAAACTCATCCAGGCTTCGATTCCCTGCAGCACGTCTTGAAAAATCGATCAATATATTTCTTGTGTTTTTGATGAACGTGTTTAGCAGGAGGAATGTTTATTGCTGTGTCATCATTTAAGTTTTCACTTCAGGTATAAATGCTACTATTTGATCTGGAAAATGGGAAAACGATCTGGTAATAAATTCACTAAATTTAGACATAAAACATGCAAAAATACTTGCAGGCACAAAACAGCAGCTACTCAGTTTAAAGGACTGAAAAACCTGTAAATCAGTAACATAGCCGTAGGCTCTTAGACATAAATCATATGAGTCAAATAAATCTCACAACACAGATATCAAATAATGTCAAGAAAAAATGAGATGTTCATTGAAGTCAAATGCAAATCTCACACTGAACGTCTGCTTAAAGCTGCAGCATGTGACTTGCATAAAAACAAAAAGATTTTACAAATGTATTAAAACTTTCATTGTCCTAAAATTAGACAACAATGTAGAAAACAATCAAACAGTTTCCCTCTGTTATTTGGCGAACCACTGAGAACCTTTAATAATTGATCTGCACTTTGCTTCTGTTAGTTACGCAGGTTTAGTTTGTTTGGCAGGAAGGAAGCAAAGCGATTGATCCCAAATGGGCTCCCAGTGGTTCCCCGGACCTGGGCTGCTGTCTGCTCTGCCTCCAGCTCCATCTTTGTTTGTTGTAACTTTGTTTTTAATATAGCGAAAGTAAAGAAGTCGAGGAAGACGTTTGGTCATGCTTCTTCCAGCTGACTTCAACACAGTCATTCCTGTCCAGATTTTTTTTCGAGCAATTAAACACAGCAGAATATGAGATGTTTGTTGAACAGGAAATGAAAGGATTACATAATTATCCCCATTTATGCATGAAAACATTCCTTTATCACAGCTGACCAGAATCCTATCCAGCTGTGTCACTGTGAGGTTTGGTGATGTGTTCATGGGTAAAAAAGTATGATTTTAATGATTTTAATTCAGATGCATTCAATACAGTGGAAAAGTGAGTTTTTGAATATTTGACATGCCGATCAGATCTGGAGAAACTCGTGTGAATTGAATGGAAGCTTGCTGTGGCTGTCTTTGTTTCAGGTTTGATTGGTTGTTCAGATTTCCCTCTGTGCCTGGCCGAAGCTTTCTGTGGGGATTATAACGGCGTAATCTCTTATATTAGCAGCTCAATCTGCAGCGTCTCTGCGGATCCCGCAGCGGTTTCAGACCCAGCTCAGTCCTGACACGCACAGATGATGAGGCGGTTCACCTGAATGCAGCTCGATGCAGCATTCAGATGCAGGGTGTGGCCTTATCTCACGCCTGGCTCAAAGCCTGATGAGGCAGATGTTTCAGGACAATCAGAGTTTATGAAGCTGCGGCTTCTAGTCAGACAAAATGCTCCAGGTTCTGAAGAACCAGCTGACCGCTTCAGCTTTGAGACGCACAAGAGAAATCAGATGGAAAAAGTTTGAAAGCCGGATAAAGATAAACAAATCAGATGCAAAGAAGGAGAAATGTCACATGAGACCTGGTTCACTTCCTCTTCTCCAAATCAACAGACTCTTTGCTGCTGTTTGCTGAAAGATGAGGATAAAAATCAAAATCACATTGAACACATCATGACTGGTTCCTGAAGCTAGCAGCTACTAGCAGCAGCGTTTCCTGAAGAATGTGCTGAAAAACCTTTTTGTTCTTCAAGCGGTGTGTTTACGACGTTTTAAAGCTCTTGGTATTCCCAGAGCTGGAATCAGGTGATAAGTGAAAGCGGCTCTGTTGCTCGTCAGGTTGAGGAATTTTCCTGTGAAGCTTTATCTCTGTCAGCCTGCTGCTAGCATGCAGCATGATTAGTGAGGTCTGGCTAAGCTGGAGGCCGCGAGTGTGTCTCCGCTTTGAACCTCAGGATCTTCAGCAGGAGATCAGCTGAGTTAGGATGGGGCTTTGTGCTTGTCTGACAGACCAAGGTTTCCTCAGCAACACAAAGCAAAGATCAGAGGAAACAAACATGGTGGAGCGTCGTGGGTCAGGATGGGAGAAAGAGCGCAGCATGAAATCCTCCATCTTCCCCCTTCAGCTCCCCTCTGGATGCTCAACCCTGTAGTCACAAAAATAACTTGGACATAACTTGGAATGGCTGAATTGAGTGGTGAATATGAGCAGATATTAACAATAAGCCTCACCCTCGCTGAATCCAGCCACCTGATTGGTTGGTTGAGGAATGTCTGGTTTTGGTTTTACTCAGATCTGGGAATGTTGTCACACCAGAGTTCAGGTTGGAAAACCCCATGCAGTGCTAATCATTGCAGTTTGTGACCACAGTGCAAGCTAATAGCATTAGCTTGTGCTGCTAATAATATCAATAGATGTGCAGTCAGTGTGCTACTCGGGTCTAACCCAGAAAATGAGATTTGGTAGAACATCTTGTCAGCTCTCAGTCTGAGGTTAGAATAATGAACGTTTCCTGGATCAGGGATGTGGAGTTCCTCTGTCCGCAGGCTGCAGTCTGTTAGGATCCATGTTTTGGGATCTATGCCTCCAATTACTCCAATTATTATCATATTTGGGAGGAAAGTTTCAAGCAGCTGTTATCTTGAGGGGAGTGACTCTTTGTCTGTGCAGACAGAGCGTTTGCATTATGTTGAATGAAATGAAATCATTTCACAAAATGCTGTAGGAACGGGATATTCTGTGTTACTTTACGCTTTAACATGTCCAGAAATCTGGCAATCTGGTTTAAATTATGAAATTATTTTTGTTGTAAACAAACCCACAAGTGATAAATTTTATAGTTTATCATCTCTTTATATTCTGTGATGTCTGTCCTTTCTGTCCTGTGAAAAAAACTTTCTGGTTGGATATATGAAACTTTTAAATCTGGTAAAAATTGGACTTTTTGTCTTTGGTGTAGTAAAAAGCATTAAATAAATTTGATGTATTAATTTGGGGTAAAATGTGCGTTAAGGCGTCTCTGAGCTTTATTTCCCCTGAGGAGCGTCTCGTCCTCAGACTGTTTGAACTCTTTTAATCACTGTCTTTATCTGTTTCTTCACTATTTCTTTACATATGTGATTCTCTGAGTCACAATGGGACAACATGTTTTTTCCCTCTTGGGTGTTAAACGGTTATTTATTGCAAAATGATTGATCTGTAGCGTGAGAAGCCAAAGTCAGGAATTTGTGTGTGGGACGCTGGTTAGCCACAGAGTTGCTTCAACTGGTTCTTTATTGGAAGTTAATTAGATTTAATTATTAGCATGTAATAATTTCTGATGCAATCAGGATTTACTAATGAGGCCAGTTTGATTCAGATCCTTTGTTGTGTTGAGGAACACAGTTAGAAAATCCTGTTACTGTGTTTGCTTCCATTTCTCTTTAGGCTAAAGTTATTTAGCATGTTTCAGTTGGTTGGTTTGGTTTAACTGTAATCCTGGTTCTGTGATGTTCAGGAAAGGAACCATGGAGGTAACCAGTTTGACCTTTGACCCCTCTGTTGCTGCTGAGGGCTTTGTGTCTGTTGAAAAGCAGCAGAAGGTTGGTGATGTTTTGGAAATATTTTCCTGTTCCTGTTTTATTTTGTTGCTGTTGTATGTAACATGTTTGTCTTCCTGCCTGTTTTTCAGTCAGTCTGTTGGCTGCTTGAACACGGCGCCAAACATTCATAGCTAAGCTTTACAACTACAAGTCTACTCAGAAATTATTGTAAATTTAGTATTTTGTCAGTTTCTTGAATGTCTAATTTGTCAAATTTCAGTTTATTCCTTTGTTTTAGTCACCATCGTCTTTCTTAGTTTTGCTTTCCTTGTTTCTTTCTGTCTTTGACAAACCAACTGGCCTGAATGATTAATGAGCATCAGAATAATAATCTGGTTGATGTGACACATTAAATCAATGTGATTGATAAATCAATCAGATTTTATTTGTATAGCAGCACATTTCAGCCGCTGGGCATTTCATGGTGCTTTACATCCTCACAGACACTCAGAGTCATGCACTGGCAGACTGCAGGATTTCTGACAACCGTTAGCGGTTAGCTCTGTGCGGCTGCAGGTTCTGATGGACCACAGGACCAGGCCGCTCAGAACCGTTCGGGTCAGAACCGTCTGGATCAGAACCGTCCGGGTCAGAACCGTTGGGTCAGAACCGTCTGGGTCAGAACCGTCGGGTCAGAACCGTCTGGGTCAGAACCGTCTGGGTCAGAACCGTCTGGGTCAGAACCGTCTGGGTCAGAACCGTTCGGGTCAGAACCGTCCGGGTCGAGCCGTGTTAATCAGAACCGCCCGGGTCAGAACCGCCGGGCGTGGCGTGTTAATCATGGCTGCTGTGCAGTGAACTGACCGTCTGTCTGTCTGCTGCAGGCCAGCTATCCCACCTGGGAGGATTTCGTCTCCAAAGGAGCCAAGCTGCAGGCCCACCTCAGGTAACCACAGCCGCCATAACTTGATGATTCAGCAGTTTTAGAGCTCAAAGTGGCTCCATACAGGCTCACACTGCTGAAACAGGAAGTCCAGTTAATCATCCAGGTTGCATTTGTTCACAGAAATAAGAAATCTGGATACCATTTTTGAAAATGACAAACAGTGTTGGTCACATTGAGTCTTTCCTGCTGGTGAGCGTCTCTCTGCTGCCAGTCGGCCACAGAAGGAAACTCTCTGCTCCTTCACACACTTTGTTCCCTGAGTCACTGCAGTGATGGAAAATCTCTGAATGGGATTCATGTCTGCATTGACAGCAGCAGCCTGAGTTTTCATGCTAACGAGACGCCGCAGCTGCTGCTGCTTTTCGTTTCTGAGGACTGAAGGATTATTTCTGCTCTACTCTGAGATTGATGCTTCATTTTTTTTTTTTTTTTTTTCCTCCGAAGAGTTTTTGCGGCACTAGTGGCTCGTATTTTTAATAGTAGGCAGACAGGAGGGGGGGCGAGGAGAGGGGGAAGACATGCGGGACCAGGAGTCGAACCCGCGACGTCCGCGTCGAGGACTGAGGCCTCCAAACGTGGGGCGTGCTGACCCCTGCGCCACCACAGCACGCCCCGATGCTTCATTTTAATCAACAATTTTGTCCAATTTTCTTCCTGCATTTTCACAAACACTCACAGCTGTTGAGCACATCTGGAAGTTTAAAAGGTGAAAAAACCCTTAAGAGGTTGGAATGAGTGACAATACATCTCATCGACTGAGTTTCCACCAAGCCGGTTCAGTCCAAGTCCAGTTCGCTTCAGTCCAGCATTCATATTCCCTTCGTTTGTTTCTGCCGGTTCTAAATGTGATCGGCATCACAGGCTGGTGTTTTTAGATCCACTAACTGATGACTCGGATTTAACAGAAGTGCAAATAATTGATATATATTTTAAATGTATTTTTTTATTTGTTGGTTTTAAGATTCTCTTGTTGTGGGTTTAAGTGTCAGTAATGTCTTCTAACATAATTACCCAATATTTTATGTTTCCTGTCAACTTAACATGTTTTAATACAAAAGCCTGGTGGCCCCACAGTTTTCTGGGTGAAACCCTCTGAGTTTCTCTAAAATAATGAAAATCCACAGCAGCTGCACTGATTTCCTCTGAAACTCAGAGAAACATGCAACTGACCCCATGCTAACGCTAACTAATCACACAACGCTTAGCCTGGCGGGGGGCATGTAAAGCATGGCGGCCCGCCAGGCCTATAAAACACTGGGGGGAAACCCTGAACTCTGTCTGAGGCCAGAGACGCACTCTGCAGCGTTCTGTGACGCTCTGCTGCGCTCTGACGTTCAGCTGACATTCAGCTGACATTCTGTCAGAACCAGCTGGCAGCGCCTCATCTGGCAGGATGGAGCCGCTTTGCTGCAGGAAATGCATAAATGCATAAACCTGTTCAGAGTTAATGTTTACAGCTGTTTCGTGCGGCAGTTCTACTGGTCCGTTTCCTGTGGTATCTGCTGATCTGGGATTGGCAATGCCAGATCAGTGAAATGTCTGAAGCTCAGATTCGTTTGTTTTTCTTGTTGAAAGTGTTTCTGAATGTTCTCTGATAAATTAGGTGATTATCGGCGACCGATCGGCCGGACGCTGGCTGGCCGTTAGGATCTGCATGGGAGCTCAGAGCTGTGATGTCTCTGTGTTTTGTGCAGGACGACCCTCCTGCTCACCGGAGCCTTCCTGGACGCCTTCCAGAAAGTGGCTGACATGGCTACCGGGACCAGAGGTGAGAAGGACCGCTACAGAACCTGAACTGGGCCCAGTTGGTGTTCAGATCTGGGTTACTGGTGAGAAATGAGCGGCAGCATGAAGCTCAGGCTGATTCTGTTTGAAATGAGACTCGTTTCCTAAGAACGTCTGTAGACCCAAACTCCTCACCGGATCCAAACCGGCGTCTGGATCAGAACCTCCGTACTGTTTCCTGTTTCCTGCTCTAAAATAGTTCCTGCATCCGCTTCTAATTACGTAATAATCAGAACAGCCAATCAGAGGCAGAGTTGCTCCTGCTGGACCAATCATGAGACTGGGATATCACCAGGCTAAGTTAGGTTAGCAGCAGCCAGACATGCTAATGCTAATGTTAGCATGCTAATGTTTCTGCAGGTGCAGCTTCTCGCTTCAAGTAACAGGAAGGAAATGAACGAAAAGAGGAGGAAAATCTAAAAACGAGCTGGAAAACACGACAAATAACAAGATGGCAATAATAATAAAACCTGAACAGTTGAGTCCGGAGAGTCGGACAGAAATCGAAGCAGCTTTCACTGCAGATGAAACAGAGCCTGTTTGATTTACTTCATGTCTTTGGAGCAGAATATCTTGACTTTGTGGCCAGTGCTGCACATTTCCATGGTGAGACAAACTAATAAACAGAGAAACATTTCCTTTGTAACTAATTTGCCCCAGTTAATTACTCTGATTATTTCTTAGCTGAGCCAACTTTTTTTATATTGTGTTGTTTTTTGAAAGAGTAACTTACAAGTTACTCATAAGTTATTTTGTCTGATTTCAGCAGTTCTATATTTGCTGTTGAAATCAGAAATACTTGGTGCATTTTGTGTTTTTGCAGTGTAATTCGTTAACATCTAACGTCTCCTTCCTTCATCGGTTCCATAACAAACTGATCACATTTATTGAAAAAACTAGATTTGCATAGAGAAAATCTCCCAGTTAGAAGTAATTAGATCCCAATCAGCTGATTTTTAAAGAAGCTTCCCGGCGAACTACTCTGGTCGTTTCACATGACTGGGTTCCTCTGGAAGCAGCAGAACTGTTGACGTCTTCGGCATCATGAGGTTTCACAGCACATCTTCAGGAACACACACATCACAAGACAGCCTGCTGAGCCCTGACCGCGGTTTCCTCAGATAAACCAGCAGCAGTAATCGGATAAAAATAATTCTCAAATAAAATATTGGTAAATCTGGCATAACACCAAAGTTACTATCGGATATCAACATCAGTCCAATTATTCATATTTGACCTTCTCTAACAAGCTACTTTTCTGTAGTTTAGAAAACTAACTGGTAACAATAACAGCTCACTTTCTAAGTTAACCTGAAGAAGTTGTACAAGAAACTGAAATTATATTCAATTTAATAATATAAGCACAAAAATGCTTATAGAAAAGTGTATACTCCAGCTTTTAGTTGATGCATTTATCTTCAGTCACTTTAATAGATGAATTCTTGTGTCGAGGCGAAACGGAGTCGGGTGGAGGCGGATCAGAGTCGGGTGGAGGCGAAACGGAGTCGGGTCGAGGCGGACCGGAGTCGGGTGGAGGCGGAACGGAGTCGGGTGGAGGCGGACCGGAGTCGGGTCGAGGCGAAACGGAGTCGGGTCGAGGCGGACCGGAGTCGGGTCGAGACGGACCGGAGTCGGGTCGAGGCGAAACGGAGGCGGACCCTAACCCTAAAGCTGAAACAGTTTATCAATTATTGCATTAATCATCAACTAATTAAGTAATTGATTAACCGGAGTATGCAGTTACACTTGGATCACTAATTCAGCCAAAACTGCAAAAAAATAAACGTTTTGCATTTAAGATAAAAAACCTGTTTTGCCAGTGAATCTGTTGTACTAGAACGTCTCCTGTTCAGTTTCAGCTTTGCCTGGTTCACATTCTGTTAAACAAATCTATTGATCAGCTTTAGCATTCAGTTATTAATCAGTTAATCAATAATAATATCCTGATCAGCTCTTCTCTGACCCAGCAGAAAGCCTGAGTTTTTCTCAGGTTGGAGGATTGTTTGCTACAAAAGATCAGATGTTCACTGAAAGAATGACGACATCGGCTTTTAGACAACACATTTATTTTCTTATTTAAAATGGATTTAATTAGTAGGATTTTTAATGCATTCTTAATGTTACATCAAAATCTTTATAGTTAAATCTTCAAAATGTTCCAGTTTTTTAGCCAATCAATTAATCGTCATAATGGTTGATAAATTGTGGAATTTGTTGATTAATCACCATCATGGTCGGTTAATTGATTACTAGAATAATCATCAGCTGCGGCCCTGAATAGATTCAGAGCAAGAATCTAGAACACATCTAGAACGCTGAGCTTCTAGATCTGTTCTGGAAATGGTGATTTCAGAGCGAGCTCACCTCTGCTGCATGACCCTGGGAATCGCATTGCTGTGATTCTGCTGAGCATTAGCATTAGCATGCTAATCCTCATGATGACAGAACTTGGATTTAGTTTTAAAGTGAAACTTGTTGCAGGTGCCACCAAGGAGATTGGCTCAGCGCTCACCAGGATGTGCATGAGACACCGCAGCATCGAGTCCAAGCTCAAACTGTTCACCATGTAAGACACACACACACATATACACACACACACACACACACACACACACACACACACAGTAGGCGGGGAGGGCATGCTGCTGTGTGGGAACCAGACGCTGAATTACTTTCCTGACGTTCTGCCACGTGCAGCAGCCAGAGGGGGCGTGTGTGTGTGTGGACGCGCGTGTGTGTGTGTGTGTGTGGACGCGCGCGTGTGTGTGTGTGTGGACGCGCGTGTGTGTGTGTGTGTGGACGGCGCGTGTGTGTGTGTGTGTGGACGCGCGCGTGTGTGTGTGTGTGGACGCGCGTGTGTGTGTGTGTGTGGACGCGCCGTGTTTTCGATGCATTGTAGAGACCGTTTTCCTGACACATATTGCGCTGTAGGAACTCGCTGGTCCTCACAAGAAGAAAAGCTGTTTTTGGGCTCGACTGCAGAAATGAATGGAAAGTTCCCACAAAGTTCCCACAAAGATAAAGACATGAAGCAGTTTCAGCCGTCTCTGTTGCAGCATCGCTCATTTTTTCACTGCACTGCAAGAACACAAAAAAAGTTTTTAGTTTTAGTTTCTTAGTTCACTCGAAGAAAAAAAAACTAACTCTCAACTAACGTTTGAGCAAAATAAGAAAGCTTGTTTTCAGTAAATAACCCATGAAAATTTATTTGAAAAAAGCATGATTTCCACTGGCAATTTTTCACTTGTAACTTTGAAAAACAATTGGTTTGAAGTGCAAAAATCTGCCAAAGAAATTAGTTATTTTTTATCAATACTCAATAATTGTTTTCTAAACCAGCTCCTATACTTGTTTGTTTTTTCTTATTTCCAGTGAACTCAGATATTTGCACTCGAAACAACACAAAAAATTCACATTCAACAAAGAACGTTTTCTGACAGAAGAGAGTAGGAGCGTAAATTAAGGCGAAACCGTGAAAACCATTTAAGATCAAACTATTTGTCTGTAAATAATTTCTAACTGTGTTAAAATAGCAGCGATGCAGCAGCTGCTGTATCAGGTAAAAATAAAAGCAGCAAGATGCTGATGGCAGGAGACGAAACATTGACTTAGAATTAGATTCTTGAATATCTTGGATTTAGTGGATCATTCAGAGTTGAAGCTGGAGATTTGAATTTAAGCTATAAAATTCAAAAGTAATCATTTTAACAGGTTGCTAAAGGTTTGAAAGGTGTAAGTAGTTTCTGTGGAACCTGATGTTTATAGTTTTTTTTTTGATTACTTGATTAATCACCTGCATAATTGATAGATTAGTTGATTACTAAGATAATCATTAGCTGCAGTTCTAATCAAGTTTCCTGCTGATCTTCATGTATACGTGTATAAATGTATGGATGTATGGGTGGGTGAGGCCACATATATGTAGATATCTAGTGGCCAGTTTCACTGGAAAGTGCTAAAAGCTCAAATCATTTACGATTCTACCAGGTATGTAATGTCGCTAAATGTCCAATTGGTGCCTCTTCGTTTGTTTTAAATGGAACAGAAATGCTTGTTGTTAGTATTATTGCACCTTAGTAGGAAGATCAGGACTGTATGTCACTGAGTGATCCTGATATCACAGACGATTTTGTATGCGCTGTTGAGCCTAATCTGGTGCGGCAGGAAGCTGATGCCGGGTCTCTGCGTATTTTCAGAGCGCTGTCAGAAAGTCTCATCGTGCCTCTGGAGTTAAAGATGGAGGAGTGGAAGAAAGCGGCGAGCCAGCTGGACAAAGACCACGCTAAAGGTAGGCCTCGCCCCCGCCGCAGCACACAGCCAGTCCACGCCCTCATTCACCACTTCCTGTTCATGTTCAGAGTACAAGAAGGCCAGAGCCGACATCAAGAAGAAGTCCTCAGACACCATCAAGCTGCAGAAGAAAGTGAAGAAAGGTGAGAAGCTGCTTTCCTGTCCGCTGAAAACCTCTGAAGGAGGAAACGAGCAGCAGGTAAAACTGTTTTCACTCAGGTGAGCCTTTCACCTGGACTGGCCCGATGTTTCTGCCACCCAACAAACCAAGTGTTCCTGTTCCTGATAATGTTGTGGAAGGACGAACCCTTTCCTCTCTGTGGATATAAACCATTGTTTACCAGAGATCAGCTACAGGCCGCCTCTGGTTCTGCTGGGCTTCACTTTGGACCCGCTTGTTCAGTCGAGGCCCGCCGAGTTTACCCAGTTGTCTCTAAGATCAGATCAGAGTACTTTAGCGGCTGCAGCTTTGGTGCTTGGAGCGTTGCCATGGGAAGCAGAATTTACCTCACCTGCTGCTGCCATGGCTACGACCACATCCCATAATTAAAAAAAGACATGCAGAAACTGGAAGTTGATATTCAGACAGGGAATAGTGGGAATATTTCCTTGGGCCACCAGTCTTACTGGGAGACAAGATTGGCCCAGTGTGGCTCCCAGTAGCTCCCAATAAGTTCATGTATCTCCCAGTTTGCCCACCACAGTCTCTTTAGATCAGGGATGTCAAAGTCAAAAACATCGATGGCCAAAAACCAAATCTGCTACAAGCCGAGAGCCGGACTGGTTCAGCGATCTTAAATCATATTGAAATGATTACATAACCAAAACCTAACAGTGTATCATGTAATAATTAAAAGAATAAAGCAATACTTTGTTATGACTGCCAGTAATTTCAAGAAAAAACATGTTCAACAGGAAAACAGCAAAAAATTTAATTGTTTTGAAAAACAAAATATTTTCCTTAATATCAAGATAAATATATAAATTAAAGAGCAAAATAAACTGAAAATGCATCCTACCCCCATCCTACCCCATCCTGCCCCCATCCTGCCCCCATCCTGTCCCCATCCTGCCCCCATCCTACCCCATCCTACCCCATCCTACTTTATTTTTATGTGAAACAGATTTTTGATTTTCATTCTGTGAGCCAAAATCATCAGAACTACTAGAAACAAATGATGAAAATATTTCACTTTGTGTGTGAAATTAGATTGATTGATTGATTGATTGTAATGTGGTTCTGCTTGCTGAGAGGAGAGACAGAAATGCCTGCCCCCATCCTGCACCCATCCTGCCCCCATCCTGCCCCCATCCTACCCCATCCTCCCCCATCCTGCCCCCCCCCATCCTGTCCCCATCCTGCCCCCATCCTACCCCCATCCTGCCCCCCATCCTCCCCATCCTGCCCCATCCTGCCCCCATCCTGCCCCAGCCTCCAGGTTGTGTGTTACGGCCCTGTGTTTGCTGTGCAGCTCTGATGCTGCACTGATTAGTGACGTTTATATTAATATTAATAATTATAATGACGTTCAGTTGCACAACTTTACAGACTCGTTCATTCGTGGCTGTTTTCACGTATTGCTGTTCATATTAGTCTCCATGTTTGCGGTTTTCTGCAGCGCAACGCGAAGCTCGACGTCATTCAGAGGTTAAATATTAACTGACATGAACAAAGACAAGCGGGACGGATCATCCGGGAAATGATGGACTGAAATTAACCGGATTTCAGACACATTCTGGGTTTATGTCGCTTATTAAGCCCAAAAACCGCAACCCGTTCAATCTGCAGCGACTTTAGAAAGAAAAACCAGCAGAAAGCCGCAATAAACGGAATTAGCTCCTTTTCTGCAACAAAATGCGCAAATCCCTCCATTGTTTCTGTCGCTGCTGACAGTGTTGCATAGCAACTGCAGTCAGACGCTGAGAGGAATAAAATCACACAGACACAGAGTGGTTTCAATAAGTACCTGCAGTCTGACTACCAGACTGACTGCAGGTAGTCTGATTGGTTCTACTAGTAATCTAACTGTTAGATTAGTGGTTACTAGAGAAGCGGACACCATGTCATCATGACGTCATCATGATAAATCAAGGTAAATGTCAGGCGCTCGCTTGATCAATTGATATGATGGCTCCTGTCAATCAGTTCAGTGGGTTTGTTGCAATTTGTCCCGAAGTCAATGTCCCCGACCTGCAGGACGTTTCTGGGTCCACCATCAGACCATCGCTGCAGTCTGGACTGACTATTAAATACTGCGATCATAGAGATTTGGTGGAAAGTAATCAGAAAAAGTGTTAAGCTGTCAGTGGAACATGCAGAGCAGCTTTACAGAGCAGCTCCATGGTGGAATGGACTTCATCCCATTTGTGGAAAATGTAAAAGAGGAGAAATTCCTGCAGCATCTGAATACAGAGATGGACGATATTAAAACACATGAAGGTTTTGTCATCATTACGTCATTAGAGTGAAACAGTTGACCAACCGGGAGACTGTCAGCTCTTCAGTTCACCAAACCTCACACTCACTCACTCACACTCACACACTCACACACTCACACTCACACACACACACACACACACACACACACACACAACTCACGCACACTCACGCGACGCACACACACACTCCTCACACTCACCTCCACACACTCACACTCACACACACACTCACACACACACTCCACTCACACACACACACATCAA
>CAKLNU010000142.1:0-76435 GCA_922788865.1 Poeciliopsis turneri
TTACGATAGGTTGCAGCTTTTTCTTCAGGTTCTCACTTCGCGTTTGTCTAATCCGGGTGAGTTGAAGGAGCTTACGGCGCGAATAACCAGAATTCGAATACGAAAGGTGCTGAGAAATCGGTGAGTAGCTTAATTGACACCGCCATAGCAGCTCAGCTAAGGAGGCTCAGCAGCGGCAATAGAAACACCTTCATGCATTGTGGTTAAAACGCTGTGCTGCGTCACGTTGCTCCATAGCAAACGAAGCTCGCTCGGGCAGTCGCAGACGGTAAATCGCCGACCGTTCATCTCAGGAAGCATCCAACTCCCAATCACTCGAGAAAATCGAACCTTCTTCACGGTTCAAACCCGCCAGTCTGGGCTGCCGGTCAGACAACATCAGAACCGAGTCGTCTTTGTTCATGGAAACGCCACATTAGCATCGACGATAGGCGACTTCCCGCAGCGAAGTCTTCACGGGTCTTCTACTGTGTGGTTTCCATGCAATGAAATGCTGATATCTTGTTAAAATGCTTGCAAACAACAGAGTCATGCAGAATCGGAGACGCAGACCGAACAGCTTGCAAACAAAACGAAAATTCCAGCCTGGTGGATCTCGAAGCGCTGCCGCCTTCGACAGGTTAGCCACAATCACGAGCTGTGACTTTCGACGATCAATCGCAGCCTGTTACTTCACCAGATTCATCAACAGTGCCAGACGAGACAAATATGCAACAGATTGAGACACTGAAGCCTGATGCTGAGTTTGTGTTTCAACCAGTAAACGCGAGTTGAATGAGCCAACAGACTTATTTTGCATTTAAAGAATTCTGCTGAAATGACTTTAATATGCATTTAGTCACTAAAAGTCACTGAACACTTCTCGTCCATCAGTCCTTTCCTTTCGTCGTGCCGTGATTATCGGGTCACATTATCATTACAATAGCCACACACATTAGCCACACACACACACACACACAGCGAAATAATACACATTAGGTGCTTCCAGTAATAGTGTCTGGGGCAAGACTGATGATTAGGCGACACAGCACGGCAAGTCGTCAAAGACGGAGAACAAAAGCAGAGGAATAGGAGGAGGAGGCAGCAGCTCAGACACGACCGTCACGCTGTGCCGGCAGCTGCTCTCTGCTCAACAGTGGGCTCAGAGGTCTGGTCTGAGACCCTGATCTGGATCTGAGGTTCGAGCTCAGGCCGGTGCAGCTGGATGCAGAGCACACCAGCCTGTCATCTGTACCAACTGGTTGAATAGAATTGTTTGATTTTTTAATACATTTTTGTTTGCTTCAGCTTCAGCTAAGAGCTCAAACTGACCAGTTCAGAACACAGTCCCAGCCATCATCACGCAGACTGCTTTGAGATTCTGTGTCACCACTCTGACAAAGTTTATAAAAATCATCACTGAGAGAAAATCAGAATGTTAGCTGCGCCACCAGAAACTACCAGCCACAGGAAATCTGAACCAGTACTGATCCGACAGCGATTGTGCACATTATTGATACTTCTGGATCACCCGCCCACCTCCAGCATCCAAGTTTGTTTCGTCCTCTATACCTCCAGTCTGTCTGTATTTTCTGAGCCGAGCTTGAGATTGGCGAATGCTAATCATTCCCGACCTCGACCTCACCCTCCGTCTTCAGTTCGGGAGAACTTCTCTGGTTACCAAAGAAATCACCAATCAGAGTGAGAGGTTCGCAGAGTACCGCAGCAGTGGTTATTTCCGGGTTGGTCGCCAGCAGCAGAAATTTGCCAGCCGAAGACTGAAAGAGAATGTTGGCCCACCTCTGACCCAGCCCTGCCTGGTGAAACAGAGTTGGTGCCCTCAGCGCTTCAGAGGTTTTAGTGTCGCTGCAGCACATAGCCGTGAAGAGCCAGTGAGAGAACAAAGTGCCTTAATTTTATTTTAAAAGTCTAATATATTTTTGATAAAGAGCCGTTGGGGAAGGAGTTGAGGAGCCTCCACCAACACTGGACTGGTGGAGGCTCCTCAACCAAAACACAGGCAGCTCTTTACATCAAAAATAAAAAATATTAGACTTTTTAAAATAAATTTAAAACACTTTTTCCAGCTGCTGTGGTTCTCTCTGCTCGGACCCAAACCAGCCTGTTCCCTTCCTGGCCTGTGGGGGCGCTGCACCAACAACCACTGCAGGAAACGACACTAAAACCTCTGAAGACGCTGAGAGCAACTTCCTGTTTCACCAGATGGAACAAGATGGAGGCGTCAGAGTTTAGTGCTGGAGGATTTCTCTTTAGTCTTTGGCTGAAGACCAGGAGCCATTTCTGCTGCTAGCGCTAGCCTAGCATGTTAGCTTTGGTTACCCAGAATGCCCTGCTGTAGTCCACTTTCTGCTTTGGAGCACTCTCCACTCTGATTGGTGTTCACATTCCAACCCAACCAGAGTTCTCTTCAACTGAACCCAGACTGAGATTTGGAGGAGCAGAGGTCAGAGGTCAGAGGTCGATTAGCGTTCATACATCTCAATCGAACCAGAAATATAGACAGACAGATTAAAGTGGACTGAAACAAACTGGAGGGAATGCTAGAGGTGGGCAGATTGATCCAAAGTATCAATAATATTGATACCTAATCGGTATCGGATCAATACTTTAGTTCCAGATTTCCTCTTGAAGTTCTGTTTTGTTTTTGAGTAGTTTCTGGTCGCTGCCGGAAAAACAGTTTTGTTCTGATTTTCTCTCAAATGATGATTTTTATATAAACTTTGTCCAAATTCAGATTGATACCAGAATCTGCTTTCAGGCCAAACGTCTCGTGATGATGGGTTTGGAACCGGACCTGTGGTTCTGAGACTGGGTCCAGTTTGGATGCCAAAGCAATAAAACAAACAAATAAAATGTATTAAAAATCAAACAGATTCTATTCCAAACCAGGTTTGAAAAGTTTTTGGATATTAAAACAGAGCTGGTCCAATCTGACTCTCCATCCAGGTTCTACCAACCTGAAGCTCCAGACCTCAGATCCAGATCCAGGATCTCCAGAACCAGAACCTCTGAGCCCTTGTTGCAGGCAGAGAGAGCAGCTCTCTGCAGCCACACAGCAGCTGACAGTCATTCTGATCCTGAGCTGCTGCTTCATCCCTCCTCCTCCTCTTCCTCCTCTGCTCCTTTTGTTCCTCCGTCTTTGTTGACACTTTCTCATTTCTGTGTCACCCTGTCATCAGTGTCACCCTGCCCCCGTGGAGCGCTGTGCAGGGCAGCCTCTGTGTGTGTGTGTGTGTGTGTGTGTGTGTGTGTGTGTGTGTGTGTGTGTGTGTGTGTGTGTGTGTGTGTGTTGATGAGAAGCCACTCACTGGCCTGATTGAGACGATTTGATGGGAGCAGAGGGGAAAGGGACGGTAAATGAGGACGGACAGGAAGTGTTCAGTGTGGCTTTAATTGTGCTGCATGCTAATGGAGATTCATGCATATTAAAAGTCATTTCAGGCGCAGGATGTAGCACGTTTGTTATTTTCTCTTTAAATGCAAAACTCCAGCAGACACACAGTCCTGATCCAGTCATTCCAGCTCCACGTTTTACTGAGTTTGAAACCACAAAACTCAACATCCAGGCTTCAGTTTCTCAATCTGACATATTTTATCTCGTCTAACTTTGTTGATGGATCTAATGATGGAAACTAACCAAGGCTGCGATTGGTTGTGTCAGAAAGTCACGGCTCGCTCTGATTGGTCGCTGTGTGTACTGGACTTCCTGTCCGGGCCGTAAACGCAGCAGCACCAGGATCCACCAGAACAGAACCGGGCTGAAGGTTTTCCGTTTTTGTTTGCAAACTGTTCAGTCCTCTCTGCAACAGCGTGCCGTCGCCATGGTTACCAGGTTCTGCATGACTCTGTTGTTTTTGCAAACATTTATTTTAACAAGATAGCATTTCATTTGCATAGAGCCACACAGGGTAGAAGTTATCTGTGTCGAGGAGCTTTAAATCTGCAGGAGTCCGTTTACTTCTGAGTCCGGTTCGGTTCTGCAGGTCCGGTTGCGGCTGCTGTATGTGTGAGTTTGAGCGTTTCCATGGAATAAAGACGACTTCCTTCAGGGTTCTGATGTTGTCTGCAGTCAAAACCGGCAGCCCGAGGCGTCTGGGTTTGGACCGTGAGGGGTTCAGTTTTCTCTCAGTGGTTAGGGTTAGGGTTACCCTAACCCTAACCCTCTCAGTGATTAAAGATGAAAGTTCCCTCAGCAGGATGAACAGATCGGCTGATTTCTGGCTTTAGCCTTTTTGCTAACTGTGATTTCGATCCTCTCAGCGGTTTGCCTGCGATCTCTGATCTGAGGTTCCTCCTGCTTTCTGCCCCATGAAGGCCATTTTTCTAACCGAGCTTCGTTTATACATAAAGACTTAATGTGGCTGCAAGCAATGTTGTTTTAAACCACAATGCTCCATTTAACATTCATAGAGGTGCTCTATTTATTTTTCAGCACTGCTGAATCCTTAAACAAGGCTGCTATGTGTACAGCAGCGATTATTGATCCAATTAAAGCCTCACAAAGTTTCTCCAGCACAACAAATTATTCAGATTCTGAGTTTTATTTCTCTAATCGCACCGACAGTGATTAGAAGATCCTTCAACTCACTAAGATGTTGGATTATAGATTTAGGATAAAAAATATAACAACAAACATAAGCAAAGAGAGAAATCATTTGAGGAACCTGAAGGAAAAGGTCCAAATGTCAGAGAGAGAAAAGCTGCAAGGAGAGAAGCAGGAGAACAAGCGGAGCAGCTCAGATGGAGAGCACGGTTCAAGAGATCAGCAGATCAAACATTTCAATTTAGGCTGGATTCTGTCTGTTCTCACTCTCATTTCTCCCTCCTCTTCCTCCGTTGCCGGGGGAAACGAGCCGCTCTCCAGACCTGAAACAGGAAGCTCCTTCTGAAAACACCAATAATCACTTTGTGCCTCGTTCTGTGTGCGAGGCGGCGGAGGAGAGCGGCGGGGATGATTCTGACCCGGCGAAGCTGTGGGCACTTTGCTTCCAGGTGGAGGAGGGAACCATGGAAACCATGCAAACGGGGGGTGAGACAGTGATGAAGAGGAGCACATCTCTGTTTGGGAGAAGAACCTGGTGATGAATGTGTGCGGTCCGTCCACACAGCTGCCGGTTCAGCTGAGGGACCATCCCAAGCTCTGCACCAGCTTTCTGGCTCCTTCGCCTCTGAACCATCGATTCGAGCTAAACGTGTCATTTTTCATCTTGTATTATTGTGAAACCGGCGCCAGGTATCGATAAATCCTGAGAATCCTCAGCAGACTCTCCTTGAAGAAGGATGGATTCCAGCCGGCTGTGCTCTGCCACCTACAATGGCCCTCAAAACGTCAAACTGTCAGGAAGACATTTGTTTTGGGTCAGCACCAATTAGCCTGCAGCAACATCACAAAGGAATCAAACCCACAACCCAAACTACCGAAATAAACCGGTTTTATCTGGAAACGTCCCAGACAGCAAACAGCAGTCCTATGTTAAAGGTTAAAGGTCATGAGCCTGAAGGAGCGTGCTTTAAACACCCAAGGAAAACTAGCAGATTTATCAACCAGAGCTGTTCATTCATCATGTTTCATAAACTGAAATGTTGGACAGACTGGATTAAAGTTCATTATAAATTCTGGAGCTGAAAGGATTTTGGTAAATTTTTAAGCCAAAAATGACTGAAGAGTTTAGAGTTTAATGTAAAATCCCAGATGTGCAGCTGAGAATTTGATCCAAACAATCTGCTGTGTTCAACATGTTCACACTGGAGCAAACTTCAGTCCCAGATTAGCTTCCTGTTCCTTCCTGTTTCCTGTTCAGATTAAATCCAGCGACTCTCAGCAGATCGCCTCCAAACGGGATTATTTAAACCGCAACCCAGGATTGTTCCGTCCTTCAGCGTTTAATCTGATTCTGCAGGACGTTGAGCCGCTCTGTCCCCCAAAGAGAAGACATCTGAGGTCCAGGTCTGTCCACAGAAAGACGGGAGGTGAGGATGTTCCAGACAGCAGCTGGTCTCCGTCCATCCAGGGAGACGAAAAGGCCGGAGCTCCGAACGCAGCAGCTGGACAAGCAGCTGGAGTCTGGCTGACAGACGAGAACATCAGAAACAGTTTATCCAAACCGGGCCGACACAGAACCGGGCCGTCACAGAACCGGGCCGTCAGTCACAGAACCGGGCCGTCAGTCACAGGACCGGGCCGACAGTCACAGGACCGGGCCGACACAGAACCGGGCCGACAGTCACAGGACCGGGCCGTCAGTCACAGAACCGGGCCGTCAGTCACAGAACCGGGCCGTCAGTCACAGAACCGGGCCACGTTTAAAAGACTCAGTCAGAAATGAATTTGTGTTATTTAGTCTGAGGGAAATGAGGAGTTCAGTTTCAAATGTGAATCATTCTTTTATAAATGTTATAAATGTTACAGTTACAAAAGAACATATGAATAGAACAACATTTAGATGTGCAGCGACAGATGATTCACTTTATATGGAGCTTCTCAGCTTTTAGCCTGCAAGTAAGTTAGCATATTAGCTAATCATGTAACTCTGAGCTGACTAAATATTTGGCTGGTTCAGAGCTGAATTTGAGCTACTTAGATTGTTCATTAAATATTTAGTTTAATAACTGAATGATTAACACGATGAAAATATGACTTTGAAAAATGAACCCATTTTGTTCTGTTCTGACAAACTAAACAACCCAAATTACTGCTGATAATTTATGACTGTAACTCCACAAACATTAGAGGCAGCCAGCGAAAAACCACAATAATTCACAAAGTATTTCATTGTATGAAAGGTGAGATATGGCAGCACAGAGTTTCTGTGACACATAGTGAACCAGAGCCAAAGGAACTGGAACCGCTATGACAGGAAAGCAGGACGATGAGAGAGCAAAGGTCACCAGGCCGGGAATCGAACCGGCGATGGCCCCGTCGACGACCAAGGCCTCACCACGTCCCGCTTCCCGTCCCGCTTCCCGTCCCGCTTCCCGTCCCGCTTCCCGTCCCGTTTCCACTCCCGTTTCCCGTCCCGCTTCCCGTCCGCTTCACGCCCTGCTTTCCGTCCAGCTTCCCTGCTCCGCTTCCGTCCGTTCCATTCCGTCACGCCCCAGCTTCCGCCCCTGCTTCCAGTCCCGCTTCTCGTCCCGCTTCCCGTCCCGCTCAGAAGTGGATGAGGACGGCGCAGAGGGAACCTGAGCGGGGGTGAAACGGCATTTAGGAAGGCGAGAGCTTCATGTGTTTTACATCGGATGGTTGGTTCATGTGGAGACGAGTCCAAACTGGGAACGTTTGGTTCACAGGAACTCTGGGAGGAAATGGGAACAGAGAATTTTATTCAAACTTCAGTCTGAACATCATCAGACTCCAGAACCTCTGGGTTGTGTTACTGATTGGCTGATATCTAACTGATAATAAGGAAGCCAGACATGTCGGAACCAGAACTTTTCTCTGCCGATCGCCTTACGCTCCTGCTTTGATTGGTAATCAAACAAACCAATTTAACATCAGCGCAGCAAAACAGAACCAACATCTATCAGCTCCAATCAGCGCCTGACGACGTCATCACGATAAAACCCGACTCTGAGATAAACCCGGTTCTGCCTGGTTCCTCTTTGATGTGTTAATGCTAAAGGATGGTGAAGGTCATCCAGAAGGAGGCTGATTTGGACCCGGCAGGTAGAACCCAGCGTGGAATCAGTCAGGACAGAATCTGGAGTCAGCAGGCTTTCTCCACTGACCCTTCCCAGTCGGCCATCTTTGTTCGTCTGGAGAAGTTTCATAGGATTTTCTGTCCATTTGTGTGGATTGTAGCTCAACATCACACACTGTACCACCAAACCTGATTCATTTATGTTTATCAGGATGCTTGGAGTCCATCAGGTTTTGAAAAATCGTCCATGTGAACCAGGCAGTACAGGAAATCTTCATCTGGTTCTGCGGGTGAAACAATCCCCAGTAACTGATTCATTCCTTTCTATTTCACAAAGTGTGACCTTGGAGGCACTGATCCACCACATCGAAATTATTGTCAATAAAACGTACTTATCGTCCTCTGGGTTGAGGTCTGAGGTTTATAATGACATCAAATCAATATTTCCATGTTACTTTGTGATTTGTGTTAACTACACGTCTTTTTGGAGGCACTTTACTTCCTAAAGTACAGAACATAAAATGATCATTTCAGCAGGACTGCTGTGAGGTTTTATGGTCTAAATGAGATCAGAACCTGGTTGGTATCGGTTCATCTTCCGGTCCTTCAGAACCAGAACCACGATCTGGTTTGTCATCCTCTAAACGTTTGCATCGTCTCTGTGTCCCAGGCCAGCTGAGCAAACTAATCGATTATAATCAGGTAACCAATCAGGGTGCAGGTAGACCAATTAGGGAGCAGCAGGAATCCTGGGAGTTTCAATTAGAGGAACTGATTCAGTCTAATTTAGAGCAGCTGCTGCCGAGCTCCGGGTGACACTGCTATTCCCTCTAGCTAGGACCGAGGTGTCTGCACGACACACACACACACACACACACACACACAGAAACGGATAATAATCCAAAGTATTTGCTCAGACCAACCATGCAGAACCACACTGAACTCTTGAGGACAAAGTGACTTTCTGTCTGTCTCCTCTCCCTCTCTTCTTTCCTCTTTATCTTCCGCTGGTTTGCATCCCTTCCTCCTCTCATCCCGCCGTCCTGTGCTCCTCTGTAGAGGTCAGAGTGTAAAAACCTGCAGTTTAGCGCGACTTGACATGCAGTAATATCCTGTGTCTGCACTGTGAGCTGATAAGGAGCAGAGATTTATCTGCAGGTTGGTGCAGAGCGGTGAGATGATGTCATGATGTGAAGCTGAAACCGGAGCAGCTGCACGCAGCGCTGACTCAACCTCACTCTAAACTCCTCTTTACCACCATCACTAATGGAGTTTGGATGTGATGGTTCCCAGTATAACAGGCTGAACTGCAGCCACTTTAAATCTCCTCGACGTTATTGTGCGTAATGCTTCAGGCCCTTCGATCAGTCCCTGATGAATCCCGCTGCGAGCCGTTATCCCAGAACAGGAGAGGTTTGTTGGGAGCTCTTCAGGTAACCTGCTGGTCAGGATAACCTGTCGGTTTAATTTAGCGGCTGTAGATCAGAGGGGTTCGCTCTGCCTGGGTGAATATCTCTGGGTGAAACGGACGGACTAAACTCTTCCTGTCTGTCTTTCTGGCGCCGTTTCATTTGGGAATATCTGCTACCAGGAAAGCTTTCCCATTTCTCTTCCCAACTCTTGAAGAGTTCCTGGAGTTATTTTGGTTCATTCTTCCTGCAAACACGTCTGAAAATGTGAAGCAGTGAAAGACATGGTTCTATTTCTGGCTCCCTGTTCCTCAGCCGGGCCTTTGGGTCGCTCAGCTGACCAGATGACCGACCCGCCACAGGGACATTTTATTTCCCTGCTGTAAGAAACTGGAACCAGATGACTGACTACACACACACGCACACACACACACACACACACACACACACACACACACACACACACACACACACCCCCACACACAGAAACACACGCACACACACACAGAAACACACACACACGCGTGTGCGGCTTTCTTTGCTGATCCTGCTCTCTGCTGATAATCAGTCTGACGGTTCGGTTTTATTAACTTCTGGCTTGTATCTCCTTGAAAAGGCGACGGGCGAACGCGGACGGGAACAGCGCGACCTTTGAACCCACAGGGCGTCTCATTCAGCTGGTAGCTTGCGCGGCAGCAGTGTGGGTGTTTGCTCAAACCCAGCAGCTTTCATTAAAATTAACTGGCTTTGTTTCCACGGCGATCTGCTGGAAGAGCAAGGCACTTTCCCAGTCAGGGTCAGAGGTTTGATTCCCTGAGGAGCAGAAACACACTGAGCATGAGAGCCGCTTCTTTCAGGCTTCATGGTGTTAAAAACGGATATAAATCCACTGCAACATGTGATTTATCTTTTATGTTTGTCCGCCTTCGGTAGTTTGCATATTCAACGTCCTGAAAATATCCGATTTATGGCTGAAGGTTCACCTTCACACACAGGTTACCTCGTTGCTCTGCTTCATGAAACAAACCAGCCACTCCTGTTATTTTTCCACAAACTGATCCACCACTGGCCTGACGCCATCGCTCCAACATCACCTGAGTCTCCAACCTTCTTCTCCACCCATGAGTCGGTTTATTTGGGTCAAACATCCTGTGAGTCTGCGGCTGCGTCAGCGAGGCGGCGACCAACGGTGAGAGGGAAAACACGCAGCAGCACGTCGGAGTTACCCTCAGCTGATTGCTCCAGAAACATCTGACCTCTGACCCCTGCTGGATGGTGGGTAATGGAGGAACCAGAGAGGAACCAGACGGATGAAACTTCCTGTTTTACATGTTCTGGTAATCGGATGTGCAGCACCTTCTGTGCTGGGACCAGAGCAACTCCATCAGATCTACTCCAGATGACATTTATTGTGACATGGTGCTGTAGAAATAATCTGAATTTTCTTAAATAGATCACAGAAATACAACAAACTTTCATCTGAATAACAGTTTATTAAAAACTAATGGAAAGAAAATCCTATTTTAAGATTCTCAGGTGCAAGAAGAATCATTTCTGAAACCATCAGAGGAGCTTAGCTCAACCTCTGACAAACTAAATCTGGAAACACAGAGGTGACGGAGTGATGGCTGTCATGTTTCCAGAGGTCAGAGGTCACAGGATGACCTCCGTCCCTGCGATGGGACCCTGAGACACAAACCCACAGAGACGGTCCTGCATATCACTCATTTTAATGACCAACGTCAGCAGAAGCTCCTCCTCCTGTCGCTCGCAGGTCAAATTAGTTCATTATTTCTAAAGGTGACACTCAGAGGTTGCGGCGTGAGCGGAGCTGCAGGGGAGGAGGAAAACACACTCAGGGTCCATTCTCTCCTTGGATTTTAATCTAGACTGAACTGCTGTCGATGATCAGAGCACCTCCTGAACCCGGCCTCATCACAATGGCTGCTTAATGAGAGCGCAGGTGATTGGAGAGGGTCGGCTGTTGCAATAACAAAGAGGAGGACATTCGTCGCTGATTAGGCTGCGCTCCGCATGCAGCCGCAGCGGCTTCCATAATCACCGAACAGCGATTCGCTCAGGGCTTTCAAACAAAAACACTGCAGATCCACAGAGACGCTCATCATGCTTCAATTCAGAGCCGAGTCCAGGAGAAACATGCAACCGGAGTTCAGTTCAAACACCAGCAGTAAAAACCAGGCTGTGCCGTGGATTTCAGGTCCGGAGAGCTGGATGAACGTGTTGCTGCCATCTTCAGAAAACTTTGACTACACCGAGCTGAAAATAACAGAAATAAATGTGTGGCTCCTGCTGGAGGTGGATGAAAACATTCAAAATATTCATAATTTCAATACCAAATCTGAGTTAGTGTCAATATTAGCATAACAATACTTTAGTTTCAGATTCCCTCTTGATATTTTATTTGGGGTTGTAGTTTCTCAACTCTACTTGTTCTGAAATATATTTTGCATTTTGATTTTTCCAAAACAATCTATTAATGTTATTTTTCTATTGTTTCTGTTTATCATGTAGACGTGTTAAAGTATTTTATTGGCCGAAATATGTTTTAATTTTCCTGCTAACTAAAAAAAAAGCTGTTTATGAAACGTCAAAAGTTACAATTACTACAACTATATAAATGTTATATTTCCCACCATGGCGGGCGCCATTTTCCACTTTCCCAATGCATGCTGGGTGGATGGCAGTTTGGTGTGTTCAGTACTGGAGCCTGCAGACTGAACACAGAAAGAATAACTTTATCTGAGTTCTTCTTTATCACATTGCATTTGACTATAATGTATCAATTTAGACAGCGTCTCTGTTAAAAACAGTTTGAGAGTCTTCATCACTTCCTGCAGGAAATCATGAAGAAGAGCGCAGTGGGAAAACCTCCACTGACTTACGTTTCCCGCCATAAGACTTTGTCAAAGAGGGTTGGTGAAACTGACGGAGGTTCTGACAGGTGATCGGTTCCAAACAGCTCAAAACAAAGGCAGTTTCCATCCACAAAGCGCCTAAACCCAAAGATGCTGGGAGAAACTTCAGAATGGAGGCTCTATTCAATGCTAACGGAGCTAATGCTCCACCCTGAACAGCCGCCACCGGACCGGACACAGAGCTACAGAACCGGATCTCACGGTCCGACCAGAGGTCATCGCTTCGATCATGGAGGTCGCAGCTTCTTCCTCTGTTGCTCCTCCTCATCTTCACCACGCCGCGTGATTTCAGTCACCTGAAAACCGAAAAGGCCAAATAAAATGAGTCATTAAGCCCCAGACGCTGTCATGATCTGTGTTTTTCTGTTGTGTTTTTTTGAGTTTTCTGTGTCCTCGTCTCCTCGTTGTCCTGTCTTCCCCTTGATTGTTCCCAGGTGTGTCTTGTTCCCTCAGTGTATTTAGTTCCTCCTGTGTCTTTGTTCCTCATCGGGTCCTTGTCGCTGTCACACGTCTGCATGTTTTTTTGAGCCGCCTGGATGACCAGTTGCTACCGGTGTTGAGCCCTGGCTTCCGCTCAGCCGTGCTGCCTGGCCGCGGACCGTTGTTGTTGTGTTTTGGACTATTTTTTCATTAAATTACTCACCATTCACCTACCTGGGTCTCCAGCGTCTGCATCACCACATCACCACTTCATGACAGACGCAGCATTGGTCATTTACCCAGAATGCCGACGTCTGTGTGGTAATACTATTTTAAAATGTATTTTAAAAAACAATGCACAGTATTTCTACTGTATTGTTCTTACAACTAAATAAATATTGATCAATTATTGTCTATTGTTACAACCAGTTGTGGATTTATAACCACATAATTAAAGGGAAAAACAGAAAAATGCCTGAAGTCCAGAAGGTTTGCTGGGTTCTGACCCAGTATCTAATAAATACCAAAACATGCAGCACTGCACACCTAAACATTCACAGAACATTTGTTTGGAAATAAAGTTATTAGCTGATTTGGCATTTTGCAGAAACATTTTCATTCAGTGCATCTTCACTGGAGGAACCAGAGCTGGGATCAGATCCGTTCATCCTGATGGAGCATTTAATGATCTGTAATCTTTGTTCCTTGTTTCACTGTTGCTGACTGTGTGATATTTTCCATCATGTGAAGCATTTGATCTGCCTTGTTTCTGAAATAAACTGGACTTGTCAGCAGCAGGAAGTTCAGGGATGAACATGAGAATCCAGAACAAAGTCTGGATTTGCATCTTTCATAATAAATCAAGAAAATGTCAGAATCAGTTGGGACCCACCAGCATGCTGCCATAAAACAACAGAACTGAAATAATCCCTGATTATTAATCACTGATTATTAATAATCAGTGATTGGTTTTGAATTTGACTGCAGAGCAAAGCATCAAATACGTCACTGCAGATCAGATGTGGCTAAACGTTGCAGAGGTTTTAACCTCAGGTTGCTCAGAGTAATAATCCCTCAGATCGAAGGTCTGACTGCAATCTGAGGCTGATAAACTCTCATCTGAGCCAGATTATAATCTGAGGGTAATGAGCTCGGCTGCCTCTGGAGCTGCAGCTCCTCTCGTGTGTACAACAAGATTTCTGATGGATTCTGGTGATCCTGATTAGCTTTAGTAACACACACACACACACACACACACTGACACACACACACACACACACACCCCGACACACACACACACACCCCGACACACACACACACACACACACACACCCCGACACACACACACACAGAGAGAACTCAGCTGAAAAATTGGTTCATTTTATTCAGTTTTAAAGTTTTAGATTGATCAACTTCTCACTCTGACTTTTTATCGACGAAGGGACGCAGTCTGAGTCTAAAGTAGTTACCATGAACTTTGACCCTGTGTGATCAATGGGGTCGGCCTGCAGGGAACCTCATCTCAACGGGAGTTTGACTCCATGGACTTTTGTCTTTCTCTGACTCCAGCAGGACTTTCCTCGTCTGTGAAAGTCGGTTCTGACTGAAGGACGGATCAGAGTCGATGGACAGGGAGGTTCTGGTTGAATAAAATAAACAGTTTCTCTGAGGAAGGTTCCTTAAAGAACCACATAATGACTGACTGCAGAACCTCGGACCAGAACCAAGTGCACAGCTCAGCCTTCTGGACTTTCTTACCATCTCTCCCAATGGAACATGGTGGTGGCAGTATCATGCTGTGTAGGGACATGTGAAGACCTCCAGCTCTGCTCGACCCAATTGGTACCTCTACAGTCATTGATCCTCATTGATTACGCTTCACTTTGTGTTCGTCTGTCACTAGAAATGTTTTAATGGGATAAAAATATGAAAAACATGGAGTGTGAAAACATAAACAACTCTGTACATCAACAGTGACGTCTGTTTCTGACTTTCACCAGAGAAACGTAGGAAAATAAAGTTGCTGGTTGATTAAATCTGATAGCTGCTAGCTTCTAATGCTAGCTGCTAGCTTCTAATGCGAGCGGATAGCTTCTAGTGTTAGCTGCTAGCTTCTAGTGCTAGCTGATAGCTTCTAGTGCTAGCTGCTGGCTCTCAGCTCTCGTCTTCCTCCTCTCTAAACTCAAAGCTTACATGAAACCTTTCCATCATCAACTTTGGGGAAAAAAATCTGACTTTGATTTCCTTCTGGTTATTTATAAGGAATTATCCCACAAAACTGAGATACATAAAGCGAGACGGCAGTCTTCTCATGTTGTTCAAAAATTAACTGCAGTAAGTTGATTTATTTTGTCTGTGATATTTTCATAGTCATATTTTCACCATGTAATTGATTTATTTATAAATGTCACAGTTTCAGTTTTAGAATGGAACTAAATATTTAGTTCAATTTTTAATCCTTATCTCTGCACTTGTTTGTACTTGGAAATGGACTATCAAAATAAAAGCTGGGTTCTGAGAACCTCTGTGGAAACGTTTCCTGCTTTGTCCTGAAAAGAGGAAAAGAAACTATGAACACATGAAGTGATTTGAAAACAACTTGAATTATTGTTGTTCATTTTTGACTGTAATTTCACAAACGGCTCCCCATTCTGCTCCAGTTCCACACCATCGGTTCCCCGACCCGCTGCAGAGGTCAGGCTGTGAAAACCTCCTCAGGCTGGTGGACTTTAACCCCCTCAGCTCTTCAGTCCTTTCAGAAAACGCAGAGAAACGGAAAAGGCGCCTCCTTCACGGCTTGTTTTAGAAAGCAGCTGTTGAGTTTAATGTGAAAGTGAGATGAATCTGAAACCAAATGGCCCAATTAGCCGTCAGAGGAAGACGATGCTGCAGAGGGAGGAGCAGGGCTGCCATTGTTCTCCAGCAGGGAGCCTCATCCATCCAGGGTGGCCCGGCTTTAAGCCGTTAAGCACTTCAGACGGGATTGGTTGGACGTCTAAGAGGATTGGCTGGAAGTGACCTCCAGATCATTTCCTTTGGTTGCAACAAATACTACAAGAGCTGTACTGCAGCATGGCTGAGTTCACAGCGGGGCAGAGGGAAGGCAGAAAACGCCTTTTGGTTTGTTTCATGGTGGCTTTTTAAAAAGGATCAGTCCAAACTACAAACACAACTCACATTTCAGCAGAACCTTCAACCTGCGTAATGAAAGGAAGGCTGCATGTGTTCAGAGTTCAGAGAAAGTCCAGCAGCAGCAGCAGCAACAAGAGCAGCAGCAGCAGCAGCAGCAGCAACAACAACAGCAGCAGCAGCAACAAGAGCAGCAGCAGCAGCAGCAACAGCAGCAGCAGCAGCAGCAGCAGCAGCAACAACAGCAGCAGCAGCAGCAGCAGCACTTATGGATCAGCGCAAAGAGCAAACTGTCAAAGTGAAGACTGGTCTGAGGTCAGGAGGCCTGAGCCCGGACTGGGAGGCCCGGACTGGGAGGATGAATGGATGGTACAGAATCTGGACTGTGTGGATGAAACGTTGGTGATGCTGCTGCCTCTTGGCGCCGCACCCATCACTCCTCTCACTGCGATTACCCACAGCCCCGGGCTGCAGGTAATCGCCATTGATCTGTGTGTGAGGATTGATCCACCAGCTCAGCCTCCAGAGTACATAGTGTGAGTAACAGCGACAGCAGATACTGGAAACGCCTCTGTCATCAGGCCTTAATAAACTCCATCTGCACGTTCAGTTCTGGGCAGAACCTTTGGACCGACACACACCTGGAGGCGGTTCCTCTTTCCAATCGGCGCCATTTCTAATATTTCAATCCTGGATGCTATTGGAATAATAGAAATGGCGCCGTATTGCTGGAATCCGATGTGAAACTGCAGGTTCACTAAAGGTTCGGTCCGCTCCGACCGGTCCGCTCCGACCGGTCCGCTCCGACCGGTCCGCTCCGACCGGTCCGCTTTAGTCCCACTCCAGTCCGGCTGCCTCGAGAGTCCGGTCCGGTCCGGTTGGACAGGTGTGAACGCCAATCGACCTCTGACCTCTGGTCCTCCAAACCTCGGTCTGAGTTCAGTTGAAGTGAACTCTGGTTCGGCTTGAATATGTGAACGGAGACCGCTCCAAAAGCAGGAAGTGGAGCACAGCGCAGGGCATTCTGGGTAAATCCAGCCTGGAAAGGGTTGCCAAGACCCATGATCCCCGTATGGATCACAGGTGGATCATGGGACAGTGGACAACCTTCAGCATTAGTCGCTCCACCAAACTTTCTCCATAAGACCAAAACTGAGTCAGCAGCTCAGATGCTGGTTCTGCTCACTAACTGCAGAACCAGGTAGGATGGTTCTGCTGTTAGTTTTCTCTGAACTGAACCGTTGGTGCTGTCCACCCAGTGGATCCTCTGCTCTTCAGGAAGCATTTCCTCCAGCTCCTCTGCAGCCTGCTGGAAGGAGGACAACATTTCTGTAAACTCCCCAGGAAACTGTTTCTGTGCCTCTGAAACATTCAACAATGAGTGAAAAAGAAGAAATTTGAAGTGTGTCAAAGTTTCTGCACAGTCAGATTTGTTTCTGTTTTCCAAGCAGTTCAGTGGTTGAACTGGTTCTGGTTCTACGAGTGGCTGTACCCACATCCACGGTACCGTCTGTTAGGGCGGAGACAGAACGGCGTTGACCCAGTCCGGCTCTGGTTGTGGACCAGAACCGGACTGGGGATCATTTGGATCCGGTGAGGATTCCTGCCTGGATGAACAGACCCAGTGAAGGTCCATCAGCCGTTTTCATGACACATTCTGCTTTTGGTTTGTTTTTTACCAGGTTCATCAGTATTTCAGTAAAAAACTGAACTCTGGTTTCAGTGTTTGTGACCTTTCAGGTATCGATTCTGTTTGCTGACCTTCCTTCTCTGCAGCCTGCAATAGTTCTTCTCTTTGTTTCCTGACTCATTCTCTCAGCTGAAGGTGTGTGTGTGTGTGTGAGTGTGTGTGTTTTATCTGTTCGCATGCTGAAGGTCGCTGCAGCAACAAGCCCATTGATCAGATTCCAGAGAAACTCAGGGGAACTTTGTTGCTCTTTGTCTTCGTGACTCTCAGGAATCTTCTGGAGGAGCATGCCGGGTGTCGGCCCGTCGGCGGCTCCCTCCTTTCTGTGCTTCGGTGTTGAGTTTCAGCTCCACCTCCAGGTGTGCAGAGACGACTCATCAGAAGCAGAGCGTTCCTGCTGGAGGCGACGTTCAGAAGTGAAGCTGGATCATCATCTGAAGGAAGTCTGGACGGTCGTCTGCTCTGAAATAATCCTGATTCAGATCAACATCTCATCAGGATTTAGTTGTTTTTATACTGGTAGTTGATTCATGGTGAGTTTCCTGTTCCTGCAGGATTCCTCAGCTATTCCCAGGCCAGGCTGGCCTACAGTCGCCTCGAAATGGGGCACCTAGAAAACCTGAGGTGGTGTTTGTCATCAATGCGTCCTGAAGCTCATGAAGAGAAGACGCCAGCTGAACTCTGGACAGCGCTGGGGGACGTTCCTCAAGCCTTCGCCTCCCTCTCCGGGGTGTGGCTCTAACTGGTTCTTCCCCAGTCCGCCCAGGCCAGATTCGTTCCCATTTGCATTTCTTGCACGAGTCTTTCCTGACTTCCGTAGCAGTTTAGGAGTGGTACAGTCCGGGTATTTCACTCAAACGATTTGATTAACAGAAAACTGTATTTGTTGGCATGTGGAGTTACATCACTGGGCGAGTGAAACAACAGTAACATCTCTGATACCATTTTCAATCTGCAACGAGAAGGTGAGCCACGAATCAACATCCAAACCGGTTTATCAACAGAAGTGCATAAAAATATAGTGATATGGCAGAAAAACTGACCGCTGAGCAACAGCACATCCATAGAAACCAGAGACTGGAGGAGCTCAGGACGTCTGGAGAACATCCCGGTGCAGTCACTGACTTGGTGTTGAATGAAATTCAAAGTAAGGATGTGGAGTTTGATGGAGTCGTTGCGGTCTGCAGGAAAACATGACTGATGTGACGGCTTCAGTTAGGGAATGATTCAGCAGCGTTTTCATCCAGTGTTTATTGATTTTTAGCTCTTAGCAGAATCACAGCACACCTTCACTTCAAACAAACACAGCATGAAAAACAAGCAGAGGGCCATGGATTCATGTACCTTGTTAAAGCCATTATTGCTCAGTTAACCTGGTTTGCTCTGAGTAAAGATGAATGCTTGGTTTTGCTGAAAAATTGGGTGTGTTCATGCGTCAAAGATGGAGGCTAGAAATGGCGAAATGAATGGCTGTGTGAGTAAATGGATGAATGGAGAAATGTGCTTTCTTCTCTTTGTAAATGGAGGTTGTGAAGCAGAAAGTGATGTGAGAGCAGATGAGGCTCTGAAGCCGATCGTCTTCCATCCAGGTTCCTCCTGAAATGTTTACGCATCGATTTCCAGCTCTGTTTAAACCCACAGCTTTTATTCAGCTGCATGTGTGAATGAAAAGCATCTTTAAAGATGGGCAAATGTGTAAACAGTAAACTCTGGCAAAGCAAGCATCATCATCATAATTAACACCTGCAGCCATCAGGGACCCAGGAGTCGTCACCGCAGGCGGAGGATTCGTCCTCCTCACAGCTTCAACCATCACTTCCTTCATTTGTTTTACTTTACTGTGACATTTTAAATCTGCACTGCAGAAGGAATCATTCATTTAAAACTTCACTCTTTAAGATTTTACTCACTAGACAATATTCCTGACTTTGGCAGCAGATCTTTGTTTAAAGCGGCAGATCGGATCCTTCAGGGATCCAGTCGGGTCTGCAGGGCTCCGCTCAGTAGATCCGTCCAGCTGACCGCCTTTATGTCCACAGTAACTCACCATGGAGCCTTCAATGAACGCCAGGCGAGGCTCAGATGGAACATTTCTCACTTTTGCTTTGATATTTTTCTGACTTGTTGATATTTTCTTTGTTTGCTGCAGTGGAAAGTTTCAGCATTTCTGTCTGCTGCAGCTCTGAGACGCTAACTGAGAGAAAAGCCAGCAGGTAAACCTGGAGGAAGTGCTCAGGTGAACCACAGGCGTCCTTCAACATTCAGATGTGCCTCTGAAGCACCTGCACCAAATAACCGGGTCATTAGCAGGACTCTGGAGAACTTGTCCTGCTAATGGACAAGTTAGCAGGAGTTTGACAGCTCTGAAGGAATCAGGAGGTCTTCAGGGCCCGGCACGGTCGGTCCGGAGTCAAACTGCTTTTATGGCGCAGCAGAGCCAGTGAAAGCTCCCAGTAGAGGTCATGGTGGTAAACATCCTTCATGGTGGAGCGGAGCGACTATCACCACTTCACGAGTTCATAGGAGGAGGAAATAATGATTAACGAGACGTAATGTCTACGTTTATCTTCCATGTTATCAGAACAGAGTTGAGTAGCTGGGAATGTTTTCCACATAAATAATCCCGACCAACCAGACTGCGTTTCTCCATGCAGACGGGGTGAAATGTTCGCTGGGCGGGGCCGGGTGGAGCTGGGTGGAGCTGGGTGGAGCTGGGCGGGGCCGGGTGGAGCTGGGCGGGGCCGGGCGGAGCTGGGCGGGGCTGGGCGGGGCCAGGTGGAGCTGGGCGGAGCTGGGCGGGGCTGGGCGGGGCCAGGTGGAGCTGGGCGGGGCCAAGCGGGGTGGGCGGAGCTGGGCGGAGCTGGGTGGGACGTTGACCGAAACAGGCGGACGACAAAATGACGTGATTTCTGTTGCGACAACGAGAACCAATGTCGTCACTTCAGCCTCTCATGGTCGTCAGTCTCCTGTTTTTTCATTAGCGCCACCTTCACCAAACCCTCCTTAACATCTCTCACTGCTGACTTGACCTCTGACCTTTGAGCCTCCACAGACGTTTGTTTCCAGCCGGCCTGCTCGCTCCAAAATCACAGCATCATCAGCATACACCGCTAACCTGTCAGAACTCCTCAACTACTGCAAACAAGATGCAGTTTAGATCCGATGCCCTTGGTGTTATGGTAGAGGTCAGGGGTCAACTGAATCTTTTCAGGTCAACCCTTGAAAACTGTTCATGTTGTCATGACTACGGCACAAGCCAGAGGAAACGGTCTTGACTTCCTGTCGTGCTGCAGCTCGTCGGCTGAAATGGCTGATGTTGAGCAGCTGACTGTGATCTGCGCTGATCCGCCTCTGAACACAGACGCCTCCACCGCAAGGCGGAGGCGTCTGCAGGGCGCTGTGTACACACGGCTTCCTCATCCGGCCCAGGTTGGGCAGGTTGGATCATGAAGACGCTTCAGCAGCTCCTGTTTACTCCTCATGGGGAGGAATGGATCATTTACCCTCCTCCCCCCGACTCTGGAAAGTCCCGATGGAAGTGAGATGATGGAGCACTGAACACTCTCTCAGTGATGCTTCTCCACCTTCTATTCTGTGGTGCATTAAATTGAACGGTTTCAGTTATTAAAATGCTGTTCTTGCTGCTGATGTGTTTAATGCAAACACTATTTGCATTAATGCAGCGACTTGTTATTCAGCCTCCGCGTCGCCGGAGCTGCTCCAGAGATTTGCTCCTCACAGGAAGGCTTTCCACTGTCAGACACTCTGACAACATCTGACTGGATGCTTTAATATTCAGTGTTAATCGCAGGTATTTATTAAAGCTGGACTAAGTTCAGCGCGTGATAAAAATCTAACCAGTCCCTCTGCTGTCACTGGTTATTCTTATCTAAGGGCAGCAGTAGCAGCGCTGTGTGCCTGCAGGAGCGTTTCAGAGCAGACTTTATTATTGTCTGTCGTCATGGTATCTGGGTCACCAGTTATTAGTTTGTACATGAAGCTGAGTCTGCTGTCCCACACTCGTTTTACTCCCTCTAATCTTCATGCATGATTCAGAACGCATGCGAGACAAAGACAAAGCGTTTCCATTTCTCCCACAGTAAAAACGGCCCTAAAAACTAAGCAGACAAAACCAATGGAAATGGGAAAGACAAGAGAACATGCCATTAAAATAAGGCAGCCAGTGTTGGAAGTTTTTTTATTTTTTCCTCCAGCTGAGGAGAAACTGCTGGATTTCCTCTGAAAGCCAAACTCAGATTAAAAGAAATGGAGGATCTTCATTACTGGTATCAGTTTTATACGTTAGCTAGCACTTTATTTAGCACAAAACCACCAAAAACATCTGAATTGTTACTGGGAACCAGTGAGGTCTCATGCCTGAAATGTGATTCCCTGCCTGTTCTTGTCCTCTGCAGGGTGTTGGGACTGGAAACCATTCAATGGTTCTGCTGGAGGCTCTGGGACTTCTGAACATGATCTTTGGTGTTTGTAAATATTTGTATTGATTAAAATGTATTTTATGGATGCAGATGGAGGACCAGTTAATCAGCTGATGGTTTATGACTGCAGGATCTGCAGCCGCTTCATGAGCTGCTCGTCTGACACATCTGGACAATAAAACGTTTGTTGTCTCTACTGAAAACTTGATGCTTTAAAACTTCAACCTGTACGAAGCTGTTGGTTTATTTCAGACATGAAGCTGCAGTGACTTTAGCGACTGGCTGTTTTCAGGAGTCAGTTTGAACCTGAAGTATGAAACAGGCTTTTTATTCCCTGTTTACCATCAGAATCAGAGCAGGAAGGTGGACCTGGAGGCCTGAGGGGAGGGACGGTACCACCAGAACCGCACCTCGTTACCTGCATCCCTTAGCGACGCACGGCGGGTCCAGAGCTGTCATGTGGCCGTGTCGGCCGTTTTCCCACAGAACCGTCTGTCTGACTGAACCATGTGAGCCTGAGGGAAGCAGACCGGCTCTGTTTTCACATTCCTTCAGCCAGGGGGCAGCAGGGCAGGCAGGGAGGGGCAGATTGGACCCTGAACTCCAGAACCGCAGCATCCATGACATGACTTCACATGTCGCTCAGCACAACACAGAATACCTTAGTGACCCGGTCATGTGGCCTGAAGGCAGAGACATGACAGAAACCTGCTGCAGTTGGTGGTGTGTGTGTGTGTGTGTGTGTGTGTGTGTGTGTGCGTGCGTGTGTGTGTGTGTGTGTGGTGTGTGTGTGTGTGTGTGTGTGTGGGTGTGTGTGTGCGTGTGTGTGTGTGTGTGTGTGTGTGTGTGTGTGTGTGTGTGTGTGTGTGTGTGTGTGTGTGTGTGTGTGTGTGTGTGTGTGTGTGTGCGTGAGGCTGTAAACAAAGCCATGAAGAAGAGAGCAGCTCTGTAATTAGATGAGGGATCCTGGAGCCTCCTGGTTATTGATGGTTCAACAGGTGCTGCAGAAGGTCTGATCGCCGTGTGAAGGAATCCTCCTGCCGTCTACGCTAATGTTTGCTTCTGTTCAGAGAGGTCTCAGTGGGAACAAACCGGGCTGTTATTAAATCTGATCTTAGAACAACATGTAGAAGCAGCACACGTCCATTTGCCAACATCTCCATGCCTACAGGCCTCACTGAGCAGGTCAAAGGTCCACAGGACTGAGACTAGCAGAGCAGCATGAAGGACGAGACTTCTTGGACAATGTCCTCTGGACAGATGAGACCAGAGTGGAGTCGTTGGACCAAGATGGACAGAACCAGACACGGCTAATCAAACGTGGTGGATGTTTGTAATTTGGTCACAAACCTGCAGGAGCAGAAGAACCTTTTGAAAGGCAAATAGACCAAACTGGTCTTGAAACCTTTTGATACATCTTTGCTGCAAAACACCTGAGGAGGTCATTAATCATTTTGATACTAGTGTTTTGGAGCAACCTGAAAGTGTTTCCCTCCTGACGGTCCGGTCGACCCGGTTCTACTGGAACCAGAACATCTGCTCTACCAAAAGCTGCTGTGGTTCTGACCCAAACCAGCCTGTTCCCCTCCTGGCCTGTGGGGGCGCTGCACCAACAACCACTGCAGGAAACGACACTAAAACCTCTGAAGATGCTGAGAGCAACTTCCTGTTTCACCAGATGAAACAAGATGGAGGCGTCAGAGTTTAGTGCTGGAGGATTTCTCTTTAGTCTTTGGCTGAAGACCAGGAGCCATTTCTGCTGCTAGCGCTAGGATAGCATGTTAGCTTTGGTTACCCAGAATGCCCTGCGCTGTAGTCCACTTCCTGCTTTGGAGCGCTCTCTGGTCCGCTTGATGTTCACATTCAAAACTGAACCAGACCGAGGTTTGGAGGACCAGAGGTCAGAGGTCAGTTAGCGTTCACACAAAACGAACCAGACTTTGTACAGAAACGGCCTGGAGTTGAACTAAAGCAGAGTGAACAGGACTGGGGGAATGAACCCTGAAGACTCACTAACTTTCTGAGAAACTCTACACAATAATAACAAAACTAATAATAATGTTAAAAATCTTCCAAACCACGTTAAGAAGGGCTGAAGTGAAAAACAACACGCTGAAACTGAAAGGGTCAAAATGATGGAGAACTCTTTGTCTTGGTTATCACTGTGGGGTTTTAGGATTTATTATTTCACATTTTAATCGTGTTTGTTGTGCCAACCTTCAGTCACAGGGAAACGAAGCGGAGACATCTGGAGATTAATGTCTGCTTCATCAAGCGCTGCTGATCTCCGGGTCTTTGAATCCCTAATCAGACCCCTGTCGCTTTCAGGAGACCACATCCAGATCCCTGATCTTGTTTACCACATAATCCTCTAACTGGATGCTGTCCTCATGTCCCAATGGCCTTTTCATGCCTCAGCAGCACAAACACAGCATCCAGTTGCCAGCAAACGCAGAAAGTTCAGCAGCAAGCAGAGGCTGGATAGTTTATATCTGTTACAGTTAAACATGAGGAAGTTTGTGTCTTTATGTTCTTTAAAATCCCATTTGTGAATTTTTTCCTGTTTTCTCTGTTTCTTCCTCATTAACATCATGATGCCTCATTATGGAGTTAAGATTTTATCATCATGAGTTTGTTTAGGGAATTTGAAAGCGGATGGATGGATGGATGGATGGATGGATGGATGGATGGATGGATGGATGGATGGATGGATGGATGGATGGATGGATGGATGGATGGATGGATGGATGGATGAACAGAAGATGCAGAGGTCACAGTGAGGCAGAGGTCACAGTGAGGCAGAGGTCACAGTGAGGCAGAGGTCACCTGTGGACTGTGTCAGGTCAGGTCAGTGTCTGGTGAAAAGAGCGAGAGGTCAGAGTTCAGACGGTGTTATTTCAGGCCGTGCGCAGAAGCCCTGAGGCTCCTGAACATCAGTTATCTCCTGCCACAGGCTGAACACTCGTCTCTGCCCGAAGTGCCCCCTGCTGCTTCCCCGCTCATATCTCTGCCTTCTGCTGGCTCTAAAACGCTCTTATCTCCACCTTAATTCCCTTTAAATTTCACTTTAAAGAGCCTCTGTGCAGCTTGATAATCCTCACAGCTCTGTAATGTAGTCGGGACGCTCTGCCCCTGGTTCTGGTCGCAGCCAGTCATTTCATGTCCTGTCCAGCAGGCCATGATGAGTCTGTGTCTTATTTGCTCCAGTCACATCAGTTTGTTCTCGTGGGAAAGTCGGCGTCTTCAGCAGAAACCAGCAGCAGCTTCATCCACTCTGACAGGACCAGACCAGTTTGGCCTCAACTGGTTCCTTCATCACACCAGTGACAGTGCAGAGCCGCCACTAGGGGGCGTGAGGTTGGACTGGGGTCATCCCGCTGGGCCTGGCATGACCTCTGACCTCAAACAGACACACACTGTGACCCAAACAGAACTCTGTTAATTTTACTTCAGCTAACTTCATGTTCTGCTGGGATAAAAATCTGGTTTATTCAGAAAAAATTAGGTTAATTTCTCACATTTTCAGCATGTTATTCATATTTTTACTGTTTCAAAGTAAATATTTAGCTCCAAATGCTAAGTCAGCAGGCTAGCTGTTTAGCTACATGTTTAGCTTAGAGCTAAATATATGGTTTAACAAAATAATTACCTAAACACATTCAGGCTAAACATTTAGGTTACATAATAAATATTTACATGAAGGTACATGTTTAGCTCAGGTTTATACTAAATATTTAGCTAGCTAAGAGCTAAATGTTTAGTTTGGGCTAAATAGTTAGCTAGCTTGGTCTCCAGTGAGATTTTATCAACATTTTACATGATAAACACAAATGAACAGATTCAGTGAGACTTTATATGATTTTTAAGAGCTGAAGATGGAGATGACGAGCTGTAAAGGTCATCGGGGTCAACTGGGGGTGACCCCGATGTGTGTGTGTGCTTGCCTGTGTGTGTGTGTGTTTCTTTGCCCCATTTCTTTCTGCCACAGCTGAGATGAAATATTAATGAGGAGGGCGACACCCTAACCCACATTCCATACCCTCCTCTGGCAGGAAACACACACACACACACACACACACACACACACACGCTTACGCTCAGATGGCTGATGTCTCGGATATTTCTGTCTGAGCCCAGAGAGGCGGGTTCTGGCCCGTCAGACGGCGTGCTGCGGCAGCCGGCCGTTCATCGTTGTGTTGGATTGATGGAGTTCAGAGTGAAGTTTTTCCATCACGCTCATCAGATAACCCGACGCGCTCTGAATGCCGGCGGTTCGATAATCCATTTACCTGCTGTCTGTAAAGGTGTGAGCAGCTCCAGAGTTTGTTCCTAACAGCTGCTGCTCTCTGTTTACCTGCTTGTGACACGTTTGCGGGCGCAGGCTGTCTCCCAGGCCGCACCGCGCCGCGAGTAATTAAAGCACAATAAGCCGCATTAGCAGCACGTTCTCAGCAATGAGGGGATCCTGATTGGGGGGCTGTTGCCGCTTTGCATTAGACACGGTCAGCTGGACGAGCCTCGCCTGGCGCATTCCCTGCATCGGTGCAGAGACTCTGGGAGATTCTCCCTCCACTCTGTGTGTTTGTCTGCAGCTGTTAGTTTAATGCAACACTGACTTCAGTCGCTGCTGCCTCTCTGCTGCCTGCTCCTGTCAGGGCAACTTTATCTGCAACAAACTGCTTTAAGTTTTCAGTCAAATTTACACAAACAGACCCGCATTTATTCACACACTAATGTTGAGTTAGCAGGCTGCACCTCAGCTCCGGGTTTTATGTGGTCAGTATGAGGCTCCAGCAGCGATCTGACTCACTTCTTGTTCTGCTGTGAGACCCTGAAGGTCTTCATGGCTTCATCAAAATAAAATGACAGCATGCGTCATTCATCCTGCTGCAACAACAAGCTGTGTCCAGCTTTAACCATCTGACCCGAACTGCAGCTCAGGTGGAAGGAAATCCATCAGCAACCCAGGAAACCAAAAGGATCCAACTGCAGAGCACGGTGGTGGTGGCAGCATGCTGGGGGCTGTTTGGCTGCCAGTGAATGGGAACTTCCTCCAGGATCTCTGGAGGCTCCAGTGAAAAAGCTGCTAAAATGCGACATGATGGTTCAGAGCGCAGATCCACTTCAGGAAGCAACATAGATCTGACTTTTAGGAGATAAAAGATCCTAATTGGAGCGCTGGGACTGCAGAGGAAAGTTGAATCAGTCACATTTGGGGAAAAATTTCAGATTTGTCTGGTTGAGTTCAGCTAGCTGAATGTTAGCTCATCTCTCCTTTCTGGAAGAACTGGGAATGATGACATTAATGCTGAGTACACAAACTGAATGTGTCGCTGCTGTTTTATTCCGGTTCAGCTGCAGCTGAGTGCTGGCAGGACGTTGTAAACCCGGCCGGTTCCCTCCTCTGGCTGCAGACGGACCTCGCTCTTCATGTCTTATTGAACGCTCCCAGAATCTCCACTGTTTGCTTGATGAGAGAAATTAAAGCTGAATCCAGTGAAACACTTCCTCCTCTTCTCTCTGGTGATGATCCCATCATTCCAATAATCCAGACGACGCGACGCGGATACAGAGATACCATCAGAACCAGAACCGTCCCCATCGCTCCAGAGATTAACTGGAATTAAGCCGTTTCTGTTGGAATCAAAAGTTCTGCTCCAGACCTCTGACTTCCTCAGACACTTTCTGAAAAGTCTCGCTTGGGTGACATTTAGCCAGGGAATGGAGAAAACGACTCGGAGCGTTTCGTTGGGAATCTATTAGAGAATTCCGGACCTCGTCGAGCTTCCCTTCAGGACACATCCATCAGCCGCATTTCTGCTGCTGAAGCTCACGCTCTGCCTGCAGACGTTTGCAGCAATGCTCAGGTTTACAGTCCATTTCTAATCAAGAGAGCAGGAGAGGAATATGGAACCAGAACCAGAACCTGTGAGGATAACGCTCCAAGCAGACTCCCAACACGAAGTCTGGACTTTCTCCCTGAAACCTTCGCCAGTCAGGAGCACGTTGGCTGATTCCCTGGTTTTTATGAATTTTGTGTAGAAATCTTGCAGCAAACAAATTCCTGAACGGATCTGGATGAACGGATCCGGATGAACGGATCCGGATGAACGGATCCGGATGAACGGACTCGCCACTGGATTCTGAGCTGATGGGAAGAGCCTGCATGTCAGCAGGTTCCTGGTGACCTTTAACCTGTTAAATACTGACATGTGAAGACAACACAGCCTTCAAAGCTCATCATCTTTTAATGTACGAAGAATAAATCAAAATCCAGAATCACTGAGTGAAAACGTGCAACATGATCCATCAGAGAAGCTTTTAGACCAGAACCAACCTGTTTCCCTCCTGGTGGTCCAGTAAACCCGGTTCTACTGGAACCAGAACATCTGCTCTACCAAAAGCTGCTGTGGTTCTGACCCAAACCAGCCTGTTCCCCTCCTGGCCTGTGGGGGCGCTGCACCAACAACCACTGCAGGAAACGACACTAAAACCTCTGAAGACGCTGAGAGCAACTTCCTGTTTCACCAGATGAAACAAGATGGAGGCGTCAGAGTTTAGTGCTGGAGGATTTCTCTTTAGTCTTTGGCTGAAGACCAGGAGCCATTTCTGCTGCTAGCGCTAGCCTAGCATGGTAGCTTTGGCTGGATTTACCCAGAATGCCCTGCTGTAGTCTACTTCCTGCTTTTGGAGCGCTCTCTGGTCCATTTGGTGTTCAGATTGAAACAGAACCGGACCGAGGTTTGGAGGACCAGAGTTTGAATTCGCATTCAGAACCAGGAAGTGGATTACAGCGCAGGGCATTCTGGGTAACCAAAACAGGCATGCTAGTCTCGAGCTAGCAGAAGAAATGGTTTGTAGTCTTTTACCAAAAACAATAGAAACGAACCAGACGTTCTGAGAAGAACCGGATCTGGGCCGTGAGTCTTCATCCTGATGCAGTTCTTTCCTAACAGCGTTTTAATGATGACTCGTTCTTTGACTGGGTGGGATTTCTTCATCACCTGATGATGAGGGAGAACCTGAGCTGCTGAATGGGAACTTTGTGGCAGAGCGAGGTTCTGGTCCAGTGCTCGGCTTTAAAAACTGCTGCTGAAGCAGATCATAAAAGCTGATTTTATGAATTCATTAGCAGAGGTTTTATATCCAATTAAGTTTATTTGAAGCGCTGCTAAAATGGCATAAAGTATGAAACTGCTGCAGGTCTGAAGATGAGGCAGTGGGAGGAGCTAAAAAGTTCTGGCACATTCTCAGAAAAACCCGCTTTCTAACTGGGATGTCGGAACCAGGCGGGTTCTGCAGGAGGGTTCGGAACCGTCCAGAGGAGAACCAGAACACATTCAGGGGTTGGAGAGGAGGAGGCAGCAGGCTGTGGGAGGAGTCAGTGAGGAAAGCTGGGCTCTGCCCTCCTCCTCCTCCTCCTTCTCCTCCTCTTCCTCCTCCGGGTGGAGAGCAGCGGACATTTGCGTGGAGCTCCGCGGGGATCGGGACTCTGGCTGCCGTGGAAGCGGCTGAGCTCTCGGCTGTCCTTCAGCCGTTTTTCATGAGATTCCGGAACATCCAGCTGATCCAGACCCTCTGGTTCCGGAGGAAGATTGTGCTGCTTTGTTCGCGTTCCGGTCCCGGTGCTGGTTCGGAGACCTTTGGATTGATTGAGGAGCTGCTGCTAACTTTGGAGCAGCCTGTCAGGAGGAGGGACCGAGAGACCTGACACCGAGCACAGAGCTATATCTGTCCGCCGGACCGGACCGGACCGGAGCTGCGGGCAGCGGGAGGAGCCGGAGCCGCACACGGAGCGCCGCCACCGCGGGGACAGGACGGCTTAACCGGGGAGGAATTTCACGGTCAGTCTCCCTTCCTTCCTCCCTTCCTTCTTTCCTTCCTCGCTTCCTTGTTTCCCCCCTTGTTTTTCTCAGCTGTTCTTCCTGCCTGAGGAAGAGCGGCGGCGGCGGCGGCGGCGGCGGCGGCTCCCGGAGCCTCCGCTGCCGCCAGACGGAGCCCGGGCTGCGGGCAGAGCGCCTGCTGAGCCCCGCGGCTCCGCGGATACTCGCTCCGGCTTCGGGAGAGGGTTTTTGGTTTTTGGTTTCGGAGGGGCTCTTGTCCGTGACATTATCCGGGCGGTCACGAGCTTCCACGCCGAACAGGTGCGTGATAGATGCGGGAGGGACCGCGCCGCCCGGGCCCGCCGCGCTGTGATTTCCGGAGTTATTTTGGGCTCCTGAAGGCAGCAGACCCGGAGCTCCCGCAGCCTGCGGGGCTCGGTGACCTCACTGGTCCTCGCTCCATTTTCTGGCGGTCACGAACCCGGCGCGAGCGCTAACGGGCCGGTAAGGGGCGCGTGCGCGCGCCGGGGCGCACCGGGAGGGCGCGCGCCTCCTCCTGATTCCCCTCACGGTGGCTTTGCCATGGAGACGTTTGACAGCGAGGACACAGAGGGTCCACACGACTCCTGCTGCCTTCAGGAACACCCGGACATGTGGAAGTCCAGCCGGGTTCGGTCCTGATGAACCCAGCAGGACCTGAACGTCCCAGGGAGGCTTCAGCTGCTGACCTTTGGGTTTGACCTCTTGACTGTCAGCTGAAAGTCTAAAGTAGTCTCCTGAGGCTGAAGTAATGAAACGGGAGCCAGTCTCTGAGGATGGGCCCCTGAGGGCCGCTGAGGGCCCCTGAGGGCCGCTCCTCTGTCTGAGGAATAAACTCCGCTTCGCCTCTGTTGGGAGCCTAATCAATACTTTCTCAGTTCATCACAGTCGGTTCTGTTCTAGAGACACAGTGACGTAAATCACTGACCTGCTGCTCTGTGTGTGTGTGTGTGTGTGTGTGTGTGTGTGTGTGTGTGTGTGTCCTCCCTCCAGAGGAAAGTGTGTGTTTTTCCTCGAGGCGATCCGGATCCTGGTTCTACCGACCCAGGAGTCGATTTGGACCAGAGAACTTTGAAACTGTTGAATCATTTTCTCCAATAATATTAATAAATTCATTAATAATTAATAAACGCTCCTGCGATAAAATATTTATTCTAATCCTGATTGGAGAAATAGTCCAGAACTTTAACTTTCCGGTTGTCCTGGTTTCTGTGGCGCTGGACCTGAAAACCAAGAACCTGGATCCGTTTGAACAGAACCAACAGAACAAACTGATGGTGCATTCAAGGACATCAGTAGTACCTGGACATTTCAGTGATTTCTTTCTTCATCAGTTTTGTCTTTACGACTAATAAAGCCAAAATCTTTAATATGAAGCGAACTGGGCTGATGGACCAGAACTGAAGGAAGTCCAGTTCTGGAGTGTCTCGGTTCGTTCTGATCTTCAGTTTGTACCGGTTCTGCTCTGGCTCGCGTTTCGGCTGTTTCTGACCTCCAGACGATTGGATCTGCTGGATTAGAAAACACGTCGTTTTGTTTCTTCAGGATCCATTTTCCTCCAGGGAGGAGACAGGAGAAACGGCCTAGTCAAAGCATGAAGACGGCTGAGTTAGATTTTTAATCAGCTGATCAGAAGGAATTAAGTTTCTCTTCAGGAAGAAGCGGAAGGTCCAGAAAGCCTCCAGAACCTCTCGGTGGTTCTGTCTGCTTTGATGGAGGAAGTGACATCATCACTGGATTGTAGATCCTGAGTGACGGTTTGGACCCGAACATGTTAATATGAAGCTGGTGGCGCGAGCTCAGCATTAATTTACCTGAAACGCTGCCTGGTTCTGATTGGATCTCTGGTTCTGCTCCTCCTGTTCTGACCTCAAGTTTTGCCACTCGCTGCGTTTTCTTCAGGTTTTTTAGCTTTTCCAGAAAGATTTTTGTGTAGAGGTGGACTGAGGTGTGTGTGTGTGAGTGTGTGTGTGTGTGTATGTCTCTGTGTGTGTGTGTGTGTGTGTGTGTGTGTGTGTGTGTTGTCTCTGTGTGTGTGTGTGTGTGTGTGTGTGTGTGTGTGTGTATGTCTCTGTGTGTGTATGTGTGAGAAACAGTGTGTGTGTGTGTATGTCTCTGTGTGTGTATGTGTGAGAAACAGGCTCAGTACTGGGTCAACAGCGCAGAGATCTCGGATCCGGACCTGCAGGAGAACCTGGGCTCCTCTCAGCTCTTTCCTCCTGCTGTTCTGTTTCTCCTCCATCGGCTGATCCTGGATCTGTTCTCTATTGGTTCTGTTTCCTCCTCTGACGGATCGGATCAGAACATCTCGTCGTATTCCTAACACCAGTTGGATCACAGCTGATCATGAACCAGATCAGTTTTACTCGGTTCTGGATCTGTGCAAAGCGAATCCTGGAGCGGGGAGACGATAGGTTGATCCCAACAGACAGGACGGGTTCAGGACGGGTTCTGGACGGATCCAAACTAAACAGGCTTAGATCATGTCACTGGAACTTCACAATATATCACAAATTTGTGACAATATGCAGAGAACTGCTTGGACATCTGTAGATATTCGCTGCAGAGGACTGGATGTGTTAGTGGAGGTCAAAGGTCACTACCCTGAGCGAGTACCTGAGCACCCCCTTCATAACACCTCTGTTTGTTTTAGTAGCTAATATGTAGAGTGGAAACCATGGAAACCACAGAAGCTGCAGTCCTCAGCCAATTGGCAGCCAGGAAATGAATGGAGCTCCTGACCAGCCAATAGCGTGTCAGCTAGCATCGCTCCGAGGTATTTCAGCTTCCCAAACAGCATCTTCTCCAGAGCATCTCAGGTGGGCTGCGGCAAATGATTATTTTAGAAATCTATTGGTTATTCTGACAGTTAATCAGATAGATGTTGTCCTGGTCTTTGTCTCAAGTCTGAAGTATGAAAAACTATTTTAAACTATTTTTTACCTGAACATTGTTATTCATCAGAAACTACGTCCAACATTATCCAGAACATATTTCCTTGTTCAAATCTCCTCAGCAGACTCTCTAACAGCCACAGATAAAAGTCTGTTTTGGGAACAGACTGTTAGCTGTTAGCTGCTAGCTGTTAGCGGTCGCTGCATGTGGTGGATGTTTCCTGCTGAGGCGATGCATCATCGATGACGAGTTAATCTGAAACACCAGCTCCGTCTGCAGCACTCGGCTGCTCCTCTGTCCTGGTTCCTCTAAAATGATCCCACACTGTTGCCGCGTTTTGTCTCTTTCTTGGTGGCTCTTCTGTCTGTCGCTTGCCAGCTCCCTCCACAACTGCTATTAGCAGTTAGCATTCGCTAACAGCCCACTGGCACAAACATCCACCTGGGAAACGCAGAACTAAATCAAATGAAGCAGGTGGGGCTTGACTGTACCTGTAAAAGTATCGAATCAGGAAGGAACCAATAAAATCTTCTGCTGAAATCGTTTGGAAACTAAAACTCTGCAGATAAACCGTTTCAGTAAAACCATTTTCAGTGAAGAACATTTAACTGTTAACTTTACTACCTATCAACATGCTGCCTGCAGGCGTAGCAGAAACAGGAAGTCTGTCAGAAGCAGAAGCTCCTCCAGATTAAAACCAAATGAAAATGTTTGGCGATGCGTTCAGGCAGAAAAGCTGAAGTTTTCCTTGTGGGCCTGGCGGCGGACGGGTCGGTGTCGTTTTCTGGGCGGTAATTAGTTCAGGGACATTAACTGCTGATCACTGGCTGCTTTTATTAGCTCTTTGATGAGGCTGCTTAGCTTTCTGGACACCAAGCCAGACGGTCAGCTGGTCGGCCATGACGGCGTTCCCTCTGCCTGCCAGGAGCGGTAGACCCAGCTGGGCCTGTCCCAGCAGGACGGGATGCTGGTTCTGGTTCTGCCAGGACCTGATGTCGGTTCTGTCGGTTAATCAGACAGTGGGATTTTCCTGGGATCTCCATGACAACAAAGCGGTAAACCGTCTCCAGGAGTCGCCATGATGTCCGGCTGAGACGCGGCGTCTGCCTGCTCTGGTTGCTGTGGAAACGGAGCCACGTGCGGGGGAGCGTTGCTCGGTCCGCTGTGAAGGAATCCACCATCAACCCCATGCAGAGAGGAGGAGGTGCATCCGAGGAGACCTGCCTGCAATGCCACACTGGTGCTCAGGTGCAGAGCCAGAACCGGAACCGGAACCTCCAGGCTGGTGAAGAACTTCCTGTTGGATGAAGAATAAACCCCAAGATCCTAAAACCAGGTTTAAATTCATGGCAGGGAAAATAAATCAATTCACTGGAAGGTCCGGTTCTTCACAGATTCTCCAAAACGTCTCAGACGATCCACAAACCAGATCTTCTGTATTTTCAGCAAAACCTGTTCTCATGATGCGAGCAGAAAAATAGTTTCTACCAACAAATCAGCAGAAAACCCAGAGCAGATCTTCAGTCAGCGTGCAGCCATTTTAAAATAACACTGTGTGTGTGTGTGCGTGTGTGTGTGTGTGTGTGTTGACTTGGACAAACTGGGAGCCACTGAAGCTTAGGTGGAAAACAAACACAGCCGGCCGAGGAAATGAGAGCTGAGAGGAACCGACTTGTTAAATCTGACGGTCAAACAACAGTCGACCCACTTCACACCAGTGTGTGTGTGTGTGTAGCAATGTGTGTGTGTGTGTGTGTGTGTGTAGCAATGTCTGTTTGTGTGTGTGTGTGTGTGTGTGTGTGTGTGTGTGTGTGTGTGTGTGTGTGTGTGTGTGTGTGTGTGTTGACCCAAACAGGAGGGAAGCCTCAGGTTGCTGAAACGCTGCAGGTGTGAACGAGTCAGCAGCTTTTTAAAATAGCAGCAGTCTGACCATCCAGGATCAGTGCTGCTGCAGAGCTCAATATTCCCACTGTCCCTGAACGTCCCTCAGCAGAAGAACTGGTCAGATTCAAACCACATCCCAGTTTATAGTTATGGTTTCATCTGCAGAGAGAAATTTATTCAGTTGGTCACAAATAAAGATTAAAATCCTTCTGAGGTTAATCATGTGATGCTACTTCCTAAAAAACACGGAATAATTTATTCTATTTAACGACCAGATCCATATTTAATGATCAGATCTATATTTATTGATCAGATCAGCTCCACACTGCGACATGGTTTAATGGTTTAGAGCCTGAACTTTTCTCATGTTGAAGGTTTTTCAGCTGCAGGTTCATTGTTTGCTACAAACGCAGATATGAACTTTTAGCAGGAGATTTGCTCTCCTGGTCGCTTCGTCTCTCGTTGTTCCAACGTCCAGCGGAGGGAACGTTCTCTGAAACAAACGCATCCAGTTGTCCACAAACTCATGAAGCTGTGCTCCAATCGCGTTTGCAGAGGCGGATCAGGATGTCATATATTCATCCCATTGTTCAACCCGGCCGTCCAAACGTTCATCAGCACGTTTATTCCCCTCCCGTTCAGCCGTCAGTCGTGTAGCAGGAGGCAGCGACGAGCCGGAGCCGGGATGTGTGAATGTGACGAGTTGATGTATTGGGCAGGAGACTGCTGGGAGAAGACGGGGTTAATAGAAAGTGAGAGAGCGAAGATGGAGGAGGAAACGGGGCCTTGATGGATGCAGCAGGAGGGAGCGTCCGCCCAGGGCGACCCCAGAGGACGGGGCGGGGGGCGTTAACATGCAGCACAGCTTTACAGGGCGATAAGGCAAACAGATGGCACGCCCAGATCCCCGCTGCTGGCAACACAACGACTTCAAAGAGCCGCCAGAGATCCTGATCTCTGCAGCCGCCAGTTTCCGGTTCAACGCCCAGGAAACGAGTCTGCTGTTGAGCATCGACACGGAGCAGCAGACAGCTGGCAAACGGCGGCCATGTTGGTTCAAGACAGAGCTGACAAACGGTGGCCATGTTGGTCCTGGATGGCGGCCATGTTGGTCCTTCATGGGTGATTCCTCCACAGGTTTTGTCGTTCAGTTCCACCTGGATGATGATGAGGTGTTTGGATCTCCATCAGCACTGTGAGGGGTCAAAGGTCAACTCTAAAGCCATACATAAAGTTGACCTCTACCTTGTTTTCATAGCTCATATCTAAAGTATGAAAGCAACTGAAGCTTGAAGCAGAAATGGCTGCGCGTTGCTCCCTGACACGCTATTGGCTGCTGTTTGCAAGCAGCCAATAGAAGCTCGTTGTTCGTTTTCTGTTCTGCTGACTGGCTGGAGATAACGGTAGTGGTTAGCTGCTGTTGTAGCGCTGGGACAGTTGAATGATATTGAGCTATATTTGGTGTTTGAACTATTGACTATTATTTAGGGCTACACTAACCATTTATTCTGACAATTAATTGATTGCTAGTTAGATTTGGACAGATTATTTCTAATTCTATAACTTATGATTAACATATTTTTGAAACACTTCGTGGTTCTCCCGGTGGAAACAGACACACTGTCCGACAGGTTTTAGTTTCCCTGCTTTAATGTTCAATTGATTGCAGTTTAACTGTTAATCAGTGATCAATTGAAAGCAGCTGCAAACATGCAGGACATGGGAAACACACTCGGTGGTTCTGCTTCATTAATAAATGGTCAGGAACACAATTACTGTCCTCAGGTCAGAGGTCAGATCGGGGAGATTTACTGACCAATCGGGTCTAAAAAAGTTCTGACCTGCCGGGTTTTGGATGTACCTGTCCCAGTCTGGACGGAGTAACAGGAACAATGCAGAGAAACTGTGTGTGTGTGTGTGTGTGTGTGTGTGTGTGTGTGTGTGTGTGTGTGTGTGTGTGTGTGTGTGACACAGCAGATCCCTGCTGAAGGTGTGTCTCCAGCTGATTGGTTGGTTCTGCTCTGATATTTCTCGCTGCAGGTGGGATGAGAATTGATGACCTGCATCAGCAGGGAGGATGGGATAAGATGCCTATCACACACACACACACACACACACACATCCGTTAGGAGACTCAGCTTTCCAGAGTTGGTGCATGTCGGGGTTTCTGGCAGCGTTCTGGCAGCGGACCCAGATCGGACCAGTTTGTCCTGACTGGTCAGGTTATTGGTATCGTATCGGTTATTGATTAGCATTTTGTCCTCTCTGCATGTCAGTAGAGGACAGAAAAATCCCTCCTGGTTTTACAACAACCATTCATCATTTTCTCTGTTTGTTTTGAGTTGGTTTAAAATTGAGCCATAACTCATTAACATTTCCATGTAATTACATGAAATGAAAACCCGATGGATCCTTTCCTTCCTGGTCCTGTCAGCTGGTTGATGCATTTGGTGATTAACAATAATACTTTTAAACATCAGGATTTTGCGGCATCTGTGTGAGATGAGATGAATATTAGGAGGATGATGGTGAGACGTTGTGCGGATGAATCTGTGCCAGTGAGTCCAAGTTGTGGTTCTAAAACGGGTCGGCCGGTTGGAGGCTCCCACCCACAGCTCCTCTGTCTGAATGAGTCACAGAGTAAAAATAAAACCCGAACCCGGTTTCACCCAAACGCGTTTGACCTCTGAGGATATTTCTGTCTGACGTGGAGCGCAGAGCCGCTGCAGCCCGGCACCGTTTGAGCCAAAACCCCTGAGCTGTTGCCATGGAAACCAATATTTACAACATCACTGGACCGCTACGTTTAGGACAGTCGCTGTCCCTGCAGAAGCTCGGCTTCACAGCAGGAGAATGCGACACAGATCCGATGTCTTCACTGCCATCTGAACAAAATGATTCCCATGCAAAACGTCAAATCTGACAAACCTTCAGATGTGGAAAATCCTGACATGAACGATGTCTGAAAATCATAAAAACAAAAATAGAACCACTGAAGATCCCAGTTCAGGTTTCCAACAGGAAGGTGAAAAAAGTAAAAACAGCAGCCGCTGTGAGACCTGAACAGTTACAAGTTAAACTGGGAGAGTGTGTGTGTGTGTGTGTGTGTGTGTGTGTGTGTGTGTGTGTGTGTGTGTGTGTGTGTTGCTGTCCAGCTGTCACTTTCAGTCAGCAGCAGCTGGAAGCAGCTGTCGATCACACACATCCAAACACACGTGACCTGCTGCTGCCAGCTGTCAGGGTCCATCACGTCCGAGCTGGTGGTCCGGTTTGACCACACACACTGACACACACACACACACACACAGACACTGACACACACACACACACACACACACACACACCACACACACACACACACACACACACACACACACACACACACACACACACACACACACACACACACACACACACACACAGACACACACACACACACACACACACATGCTGAGCTGCTGCTCCTTCATGTTCCAGAATAATAAAAACTAATCCAGGAACCTGTAAATCTGTGTTTTCTGCCTTTAATTCCCCCAAAGCTCTTCAGGCTGAATCAGTTTAAATATGAACCGCGGTTCGTTCAGCGGTTCTGGTTCTGGTTCTGAATTCCAGCCCAGGTTCTGTCTGGTCCGGGTTTTTACTCTGACTGACTTTCTTGTTTGTCTTCAGGCAGACATTTGTTGATGTTGTGAGAAGCTGATGAATATTCATGAGGCTGTAATCCCATTAAACTCGTCTCAATTCCTCTTTATGCTGGTTTCAGAACCGACCCATGATGAGGTTCTGTGAAGGAAAGTGATCTTAAAGCTTTTTCCTCCCTGAACGGCAGACATGTTAAACATTTTCATAACTTTAGTTTCAATTTGCAGGCTTTGTGGTTACGTTGCCATGGTTACGCCTTGGCCGGCTTTAGGAACAAGTTGAGATTCAGAAAAGTAAACATCTTTTCTGTGTGTGTGTGTGTCACATGACAAACAAAGTCATAGAGTAAGATTTTAATTTAGAATAATCTGATTGATCAGATTGCACGCTGTCGTTATTTATTAAAGATGAAACTGTGATTAAAAACACCAGACAGACGCATCTTTAAATTAAAGCGGGAGCAACGATCCACTCTTCTAGTTTCCCCCGACAATAAAAACTTTCTGCTGGTTTTACACCAAATGCTTCAGTCATTCAGTTGCATATACTGTACATGATTCTCTACTTTAAGAAAACTTTTTATCTAACATCCAGCAGCAGCAGGTAGGGGAGGGGCAGCAGATTTTCAGGCTGTTTCCCTCCTGATGGTCCGGTCGACCCGGTTCTACTGGAACCAGAACATCCGCTCCACCTCCAGCTTCTCTGAGCCAAACCAGCCTGTTCCCCTCCTGGCCTGTGGGGGCGCTGCACCAACAACCACTGCAGGAAACGACACTAAAACCTCTGAAGACGCTGAGAGCAACTTCCTGTTTCACCAGATGAAACAAGATGGAGGCGTCAGAGTTTAGTGCTGGAGGATTTCTCTTTAGTCTTTGGCTGAAGACCAGGAGCCATTTCTGCTGCTAGCGCTAGCCTAGCATGGTAGCTTTGGTTACCCAGAATGCCCTGCACTGTAGTCCACTTCCTGCTTTTGGAGCGCTCTCTGGTCTGCTTGGCGTTCACATTCAAACTGAACCAGACCGAGGTTTGGAGGACCAGAGGTCAAAGGTCGATTAGCGTTCACACCTGACCAACCGGGCCGGAGTTTCTAGACAGATGGACTGGAGTCGGGGGGGAAAGAGGACTGAATGCTGCTGCTTCACGGGTTTATAAAGGACCGTTAGTTTCCAGGATTTCCCAGCAGCCTCTGGGTGAGCCCATGCCTGCAGACTGGTTGACTCGCGGCTTGGTTCTTGTTTTGGAGGTTCAGTATTGTGTCAGATGAGCAGTTTGGACGTTGTGCTGTCGGCTGGTCTCTGCAGATGAAGCTCAGAATGTAATCAGAGGTTCTTCAGCAGTAATTATGTCTCGGCCCTCCCTGTGGGACTCCTTCATGTTTCATTCCTGCAGCAGTTGCATCGTTATAATGAAAAGATTCTCAACATTTCCCCTCATGAGCTGTTAACATCCTCTCACACACACACACACACACACACACACTGAAAAGCTCTGATCAAAGTGGACGCATGTTTGGCTGCGTTTGCAGCAGAACCATAATTCCCATGATTCCCTCCTGCTGCTTTCCTTACGGCTGTTTATTTGTTTAGGGCCTCTCCTCAAATTAAATCCTCATTTAGGAGAAGCTGCTGAGCCGGAGGGGCCGGAGGGGCCGGAGGGGCCGGAGGGGCCGGAGGGGCCGGAGGGGCCCGGGCTCCTCGGTCCATCCCGACGATGTTTTCAGACCGCTGCATGCCGGGGCCTCGGTGAAGGTCAGGTTAGTGCTGGCCCGATGTCCCGGTTCCTGCCGGTTCAGTCCGGATGTCTGGCGCTCTGTGGGGCCCGTTTTCCACTCAGGATGGTTCCACAGATGAGATCTTGTTTGTGGAGATGAGGCGTTCCAGGCGCTGCAGGTCGTCTGCTTGTGCAGCTCCGGAGCTGTAATCCGTCCTGCTCCGTGTTTATGGGAGGTCGGAGGTCGCCACTCCGCCTCCGTCCTGCTTCCTGCCACCGATGTGACGCCGCCGCGCCGCCTCCCGCCGGGTTTCGTGTTTTCATCGAAGCGTGACCCGACGGAGCTTCACCTCTGGAGTTCCTGCTGTCCCGACGTTCCTGAACTCGCCCTGCTGCCGGGGAGCGGCCGGAATCGTCGCCTGCAGATGTTCCGGTCAGACAGCAGATGTTCTTGTTTCTCAAGGTTCTGTTGAAGTGACTCCCGCCGCTCGGATCAGAACTCATCCCACCTCCAGATCCCATAAACGTTCTAGTTTCCAGCTGAAAGCTGTCAGGAAGTCGGATGTTTTTGATGGAAAACCATTTTCAGGTCAGTTTTCTCGCCCAGTTTCTTCTCCAAACCGTCACTCTGCCGTTGTTGCCATGACAACTTCCTACCAAAACGTCTGGAGAGTCAGACGGTCCGGATCGGGATCTGGCGTAGCGGCGGTTCCCTCCCGTTCCTCAGCCGGGGTTCTAGACTCTGATCAGGACGTCTCTGTGGCGGATGTTGCTCCACTAATGCTGCCTTCACTAACGGGCCCACAGCATGATGCAGCCGCCTCTGTCCTGTTATCACTTATTTCTGATTGGGGAAAATCGTCTCTATGAACAGATTTAAATGATGATAAACACTGACAATAACATCAATATAAAAAGATGAGTTTTGGAGAAATCGTTGTTGCGGTTCAGGAATCATTTCTGTAAATATTGATCTCAGTTTTCTCTGTGTTTGTTCATCCTTTAATCCTCATCACCTCTTTTCATGCATCTCCGTGTTTTGTCCTGTAAAGTCCAGTAAATCCTGGGTTCCTCCATATTTGACCTACTTTGCTGCTCTGACTCATTGCTGCTTTCATCTGGAACCGGGTTTAAATGTTCTGCAGTAATCCTGTCTTTAGAAACGGGCCCAGTTGGAGTTCCTCCTCCGCTCAACATGCTTTTTAATTCATTGGAAGAGTTTCAGTGTTGCATGGCGCTGGCTCAGCCTGCCACCTTATGTTCACACATATGGCCCGGCGCAGCGGCAGCTAGCGCCGGCTCGGCCTTGGACTAGACGGTGGATTGCTCGGTGATTGATTGCTTTTCTGGCGGCGGATCGTTCCGTCCCGATCCAACTGCAGCCGAGCTAATTACAGGAGTAATTAAGAGCGGGAGCAGATTAATCTGAATTCAGTTGAAGGATTTTTGGAGGCAGCGGAGATCGTTCGCTCAGAGGTCACAGCTTTGAAAATTCCTCCATCAGCAGCTGATAACGAGGTCGGAACCGGCACAAAGACTCGGAACAATCCGGACTTCTTCCCTCCAAGAGCAGCAATAATCTGTTTACCCTGAACACCAACACCGTGTCTAATCTGAGTGCTGAACAACTAAATCTCATTGTGCAGGTAAACGGTGTAATCCTGCTTCCCTCCAGAGGAAACGCGTCGCTCTCTGCCGGCGGCTAGCAGTCCATTAATACAGAACCGACCCGGTCTGATGGGCCCCAGGTGGGGACCCTGTCGCTATTATTGGCCCCTGGGTGGATTTGCTGCGTTTCATTGGCTGCGGGGGGAAATTCCAGCTGACATTCCGGTTCAGGTCCAGACAGGAACTTTTACACCTCCTGGATCCAGTTTGTCTGAAACGGGCTCAGTTTCAGTCCGGGTTCTCATCTCCACAACCCGATCAGAACCAGAACCTCTGAGGTTACAACTTTCTTCCAGGTTCAGTTCTGACACGCTGAGCCGTTTCGGGTTTTCTGAAGGAGGAACGAAAACCCAAATCAGCTTCGGTCTTGATGACTGCAGACTTTCCCTTGTTTGTGTGATTTAGTTTTGTTCTGCAGTATTTTAGGGCCTCTCGGGTTTTTCCCGTCCAGAACCTGGATTCGGCTCTCGGTCGTTGATCTCTGCGTGTTTCCGTCTCTTTGCTGCTGCTGCTCCAGTATTTCCTCACCATGTGACAGTGAAGGATCTTTCTGTTCTTCTGTCGGTGCGGACGCAGAGCCGATCGCTGCCACAGTGATTATTGATCATGAGATCAGTATTGATTACATGTGAGATTGAGGAGAAATGTTCTTGAACAAACATCAGTCTCACAGCTGAACCTTCAAAGCGATAATCCTTCATCCTTCATGGTTCAGAGTTTTGAGTTTGGCTTTCAGGACGATCAGCGGTGAAACTTTTCTACTTATCGGTTACGTTGCAGCAGAATCTCTGACAACCTCCTTCATAGACGGAGAGATGTTGGTACAGGAGAACCTGCTCTGCAGAACCTCCCTCCAAATGGACCGTTTTGGGTGAAATGAAGCCTGGCGTCTCCTGAGCCCGATGACACCTGGACGGTCTGCAGGCCGTTTCTTCGTTTGTGACAGACGCGGCGAATCATCCGGGTCACGTGGCCGTAATTATAATTTGGGTCGCTGCGTGACTGTCGGGATGCGGACCCATCTGAGTCGTGCTCTGATGCGGCGCCAGGCAGCAGCTGCCCTGTCATTCACACCAAATAGGAAATGCATCTGCAGCTTTCTATCTTTAGATCCACTCAGCAGTTTTCACATAGTGTTCTGAACCCGACCCGCTCCCTGTGGCCCAGTCCAAGCACCGCTGACCGGCCGCTTCACAGTTGGCGTTTAAAAATAGAGCAGAGCCTCTTTCACATTAAACTCACAAACCCCACATACAATAACTCCTTAAAGGTCGAGAGAGACCCAGCAGAACCGGAAGGTTCTGGCGAAAACCCGGTGGGTTCAGAAGTTTGTCTTTGCTGGAGCCGCTGGAGTCTTGGTTCTGCTGGTGAGAACTGGACCACGGGAAGAGTTGAGCTTTTTTACACGTTCTCATTAACCTCAGTTAGTCTCGAGATTAATACTTAATCATTTCTGTTTTGTTTGATCGTTTTTATTTGATTGTTTCTGTTCTCTCTGCTGTACGGTGGCCCTGAGGTGCAAACCACTTTAACATTAATGTAGCACAATTACAAATTACAACAACACTACAACATTAAGAAAACGGAAAGAGTGTGCCAGTTGGAGACCTGAGAGGTTGCTGATTGGACGACGGTGCTTTTGAACCGGACGTTATCGTTGTACTGAAAGTGGCTTTGCACGCTACAGTGATGTATTCAATAACATATTAACACAATTCCATAAGTCAATGTGCATCTATTTATTAAGATATGAATAAAAAAGCGTGACTTCATTTAAATTTTTAGGCATTTTATTATAAAGGCAAACTTTGACGATAGTTGTCAAACCTTAGCTACATATTTGTATTTTAAAAGTATTTATTACAGTGTGATATGTCAACTGTTCTATAGACAGCAGTGTGAACAAAATGCAAAGTGTGAACAGACTAAATTATTTAAAATTTTTCTCATAAATTCTCATAATACCCAAATGCTTCATATTGAGATATTTCACTTAAAATACACAAAAAGTGAAAGAAAAAAGTGCACAATACAAAATTAATTATATTATAGTAGCAGCACAGAGACAGACGGGTTCAGTCTGCTGGTCAAACTGGGACCAGTTTGGTGACTGGACCTTCTGAGACATCTGGCTAGCCACAGGCTAAAGCTAATGATAACAATGATCTAACAATAGAAAACACATTCCTGATTCATTCACATTCAGTAAAAACAAACATATTGTTATCATCTGTTAGCATCTGTTAGCATCTGTTAGCGTCTATTAGAATTTGTTAGCATCTGTTGGCGTCTGTTAGGTCTGTTAGCATCTGTTAGCATCTGTTGGCGTCTGTTAGCATCTGTTTCATCAGATGTCAGTGAGGCTCATTGTGTTCATAAGTCTGACCTTCATTGTTTTTCATGGTGACAGGAAATGACATAGAATAGATTAATAATTAAATATTGTTTATTGTCCCAGAGAGGGGAAATTAAAGATAAATAGAAGCATCTGGTTTCACACTGAGGTTTTAATAAGGTGTTACTAATTTACAGTTGGGTAAAACTGTGCAGTATTAATACTGTAGTTATTAAAAATTACATATGCAGATCTGGAGAGGCGACGACCAGAGCAGCAGGATGAAAAGCTGGCTGGAGAACAGAGAAGGCTACGACTCGACTTTTAGCTGATGGAAAAGTGTTTTTAGCAGCTTTAAAGGGTTGAAAGCAAAGTCTGGTGGGAGGCGGGGCTCCTGTCCACCTGGGAGGCGGCGTGTTGTTGCTAGGAGACTCCTGCAGAGAATGCACTTTCTCTGACGGGACAAAGTGGAATCACAGCGGGACTCTCCCTCTTTCCCATCCGTCTTCTCTGCTTTCTTTCTCTCTTTCTGAGGCCTTTTGTTCCAACACACACTCAGTCAGGAGGGGATCTGAGTTCAGGCCTGCAACACACACTCAGTTTGACCTCTCACAATGGAGAAGGCATGCATTCATTCGGCTCCCCCAGAAAGCCCCGGCTGGTTGGCCATTGTTGGTTAAGTCACCTTCACCTCCCCCTCCTTCATCTCTCCATCTTTCATCCTTTCATCCTTTATTCCCCAAACCGGAGCTGAACTAATCAGATTACTCCCGGTGCAGGATGGATTTTTCTCAGCCAGATTTCTGAGGTTGGATTGGCTGTGAGGTTCTTCATCGTCGGCTCACCTCTCTTCTTCCTCTCCTTCCAGATCTCCGACCCGCTCGGCCCGATGGGACCGCCGGCGCTCTGAGGATAAAAGGAGGCGGGGGGTTTGGAAGGACGGATTTGGTGGATCGGTTGGGGGTGCATGCTCCCCCTGCGGCCCGCCCCTCCTTCCTCATCATCATCATCCTCCTTCCTGCTGCTCTCTGCTTTGCTGTCAGGCAGACAAAAGGCCCAGAATGTGCGGTGAGGGCGGTGCGGGCAGGCTGAGGGGGGTCAGAGGTCAAGGCGGGACTCTGCCCAGGACTAGAGTCTGGCTGTTGGTGCTGCTGCTCGCCGCCGCGGGCTGGACGCCACCTGCGGCCCGCGCCGAGCTGGAGCTGGACATGCTGGGAGGACTGGTGCTGCTGGAGGCGGGCGGAGACGGCGAGGAGCTGGGCGGTGACCTGGAGGCCTCCATGCACTCCTCGCTGCTGCAGGACTTCCAGGAAGCGATGGACAGCCGGCAGGCCGCGGAGCTCGGCAGCATGGCGGCGAGCCGGCAGGAAGCCGCCGCGCCCACAGCTTTCCCAGACTCCTCAGCGGCGGTGGGCCGCGTTTTCCAGATCAAGGTGCCAAACAAGATGGAGGTTGTTCACCTGGGAGACATCGTCAAGGTGAGTCAGCACAAAGCGTCGCATGGAGAGAGACAGGAGGTTAAGCTGGTTATCCTGGAGTCTGTCCTGTAATCGGTGGGTTGCCGGTTCGATTCCCACTCAGTCAGCCGGCCCAGAGCAGCGACTATCCAAATAATCCCAAATCCCACCAAGTCATTTTGGTTCTACTGAGACTCGACGTTTTTCCAGTGTTATTAGTGAAATAATCTGCCAGTGGAATTAAAACATTTTCATTAATATTAATGAATTATTCATTTACAACAAATCTGAAAAATCACATGCAACTTAGTTTTGACTCATTTCAAATGAAATGACATGTTTGCACCAAAATGACTTGGTAAGGTTTGTGTTTTTGCAGCTTGTCACCATCAGGCAGTGAGTGAAGCTTTGGAGTCCTCTGGACCTGATGAACGCTGCACCACTACTTACTGCTGGTGGCTTACAGAGGAACTCCTCAGGAGTTTCTGGATTCTGCTGAGAAGAAGGTAGATCAGAGTCCAAGCGGAGACTCTTTGTCTCGGCCGTTGGACCTGATGGACCCAGGGTGGCTTCCTGCCGTCCATCAGCAGGTCCTGGAGGGAGAGGCTCCTGACCCTCTCCGTCTTCCTGTGGGGGAGATGTGAAGTTCCCGGGCCTGAAGAGGTTCCTAGCCCCTCCGCTTGGCTCTCCTTCCAGGCAGCAACATGCCAGTTGCTGCCTGGCATGTTGCCTGGCCGCACATTCCGGCCCGGTCCCTGAAACTTCTCCACTCCTCGTGAACTTGGAGAATCAACTGTCTGAAAACCTGCCGCAGGAAGCGGCGCTCTGAGATCTTTACAGAAATATTTCACCTGTAATCGCAGCTCATTTTACAAAATAGCCGATTTTCTGTAATGAAATCTCAGGAGGAAACATTAAAGTCCGTCTCTTTCCTGTCCTCCGTCACCTGCAGCTGGAAGACACACACACACACACACACACACACACACACACACACACACACACACACACACACACACACACTCCAACCATCTTCTCTCCATCGCTGCTTTTATCTCTCCAGTTCCCATCCCTCTCTCACTTTGTCACATCAGATCATATCAGTGTTATTGAACAGTAGCTTGCACTTTTAGCTGCTTTAATGAAGCTCACGACACACACACACACACACACACACACACACACACTCTCAGTCTCTGTGGGCAACGCTGTTTGTCTCAACAAACGTTCCATCAGCAGCAGGAGGCTCTGAATGTTTCTGCTTGGTTTTGTTGTCCTGCCACTCATCCCTCGTTCCGCGGGGCGGGTCGCTAAGCTAACACCCTCTGCTGGAGGGTGTGGGGGTTGGGGGGCTCTAGGTGGGCTGGAGGCCCTTCAGGACCTCAGGAAGGTCTCTGTGTTTGGGGAAAACATCCCGTCTGTCCTCTAATGGAAGGTTACAGGTTAGATTCCTGTAACAGGTTCGAGCTGGGAGTTTCTTCTCATTCTTATTTTTCCTTCCACACTCTCTTCCCCTCCTGTTCCTCATCTTTTATTGCTCCCTCTGCACCCCTCACTTTGAAACCCTCCCTCCCCCCCAGTCGTTCTGGAAGGTCGGCGATGCCGAGGGTTTCAGAGGAAAAGGCCAAATCAATTTCTCAGCTCAGCGTTGGGGCGGGGTCCGCCTGCAGGACGCCCGTCCCGCCTGGACAGTGAATGCATCACCGTTTATCAGGTCGTATGGAGTTTTCCTTATCATCACCTGAAGCCTCCATCAGGTTCCAGCTACAAAACATCAAACTGGTTTTGCAAGATCATTTAATGAGACCCCAGTCAGACTTTTGTGTGAACGGTTTCCGACCGACAGCAGTAAAGATGGCCGCCGCAGGGCTCCGTTTGCACAGTAAAGATGGCCGCCGCAGCATTCTGTTTGCAACAGTAAAGATGGCCACCGCAGGGCTCCGTTTGCGGCAGCAAAGATGGCCGCCGCAGGGCTCCGTTTGCGACAGTAAAGATGGCCACCGCAGGGCTCCGCTTGCGACAGTAATTCAGCTGGACTTTATTTGGTGGCGACAGAGTAAAGGGGATCAGACAGTCTGTGGTTTCAGTGGGATTAAACGTGGAAGCCTATAGCAGTGCTGTTAGCTTAGCAGCCCTGCTGTTAGCTTAGCAACCCTGCTGTTAGCTTAGCAGTCTTGCTGTTAGCTCAGCAGACGGCAGCCCTTTTTTATCAGATGGTCAGATGTTTCACGGTCCGTAGGGTTTTGGTTCTGATCCAAACTTCAGACCTTTTCCTCTCATTAATTTCATTTTTCCTGAGAAACGGAAACATAATCTGGTCTGAGATGTTCTGTCGGATCTTCTGCAGAGGAAGCTGGTCCGGTTGAGTTCCAGGGAACTGGTTCTAAAACAGCCAATGTTTTTATATTTTGCATTTTATTTTACGTTCCACACCTGGTCCTACAAAAGTTCCCCAGGATTTAACTAGGACCCTGAGACGTCACTAAAACCTGCTCAAATTCTCAGCTGTTTCAGTTTTTTTCCATCTCCAGCTTCTGTTTTATTGTTTTTCTTCTTAATGTTTTGATTCCTTCTGTGAACATTCCCCCTGCTGGGCTCTTACTGCGGCTCTGCGGTTTCTCCAGAACCCGTCGCTTGGTTCTCTGGGTCTTTAATTGTCGTCTCTCTGCTGCTCTGCATCTCAAACCGTCGTGTTTTTCCAGCAAAGCTCTGCAGCCTCTCTGGCAGCTGGCAGGACGGGAGCGGAAAACTGAAGAACTGGGAGGAGATAAAACCCAGCAGAACATATGAGTCAGCCGGGCCGGGCCGGGCCGGGCGCTGTAGCGCGCTGCCATGAGGTTCCTGGCGCCGCAGCGCTGGCGGCCATGTTGCTCTGTAATTAAACGTACAGCAGCAGCTGGACTCACATGTTCCTGATTATTTTCTTCCACATTCATTCATGATTCAGCTGGATGTGCTGGTTCTGGAAACCATTACTGGTTCTGGTTCTGGTCTCTGATGTGCATCATTCGGTCCTGAGGCGGGCCGCAGGTTTACCCTGCTGGTGTTTCCCTCTGGACCCACAGAGATGCATGTTTGGTTCTGATCCATCGGAGCGGGGAGCAGCGGTTCTACAGAACCAGGAAGCCATGTTTGGTTCCGATCGAACGGGAGGAGGTTCTGCAGAACCAAGTTTGGTTCTGATCCAATCTGGACTAATTGTAGAAATCGTTCAGGGATAATAATATGCTCCAATCAGAGCAGGAGAAAGTGTTGCCATGACGATGAGGTGAGTCCAACCACCGAGGTCAAAGGTCTGCTATCGGTTCTGCTCAGCTCTCAGAAGGTCCGACCACAGCCCTTCAGTCAGAGTGAGGTCTGGACTTTGACTAGGCCACAGCAGTACCTGGAGTTTTTAGATCTGCTGGCGGCCATGTTGCTCTGTAATTAAACGTACAGCAGCAGCTGGACTCACATGTTCCTGATTATTTTCTTCCATATTCATTCATGATTCAGCTGCATGTGCTGGTTCTGGAAACCATTACTGGTTCTGGAAACCATTACTGGTTCTGGAAACCCTCCTCCCAAGTTTGGCTCCGCCCACTACGCTGTTCCTTGCTCCTCATCGTGTGAACTTTGACCTTGGTGAAGCTCGGTCTTCCTTGGAATTCAGAACCAAAATGAGTTGAAATGTTCCTTCATGTTTGGAGTTCCCTCTTTGTGTTGGTGCTTCATCAGAACCTTGCAGAACCGGCTGCTTGATGACGTCACTGGCTTCGGTTTATCATTTTATATTTAAAATTGATTTGGGGACTTTTTGTATCGATTCTGAATCATATAAAATGAGAATTGGGAATAAATGTTGTGGCTCACCCCGAATGTAAATGTTCTGACTCGGTTCGGGTCCCAGCCGCTCCGATTGGACCGTGGCGGTCTGACCCGTCCTCCTCCTCCCCTAGGCCTCCGGATCTGAGCCGCCTGCTGCATTATTTATTAACTCCAGAATAACATCATTAAAAAGTGATTTTGGTCTTTGCTGGTGGGTCGGTTGGGATCTGGGTGAATCCCAGTTCAGGATGTTTCCGTCTCCGGGTTCTCCAGCTTCCTCCCAGTAACGGTTTGTTTCCCAGTGAGGGAGAACCAGCAGCTGGATGATCCTGGGAAAAGCAACGTTTAATCACCCAGAGGAGAGAGGGAAGAATGAGGAGCAAACGAGAAGATATCTCCTGGAGAGATGAGGAGGAGGAAGAAAGCGGCTCATTGTCGGAGGAGAAAGGAGGTCATTGTTAGAAAAGCCTCATATTTAGGAGGATGAAGAGGAGCTGGCAGAGGGACATGCAGCGGAAAATGTGATGGATGGATGGATGGATGGGTGGAGGAGGAGAAGAGCTGGCCGCTGCAGGCCGCTGCCAGGTGGATGTTTACAGCAGCGTTTCCATCTCTGGCTCATTTTCTGCTCTTAAAAATAAATTAGTGGCTGAAATCCACGGCAGGAACTTTCCCACTGTGGGAGCAGAACCTGCAGAACCGACCCGAACCGGCCAATCAGGGCTCAGCTCGCCACCACCACCTTCTGCTTCTCCTTTTGTTTACACTGAAGGAATAAACGGGCAGAACCAGAACTCCTGCGGGCCGGTCCAAACGGAGGACGGCGGTGCCGGCTGAGCGGTTCTGGAGCCGGACGGAAAATTCCCCGAGCCGCAGCCGGTTCCAGGAAAAACGGGCCGGTACTATTAATGGATCTATTCTGGGAGCGGCGGAACATGAGGAAGACATTACGGGTCGTAACTTTCATGTCTTCAGACGCGCGGCTGCGCATGCGCCGCAGCGGCCATTAAAATATGGCAGAACTGAACGGCCCGGTTCTGGTTCCAGCCGGGTCCCAAACAGGAGACCGGACCGGAGGGTGGGATTCGAACCCGCGACCCGCCTGCTGCTAGGCAACAGAGACAGCCAATAATAGTCTTTTCTAAATACTAAAGCTGTTTTCAGCATTCAGATTATAAAAACAAATATTAACCCAAATAAGTTTGTAAACAAGTAACATGAACTTTGACTATTTTAATTAAATACTCAGGTTAATTTTGTTAGCCACCTTGGCTCCGCCCACCTTGGCTGCTTTCCAGTCACGTGACCTGCTCCTCATCTACAACGCATTCAGGACAGCCGCCCCCTGGTGGCGGAGGTCTGGAACTTCATTTATTCATCTGTGCATTTTTCTAAATGGACCAAACTCAAAGCAAGTTATTGGTAGATTAATTTCCACATTGATGAGTTTTCAGTTTAGATCGATTTATTAAACATCTGATGAGCCAATCGGAGGCCGCCTCTGGCCTCCAGCTCACTGATTGGTTAAATTCTGCAGTGAAATCCTCTGAAGCAGTGAAGTCTGTAGCCGTGTTGTTGCAGCTTCCAGTCTGACGTTAATGTTGTCGCCCTCATATGACGCTGTCAGGTCAAACTTTACGATGATGAGCTCACCGTGTGACCCCTGACCCCGCCCACCAGGAGGCGGCCACGCAGAGAGGAATCCGCCGGATGCGATAACGTCTCCCTGCGTTTCACACCTGTGGCTCCTGGAGCCGGTTGGTTTGGAGGCCAGCCTGCTGCACGGCGGCGGCTTCCCGGCTGTCCTGCCTGCTGATAGTCACGGCGACTCACAGCAGATGATGAAAGGAGCTGCAGCTCTGATGAGATTATCACTCGTTTCCTTTTAATGAAGCCTTTTAAGTTGGGGCCAAACAGATGTGGCTGCTCCGCCTGCCGTTCATTCTTCAAACCCGACATTAGCATCCATCATGGAGAGCCAGTTCCTCTGCAGTAACGCTCCTGAACGAGGCGGATAAATTCACTCCGCTTGCCATCCCTGTCGCCACTGCTGCAGCTTTCCAGAGACGGGTTCTGTCCCGTTTCTTCCGGACCCGTCCTGCAGGAAGCTGGTTTGTCTCAGCTGACGGCCCGTGGGGCCGAACATCAGGCTCCTCTGAAGCTTTACGCCGGAAACGACTGAGAACTTTTTCTAACCTTCCTCCGAGAGGAGGAGGAAGGATGAAGGTTTCTGCTGGGAGTTGAAAGAGTTCGACTCCAGATGAGCATTTATCACTGGTTTCACTGGTCGTTTCCACAACGATTTCACATGTAGGAACAGAAACAAGAAAAAGTTTAATTGCATAATATTATTTTGATTTTGATTCCAACAGGAAAAGTTTAGTGGTTTTCCTGTTTTCCAGCCTGCAGATGAACCTGAGCCACAGGTTGGTTTGGTCCGTTTCCCAGAGGTCAGAGGTTCATGATGGAAATAAAGTCTTTTTCTAGTTGAACTGGAGCCAATCAGAGGAGAGGATCTGCTTCTTCTCTGCATTTGATTGAGCTCGACATCATTTTATCAGTCTGAGTGGAAACGTCCCTCCTTCAGGACCGAGTCCAATGAGAAATCTTCTGGCTTACACAAAATGTTGACCTTTGACCTTTGAATTTTTAGGAATTGTTCTTGGTTCATCGGCTCGTCCACTGACCTGTTAGTCAGATTATGCAGATTTTTTATTTAACTACATAAGATTGTTTTAGACAATGTTGAAAATACATGAGAAAATGGAAAAAAGCAAATGATTCAGTTCTTTTCTCATGATTCAATTCTTTTCTCATGATTCAGTTCTTTTCTAAATAATAAATATTTTATCATTCCTTGGTCATTTTCAGCAAATAATGAATCTGCAGCTAAAAATCCTTCATACATCGACATGAGGAAAAACTGAACAGTGAACAGAGTTTAGATTAATAAAAGGAGTTTAGAGGAGATTTTGTTCAAATTCAGCTTTTGAAACTTTGTCCCGTTTCTGTGGTGGTGAGGGTTAGTGTCTCTGTTTCGTGTCTCTGTGGTCTAAAACCAGTGGGCGGGGCAGCAGGTGGAGCAGCGGGCGGGGCAGCAGGTGGAGCAGCGGGGGGGGCAGCAGGCGGGGCAGCAGGTGGAGCAGCAGGCGGGGCAGCAGGTGGAGCAGCGGGGGGGGCAGCAGGTGGGGCAGCAGGCGGGGCAGCAGACGTGGACGCCCGTCTCCTGTCTCGTCAGAGGACCTGCTGTCTACACAGGGATGAGAGCCTTGAGCTCCGTCTCCCGGTTTGCTTCTTGTGATCCTGCTGCCGCCGTAGTGATGCATCCTGGGAGCAGCTCGCTGCATAATTCATTAACTGGGATTTATTAGCCACAGAATTAATTTGTGGGTGAGGGAGGGGAAGAGTCACGCTTGTTCCTGAGCTTATCTTCATCGTCCCTCCCCTGTGATCCATTTCTCTTCATCAGCCTCATAATCGACCGACTTATTTTAGTTTTAGCTGCGTTTAAATAACGATTCAGCTCTGCGTTTGTATTTGCATGTGAGGAAGAGGAGGGCGAACTGGATTTCTTGTCCAGGTACCTGAATCGAAACACTGACTGATTCGGCCTCTCGCAGCAGCTGATTGGTAGAAACACAAGGGATGGAATCAGTTCACGAACTGATAATGGTTTATTAGCTTAGAGTTGTAGTTTGACCACCATCCAAAAGAGGGCGCCTCTGGGCTTCCTCACCTGAGCCAGTTCATACAGAAACAAAGATGGCAGCACTACACCAGAATGTGAAGGAGAAACGGTCCAAACAAAGTCCAGATGCATTTCTGTGGTTCTGTTTGAAATATAAACTATCGATGTAATTCAGCCGACTCAAGAAATTGTTCAGATCTGTTTCTATGCTTTGTTTTTTTAATTCATCGCATTGTCACTGATTTTGCTTGGTATGATTTGGAAAGATGGCCGACTCTCTTGATATAAACGAAAAGCCAGAATTTTAAAGGCAACACGATGTAAAATGATCTTTTTTTAACTTTCCATTGTGTTATTCTGTCATCAGAAACAAACATGGAATGTTGCTTAGATTGTTTTATGCATGTTTGAAAAATCTTGTAATCTCCATGGCAACCGTTCAGCTGTGCAGATCACCTGGAAGGACGTAGCCCCGCCCTCCAAGCGCAGCTGCTCCCCTCTCAGCTCCTTCAGACTAGCCAACAGCAATTAGCAAACAGCTGCTAAGCTCATTATAAGAGCTGTTGCTCAGAGCAACACTGGTAAAAACGTTAGAGGGTTAATAGAGCAGCCATGTTGGGACGACTTCCTGGAGGTGGAGCTTCAGACAGAGCAGGAGCTTCTTAAAGAAACAGAGGTTTATCAGTTAATTAGTCGACTTTACATTAACTTATCAGTCGATAACTTGTGTTCCTAATCCAAGTTCCCATGGTAACCAAAGTGTGAATCTCCCGTCTTTACAACATCGGTGGTTCATTGCTGCTCTCTGGTTTGTCTCCAGGTGACGGAGGTTGGGAAGGACTCGCTGCCCGCCTGGCTGCACTGGGACGGTGGCAGCAGCGTCCTGCGGGGGCTCCCTCTGGACGAGGATAAAGGAGTCCACTACATCTCTGTGACCATCTCCAACCGCTCTTCCTCATCCTCAGAGGAGTTTTCCATCGAGGTTCACCCGGATGATCACTATGACGGCGACTCGTCAGCGCCGCTGTCCGGCGCGGCGGCGGCGGAGGATCCTGTTCAGCCCTTCTTGTGTAGCAACGAGGAGCCGGTCACGGTGCTGACGGTGATTCTGGACGCCGACCTGACGAAGATGAGCTCGGCGCAGCGCGTGGAGCTGCTGGACAGGATGAGGAGTTTCTCAGGCGTGGAGCTGCAGGGAATGAAGATGCTGCCAGTGGTCAACAACCGGCTGTTTGACATGTCGGCCTTCATGGCCGGGCCAGGAAACGCCAAGAAGGTCAGCAGATAAAGATGGTTGGCTGTAAGCTAACAAAGGGACGTAAAGTTAAACTTTTGTTCATAATTTCTCCTGGATTCTGTGCATAATTAATATGTTTAGCGTTTATTATTCTTCTTACAATAGTTGTTAGCTATTGATAGCTAACAACTGTTAGCATCGATAGCTAACAGGATGGCAGCTTCTCCTGTTAGCCATCGATAGCTAACAGGATGGCAGCTTCTCCTGTTAGCCATCGATGCTAACAGGATGGCAGCTTCTCCTGTTAGCCATCGATGCTAACAGGATGGCAGCTCTCCTGTTAGCCATCGATAGCTAACAGGATGGCAGCTTCTCCTGTTAGCCATCGATAGCTAACAGGATGGCAGCTCCCCTGTTAGCCATCGATGCTAACAGGATGGCAGCTTCTCCTGTTAGCCATCGATAGCTAACAGGATGGCAGCTTCACCTGTTAGCCATCGATGCTAACAGGATGGCAGCTCCTCCTGTTAGCCATCGATGCTAACAGGATGGCAGCTTCACCAGCTGGTCAGATTATGGTCTGACAACAAGCCAGAACCAAAACAATTTCTTTACTTTCTGAAACATCTTAGTAAATAATTCACATGCATCTGTTCTTCTCCCCACACAAACATAAAAAATGTGATTTGTCACCACAGCAACTCAAGCTGACATATCTGCAAAACACCATTTTTCCTTAGTGTAAGTGAGTAAAACTCAGGATTTACCTTTCAGATCATAAAAGACTTGAGTTCGTCAGCAGGCCTTAAACTCAGCCTAATATTTCTCACAGAGCTTCTCCAGGGTTCAGGAGCTGCTTCAGAAATCGAACTGCAAAAATAATTAGTCCTCACACTAGAGCAGCTATAATGTTACAGAACGGTCACCTGCTGTTTCTCTCCTCTTTAATAATTGAATCATTGGCTGAATCGTGCAGAAACCCAGCAGCTTCACCGGTGTGTTTGTTTCTCAGGTGGTGGAGAACGGAGCTCTTCTATCATGGAAGCTGGGCTGCTTCCTGGACCGGGCCACCGTTCCAGACATCAACAGCGTCCAGGGTCCAGCTAAAGACGGATCCATGTCTGCCAGGCTGGGGTACCCTGTGGTGGGATGGCACATCGCCAACAAGAAGCCACAAGTCCCAAAGCGAGTGAGAAGGCAGCTGAACAACACCCCGACGCCCGTCCTGGCCGTTCTTCCTCCAACCACGGCGGCTGAACCTCCGGTCAGGATCGTCCCAACCCTCTCCTCTCCCTCCATCGCTGCGCCCACTGAAAGTTCTGCCCCTCCGGTCCGGGGCCCTGTGCCTCTGCCAGGGAAGCCTACAATCAGAATCCGTGACCCCATCGCCCACACCCCGACCCTGGGCCCGCCTCAGCCGACCAAGGTTGTTGTGACCACCAGCACCGTTTCTATTCAGCCGTCCATGTCCAGGAAGATCCCTGTAGAGGCTACCGCCACGCCCACCATCCCATCCAGGAAACCAACCAGCACCACCCCAAAGACCCCCCCACCCAAAGCCCCCACAGCCAGCACGCCGTCGCCTGGTGTCATCGACGACCCAAACAACAAGAAGCCGGTGCTGAGGAACCCCATCGATCAGGTCGTTGCACTGGTGGGAACGTACTTCGAGGTTAAAATCCCTTCTGATACCTTCTTTGACAAAGAGGACGGAACCACAGACAAGCTCCGCCTGTCTCTGAAACAGAACCACAAGGATGTGGTTGGAGAGGAGTCCTGGATCCAGTTCAACACCACCAGCCAGCTGCTGTACGGCCTGCCGGATGTTCAGCACGTCGGGAAGCATGAGTACTTCATGCAGGCAACCGACAAAGGAGGCCGCAACGCCATCGACGCGTTTGAAGTCAAAGTGAACCGCTGGCCTGCCAATGACAAAACGCCAGTCATTTTCACAGCCCGCTTTGAAGGAGAGCCACGGTTAATCACCAACAACATCCACAAGAAGATCCTGCTGGTCAAGAAGCTGGCGTACGTTCTGGGCGACCGCAACAGCAGCACAGTGAGCCTGAGGAACATCAGCAAAGGCTCGATCGTGGTGGAATGGACCAACACCAGCCTGCCGCAGCAGCCCTGTCCCAAGGAGCAGCTCAGGAACATGAGCAGGACGCTCGGAGACGCAGACGGAAGACCCTCACCGAAGTTCAGAACCTACATGGGGCCGGACTTCACTCCGCTGGAGGTGAAGGTGCGGGGCAGAGCCAGCTGCCGGACGTACTCCTTCATCCCGCCAGCAGAGGTCGACATCCCAGAACCTTCCACGGTCACTCCAGGCCTGGGGTCGAGCCGCCACAGCACTGATGACGTCTACCTTCACACGGTGATCCCTGCCGTGGTGGTGGCGGCCATTCTGCTCATTGCAGGGATCATCGCCATGATCTGCTACAGGAAGAAGCGGCGGGGCAAGCTGACCATCGAGGATCAGGCCACCTTCATCAAAAAGGGCGTGCCTATCATCTTCGCCGACGAGCTGGACGACTCCAAGCCGCCGCCCTCCTCCAGCATGCCGCTGATTCTGCAGGAAGAGAAGCCGCCGCTACCGCCGCCCGAGTACCCCAACATGGCCAGCCCAGAGACCACGCCCCTCAACCAGGAGATGCTGGGGGAGTACACCGCCCTGCGAGACGAAGACCCCAACGCACCCCCCTACCAGCCGCCTCCTCCCTTCACGGCTCCCCAGGAGGGGAAGGGCTCCCGTCCAAAGAACATGACGCCGTACAGGTCGCCGCCCCCCTACGTGCCGCCATAAGGCGCGGCTGCCCTCCCCTCACGGCGGAGGGAGGCTCCAGGAACTGTGCTGGTTTCTGCTGTTTCTGTCTGGACTTTTACAGGAAGTGATGTCAAGAGGTGCTAAAGTTCCAAAACAACGGAGGCGATGGTCTGGGTGGGTTTGGTTCGGCTTTGAGGGACTACTGGTTCTGTGGTAGCCGCCGCGTTCTGATCCCAGCGGATCAACCCAGAGGAAACCACCGGGAGACCCGCTCTCCTCTCAGCATTTCAGCTTTTTCTACATTTGAAAACTGGATTTGACTTTTCGTCTTTTTCCCAATAACGTTTATTTTTCACTGGACTGAATCGTTGCCTAACAGCCGCTGTGTCCTGCTAGCGTCACCAGACACACGACTTCTGAAAGCATCAGATCCCCGAGCTCTGCGATCGCAGGCAGGCCGAGGGGAGAGAGAGAGAGAGTGTGTGTGTGTGTGTGTGTGTGTGTGTGTGTGTGTGTGTGTGTGTGTGTTGGGATTCATAACGGTTTGCCTTTTAACTCGGTTTTTATCCTTATTCACAAAGTCTAGCTGAGAATAACAAGGTAGAGATGAATAATCGTTTGTTTTGTTGGTTTTAAGTTCACTGTTTGTCTGGAAGATTTTTTATTTGGTGGAGCGAAGGGGGGGAGGGGGGGGGAAGAATCATCTTCCAAAATATTAACAGGTGATTTTTTTATTCCTGTTTTTCTACAAGACAAATCAGCCACAACTTTCAGTCCGGTCCTCTGAGACCAGAGAAACCAGGCAGTAAGAGCAACGACTGGAATCCTGTGGGAACTGGTGGGAACTGGTGGGAACTGGTGGGAACTGGTGGGAACTGGTGGGAACTGGTGGGAACTGGTCCCAATCATCGACCATCCAGTTTGCACATCAAAAAACCAAAATATGGCAGAAAACCGATTGAAATGTTTAGTGGATCCGTGTCGGGGTTGAAATGGTCCGGTTTGGTCCACAAGCTGCCTGATGGGCTGCAGGCGGTAACCAGAGCAACCGACAGCGACTCAGAAACAGAACCGGCCTCAGTGAGGAGGTCGGGTTTACCTGCTCTGATGTCACATTCTGCAGCCAATCAGCTTCACCGTAGTGTGACCCCAGTGTGACCCTAACGGCTCAGCCAGGCGCCGGTCATCTACTGGACATGCTCCGTCTCTGCTGACCTGCTGTCGGACGCTCTGGTAACTGCCTGATGATCCTGATGGCGCCCCCTGGTGTTCAGGCTGCATGTGGAGCGGGTGTGTTCCTCCATGACCTGTACTGGTTAAACTGGTATCCCACAGGATTCCAGCTCCGCCTCTTTCCTCTCCGATTAAAACCCGGAAACATTGAACCAGGGCTCGTTTCATTCGATTGGGTTGATTTTGTTCTACGTGACGCTGGGTCTCTCCAGAAGTGAAGTTTTGTTTTCCTGATTTTTCCAGAGATTCAGGAAAACAAAAACATTGAATTTCCAGCCAGTTTCTCCCAGAAAACCTTTTTTTTTTAAAAAAACATTTTGATACAGCCTCAAATTGTTTATTAAAATGATCTGAATTGATGATTAGTCTTCTGTGATTTGTTAAAGTTTTAGCTTAGTTCACTCTTGGGTCACATTGGCTTGTTTTGCTGTGGAGGCGTCTCCATGCGCCGCAGAGACCCGGAAGTTGTTTTGTTTCCATCCTTTGCCTGAGTTGGAGCAGGAAGTGATCCTTTGCAATAATAGGCGGCGTTGCATTGCGTGGCGCCCCGCGGCGCTCCACGCAGCCTCACGCTGTGACTCATACTGTCATGATGTTGGTTTTCGCGGGATGCCAAGGCTTTTTCTGCTTATCCAGTGTGCATTGTAATAATAAAACCAACTGGTACCTTAATCAAACCGGCGCCTGGTTCGTCTTTCTTGCTTCTCGCCTCATACCTGCTGGACCTGTTGGGAGTTCTGTTGCTGCTCCATCAGACCCGCCGCCTGGTTCCGGTTCTCCTCCCGTCTGAAGTTCGTTTCCTCTGACAGCTTCATGCTGTCCGGGAGGACAAGCTGCTGTCCAACTTGTCCAAATGTCTCTCCTGGTTAAAGGTTTTGCTTTGAAGACCCGGTCCAGTCAAATCAGACTCTGGATCCAAACGCTTTGCTCTCATATTGATCATTGATCAGATGTGAACAGCTGAGCCTGATCCGGCCTGATCGATCCGGTCTGATTAATTGATCCGGCCTGATCGATCCGGCCTGATCGAGGCGCCTCTCTGCATGTTGAGTCAATCATCTGCTGTTCTGCTGTTCCAGTTGAAGCTGCACATCAGACTTCAGCTAAACATCATGGCTTCCTGTTCCGGGTCCAGTTCCTGTCAGACCCGGAGTTCCAATCAATAGATTATTACAATGATCTGATTTGCTATTGATTTCCACTGAAGGCTTTGGCTGCATTTCTTCAGATTAATTGATCAGAATTAAAAAGCAACAGCTTTAGTTTCATCTGGACTGAACAGTAACTGACATGATGTCCATCATTGCAGCGAGTTTGTGATCAGAACCGAACCTGCGTCAACGTCCATTGCCGCTAACGCCAGTGAGGAAGATGCGGTTCAATCAGCCGTTACCCAGAATGCTTAGAGGCAGAATAAGATCTATGACATTTCCAAAACCAGAGTCGAGACCTGAACCCGAACCTTCAGCCAAGTTCAGGTCCAGTTCAGTCCACTTCCGGCTCATTTGTCCAATGAAGCTGGTAGTAATGACGTCTACTGATAGTCAAATCGATAATCAATAAGTGAAGGTAGTTCTGTTTGACTCTATGCCTATGTATTGTTTCCATGGCAACATGAAAACGCGCTGCAGTAACTGCGGTATTTACATTTCATCTGTTCATGTGTCAGTTTTACTGACTGTCTGTTCAGGCCTTTCAGTCACAACACAGAGTTTCAGCAAACAGAACAGAAACACTTTTAATAAAATGCTTTAGAAACACTGGACAACTTTACATGTGATCAGCATCCAGATGCTGTTTTATTTCAGCCGATTAGAAACTTTTCTGTTTTGGTTGGAAAACATCTTGAAACGTTAATAAGCAGAAGTTGCATGATTTGAAATCAACATTGATGCCAGGAAGTGACTGTTTCTCTGCTTTCCAATCATTAAAATCCAGTCTACAGTCTGAACAGCCGTCTACCTGCACATCTTACTGCACTTTGTCTGTTTCCTGCTGCTTTTATTCCCAGCAGGTCTTGGTACCGGCCCACTGAGCCAGCAGTACCAGAACCAGCTTTAATCAGCAGTAAAGTCTCAGTTTATGGTTCCAGGTTCAGGCCTGAAGCCTGAACACAGCGGAGCCATTTCCTCAGGTTGAACATTTCTGAAAACTTTCTCCACATCAAGAGGAAAGAAAAAGCCATTTTGGATCCAGCCAGTCAGATTATTAGTTCTCTCTGGAGTTGTGACAGACGTTATGAGATGTAATTTCAGCTGACTGAATCACTTTTTTCAGTAATTGAACAAAACCGTGAACAGCAGCAGATTGTTCCATTTGTCGGTCGTTCAGTTCATCGTTGGAGGAAAAGCTTTAGTGACCAGAGTTTCATTCTTACAGGTCTATTGGAGAGCAGGTTGATTAAAGAGCACACACACACACACACACACACACACACACACACACACAGTGTCCAGGGTTTCTATTACAGCAGGAATAAAGTGTGTGAGGCTCCTGTGAGGCTGTGGAAGCTGCAGCCATCAGGACGTTAGATTGGAAAGGACCGGAGCATCAATCTGAGGAAAACCTTTCAGAAAGCGACTCACTGGCTCCAGTTTTATCATGAAGAGCCACCATGACTCTCCTCTGGGACCATGAACCCGCTCCATGAACCCGCTCCATGAACCCGCTCCATGAACCCGCTCCATGAACCCGCTCCATGAACCCGCTCCATGAACCCGCTTCATGAACCCGCTTCATGAACCCGCTTCATGAACCCGCTCATGAACCCGCTCCATGAACCCGCTTCATGAACCCGCTCTATGAACCCGCTTCATGAACCCGCTCCATGAACCCGCTCTATGAACCCGCTCATGAACCCGCTTCATGAACCCGCTCCATGAACCCCGCTCCATGAACCCGCTCCATGAACCCGCTCTATGAACCCGCTTCATGAACCCGCTTCATGAACCCGCTCCATGAACCCGCTTCATGAACCCGCTTCATGAACCCGCTCCATGAACCCGCTTCATGAACCCGCTCCATGAACCCGCTTCATGAACCCGCTCCGCGCCGCACTGGGATCCCAGCTGGGATTCTGGCCCAGGACTGACAGAACCGGTGAGACCGGGTCACGGTTCTGGTCACACGCTTTCTCTGGGACTGACATCAGAACCTGGTGATGGATGTTCTAGAATATTAACTTTGTCATCATTCAGTAACACATTTGTGTCCAAACTTTAACTTCCTGTCTGATGATTTCCACTTCCTCCATCCCCCAGGAACAAACATTTGAGGCTAAACATTTATTTAGCAAGCAAAATGTTTAGCTCCGAACTAAAGGCTTAGTTAGCGAGCTAGCTTGGCAACCAAACATTTAGTTTGTTGCTGAACTAAATGTTGGATTTTAAGTTGTAACATGGAAATCTAACGTTTCTCTTACTGCTGCTAATTCTTGACTAACGTTACAAATGGCACAAATGGCACAAATGGCACAAATGGCACAAATGGCACTCCATAGTTTCAGTCTGAAAAGTGAGACTTGCAGTTGAGATTTTTCCCAGTTTGGGAAACCAGTGGCTGTAAATATGATAATAAAACACTTTAAGACGAAATGCAGCTGAGCAGAGAAACGATTCCATCTCTTAGCTGGAAAACCAGACAGAAAACCAGACAGACTGGGAACAAACTGGGAACAAACTGGGAACAAACTGGGATAAAGTGGGTTTGGTTCTCACACTGCGGTGTGGGAAGCTTCCGTTCTGTCGTCTGATTCCCAGCCTTCCTGATGGAGCTCCTCATCCTCTCCTCTCCTCTCCTCTCCTCTCCTCTCCGTTAGTGTTCTTGACCTCGTGTTTCCCAGCTGGAGGTGTGAGTTGACCCCTCCCCATTCACCCTCCTCCTCTTCCTCCTCCTCTTCCTCTCGTCTCTCATTCATTCTTGTGAAGCTCAGAGTGAGTTCTCGTCTTTAAACGCTCTCATGTCGCTCTTCCTGCTTTGTTTGATGGAAAACGCTCCAGCTTTGATAAATCTTCTTCAGACTCTTCACTTCAGGCTGTGAGCTCTTCACGTTGCCGGTGACTCATTATTCTGGAGCTGCTGCATGTGGAGAAATTTGCATTTGGTTCTGCTTGTGCTTCATTCAAGCCTTTTTCAGCTCAATTAAAACAAAATGCAACATCAAAGCTTTGCTCCATTCATGGAAACACAGCGGATGAGGCCGACCGGACCTCAGGCCCGAACCGAGACCATCAACCCAAACCAGCCTGGAAATACTGTCGTATTTACATCGTTTTACATTCAAGCACCTGTTTATTGGAAGCATTTTCCTGAAATTTTCATAAGCTGGTATCTTGAAGTCATTAGTCGCCCGCTTTTACATTCATGTAGTTTTCTATGTGTTTGTTTTCTAAACCAGAGCAAACCAGGTCTGAAGCAGCAGGGCTCTGATTAAAGCCCAGATAATGGAGGATGCAGAAGGTTTTGCTGAATCTTTCTGTGATCCAACAGACTCATAACACGTTCATACATAAAGACGGAGGATTAAAGATGAAAGATGTGGAGCTTCCTGCTGATCTCTGCAGCTGAACGAGTCGGGAAGCTTAATGTGCAGCTGCCATACTTTGCATATTGATGGGAAAATAAATAGGCCACACAAACAACATGGCTGTCAGAGTCATACTGGAACAGCGAGGAATAAATCACACCTGTGGAGAAACGCCAGGGACGTTCCCAACCACAGATCAGAGCTCCGCTTTCCACCAAACTGGTCCCAGTGCTGAAGTGGGACCAGCTTTATCTCAGTACAGGAACTGGTTCTGGTTCTGCTGCCGGAACCAAGACTCGGCCGGTCCAGAAGGAAAGAACCAGTCTGAGGAGTCCAAGGTGTTGCCATGGAGACAGATGACCCTGGCCACAGGAAGCTGCAGCTCTGCCCTCTGAGGGTTTGAATCCTGGACGGTTCTGTTCCATGAAGCCTTCAGTGTTTGAGTTTTTGCTTCCTGTCATGAACAATCAGCAGATTCATGCTGGACTCTCTGCTCAGAGGACAGTTTCTAGTTTCCTGACCTCTCTGGTCGTCCAGCGTCTGATCCGGCGAGCTGCAGCAGCTGCAGCAGCGCCGCAGGCGCCACACAGAGCGCCACATCCAGTGTCACAGCCGTTCTCCTCTCATCCCAGCAGCGCTCGGCGTTCTGTCGGCGTTCTGTCGGCGTTCTGTCGGCGTTCTGTCGGCGTTCTGCCAGGCAGCCAGTTCAGCGCGGCTCATTTCTATGTTGATAAAGTGAAATCTCCCAGGTGCCCGGCTGCTTTTCTGAACACTTTCCTTCTGACATTTCAGAATGCCAAGCAACACGAAGCTCAGCCAGCCGAGCCGCGAGAGTGTGTGTGTGTGCGTGTGTGAGTGTGTGTGTGTGTGTGAGTGTGTGTGTGGTGTGTGTGCGTGTGTGTGTGTGAGTGTGTGTGTGTGAGTGTGTGTGTGTGGTGTGTGTGTGTGTGTGTGTGTGTGTGTGTGTGTGTGTGTGTGTGTGTGTGTGTGTGTGTGTCGCAGGTATTAGGAAAGTCGGCTTTTATTTTCTCTGTTGGTCCCAGAAGTCGATCAGCCTGAAGCTCATCAGATCTGGACTGAAGGCTTCCTGATGGACAGACACTGGGACCAGTTCAAACTGGGACCAGTTCAAACTGGAACCAGTTCAAACTGGAACCAGTTCAAACTGGTTAACTCCCTCAGGCAGACAATCAGCCGGGTCGGGTCACAGCATCGGTTCTGTTTGTGGCTCTGTTCAGCTGCAGCATCTCATTCCTCCATGATTTGTATGTGATGCTGCCAGCTGAGCGTTGCCGTGCCGACCGAGCCGTTCATCTCCTCTTCACTCGGCTCAGACCGTCTGCAGGTGAAATTTGATCAGCTTATTCAGTTGTTGGGTTTGAAGAAGGTTCTGCTGTAGAAACATCAGATGAGAGGAACATTTTTCTGCTGTTGATTCAATGAGCCAATAAACCATTTTCACCTCATCAGACTGAAAATGAAAAGTTCAAATGAAGCAGAATTTGTTCGTCTTTGACGCATCCAAGAGTTTCAGCACATTTTTCTCCAGCCCAGGACGGGGGTTAAAGGTCATCAGCTTCCACTGAACTCATTAACTGCTGCAGCTCCATCCAACTGGCCTGACAGCAGCGGTTCTCCAGAACACCGAGGATTTTGGGTTTCATCAGGAGAACAGAGGCAGAGAGTCTGACGGGGGAAACACTGGAACCACCGGAAACACTGGAACCACTGGAAACACTGGAACCACTGGAAACACTGGAACCACGGAAACACTGGAACCACCGGAAACACTGGAACCACTGGAAACACTGGAACCACTGGAAACACTGGAACCACCGGAAACACTGGAACCACTGGAAACACCGGAAACACCGGAAACACCTGGAGGCAGAGAAATACCAGCTTCTCTCTGCAGACGGTTTCATTCAGATCAGATTTCCTTTTCAGAAACTCCAAAGCATTACGGGTTTTATGGGGCAAAAGCTAAAAAATGACATCTTCAAATATTTAACCATCTGATTGATAAGTGATTGTTCAGCACCATGGACAGCATCCACTGCAGTCCAAACTGGACCAGGTGTTCATAAACCAGTGAACCCAGTTCAACAGATACTGAGATCCAGTTAAGGAAACATGTTGCTGTTAGCAGTTAGCGGTTAGCTTTCCATCTATCAGCTTTCTTCATCTGAACACCAGGCTGACACTCAGCCATTTTAACATCCACCCAGACACGGCGGCCATCTTTAGTGCAGCGGCCATCTTTACTGCAGCGGCCATCTTTAGTGCTGTAAACAGCGCTGCAGCATGTTTTTCTCCTGTCCGTCTCTTAAACACATCGTGGCGTTGAATAACAAGCTGATCGGACTCAAAGTCAGATTTGTTCAGATTATCTGAATCTGAATTCTCTCTAGTTTTCCAGGAAGTGATTTCCTCTTTCCTCTCTCTGCTTGTTTTTCCTGCTGCTCTCCAGTCGAGCTTCATCTGCAGCTTTAACTCGTTTCTGTTCCTCCTTTTCATTCTGACACAAAACAGGCAAACCTGAAACTAAATGACTTGAGTTACACGGTTCAATCAGTCTGAGAAGTAAAGCTCATTTGTTTTGTGTTTGGTGACGTTTGATTCCACTTCATGTTTTTACAAGATGAATATAATTTGCAATCAAAGCGGATGACCTTTGCTCCTGTTGGACAGAAATGACGGGAGGGCGGGACAAAGCTGCTGCTTTCCTGTCCTGAACATTTTATGATAACTGGAAAAGCATTTTGAAAGTGAAGAGCAGCAAAACACAGAGGACAGGAAGAACGACAAAGTGTCAAAATAAAAGCCTAAACATCAAAACGCTTCGTTAATCCAGCTGAGGTCCAGCTGGTCTCGTTTGTAAATGATGATGGTGATGATGATGATGATGATGAGCTCTGGTGGTTCTGGGTCGGCCAGAACCACGAGGAGACGGACAGGAAGTGAAGCAGAAAGAGGCGTGTCACATCCTGAAGCCTCCAGAAAGACATGAGGATGAATCAAACATTCACCACTTCACAGAAACGAGGAGAAATTTGATGAAAAATACAAACTGGACACATTTTTTCCTTCCTGCACATCGGCCAGTGAAACTCAACAGGAGTTTTCCTTCTTCTTCATTTAGAGTAAAATATGAATGAATTCACAGAAAACCTCAGGATTTCTGCAGCCACTCAGAGTTTGTGGGGCGGCAGAACCCGTCTGGACCGGAGCAGCTTTAGACGGGAGTCTGAGCTGCAGGATCAGCAGCAGAGCCCAGAAAATGAAACAGGAGGAAGTGAGGAATCACTGTTTTATTCATGGACGGGTCCGAACCCAACGCAGCGCCTGCTGAGCTCAACAGAACCGGGAAGAACCAGCCAGCCGGGGAACCGGTGGGATGGTGATCCGATGTGCAGCAGCACAACCATCAGCAGGAGAAGTTAGGAAGGAAACTCATGTCCTCACTTCCTGGTCTGGAGGAAATGATGTCACTGCTCAATCGGATGAGTTTGAATATGTAGGAAGAGCATGATGTCATTTCCTGTCAATGTTTTACTTTGACTCTCAGCTCTTCTTTGTTTCCTTTGGTGGAAACTTTTCAACCAACAAACTGAAGCTGATAAAATAAAAATAATTTTACGTGTTTTTAAGCGACAAGTTGTGAAAATTAGAGTGAGAAAAACAAATTGAATCAATTTTATTCTCTATATGTTATACTTTGTAAAACAAGCAGCTTGTTTCTCGTTTCTTTGGATTTGACAATATTTCATCTGGAGAATCAGAAAACGTGAAGCATCCAGTTGGAAACCATCCGGCAGTTTGTTGTCAGCGAATAACTTTAACTTCAGGGCAAATTCACATTTTCATTAAAATAAAGCAGCATGATCGCAGATCCCGTTCCACGACATATTTCATTTATTATCTGATTGTTGTTTAACGTTGGTCTGAATCCAGATGTTTTCCAATCTGCTCTGGAGCTGGAATGATGACGAGCCGCAGCCCGATGAGAGGAATGCTTACAGTGAATGGATAACAGATGTGATGGTGAATTATTGATGTCTGTAATGTCATTGCAGAGAGGGAGAGCCGAGCGCCGTCAGCGCAGCTCTGACTTTGTCGCTCCTAATAAACCGTGGCAGCCTGGTGACTAATTAGCCATAATTTTGCTCATTGGGCTGTGAGGGACGTTTGAAACTCTGGCCGAGTCGCAGCGCCGCCGCCAGGAGGAACGTCAGCCGGGCTGCGGCTAAGCGATGCTGGCACGCCGCCGAGACGCAGGACGCCGAGGCCTGCAGGCTGCAGACACGCAACGACAGCTGCAGGAACCTCCGGCTGACCTCTGACCTCCATCAGCCTCACTGACGGTTCTGATCCAAACGCAGCAGGAGTCATAACACCCAGCCGAAGGAACGGGTCAGCAGGGAGCTCAGGTCTCTCATCAGAACAGTTCTGGACTTCTGGACCCAGTCCAGTTAAAATCCTCCTAACATGTCCAGTCTGAGCCAGGTGAACTGGTTCTACTGGTCTTACAGTCATAACATCATAACCTGAAGTTTTTGGATCAGATCTCCTGCTGCTTTCACTGACAGCTCTGTAAAACGCGGCGCTGCTCTCCTGCAGAGGATTTCCTCCAGGATCTGAAACGGTAAGTAAGGCAAAACGTGAAAAGTTTAAGATTAATGTCACAAAGATAAGTTGAAATATTGCAGACAAACGCTCCATTACAGCCAGAGTTCAACCTGAACTACTGTGTTCTGCTGCCATTCGGCCTAGTTAAAGGCCACGCAGAACATGCAGGATTGCAGTTAGCAGCTTTCCAAACCCACAACTGCTAGTTTTATTAAAAGGTCAAAGGAGAATGTGTGAGAATATAAGATTCAGACACAGAACTCAGAACTGGACAAGTTTCATTTATGATGATAAAAATGAAAAATATGGATGAAAGTTTGTGCTGCAGATCAAATCTGAGGTCAGAGTGAAGCTCCGCCAGATCCGGAGTGTGTGAACGGAGTGTGTGTTTTTTTCTGTGACAAAAATGATTTTAACAAACATGTAAGAAACATTTTTAATGATTTTCACACTGCAGCTGTAAATCAATGACATGCACATGTAACCGGGTTTATTTCTTATCTGACTGAAACATCTTTAGAAACTGTCATTGTTTCAACCGTGTTGGACTGGAAGCCCCGCCTCTTTATTTCTTCTTCTGTGGTATTGTCTGTAAACTGTTTGCGCCTCTTTTGCCACGTTGTCCTGCAGGAGACGTGTGCTATTTATGTTTCATCTAAATACATCCAGTTTATTGCCATTGCAATTTATAAATATGAATAAATTAACCTGTAATGTAAATATTTAAGTGAACCTACAATTGCAAAATAGCAGGAATTACTTTAGTTTGGTTATGTATTTTTGTTTTTTGCAGTGCGTGGAGCAGGCAGTTTATAACGGCTGGTTTTCTGTTTGTGCTTCTCATCAGAACCGTTTCATAGACAACGTGTCCCGGCCCGATCCGGTTACTGAGGTTCATCAGCTGGAAGAGAGGCGCTGATTTGTTTTGTTTTAACCTAAATTATTGAAATGAAAGGGAACGAACAGAACCGAACAGAACAGAACCGCACAGAACCAAACAGAACCGAACCGAACAGAACCGCACAGAACCGAACAGAACTGCAGTGTGAATCAGTGCAGTTCTCCAGATAAGATGCTTTGCCTGGAGGAAATAACCACCGGTTAGAACAAGCCGCCCGTCTCGTTCTAATAGCATGTTAGCCGTGACCTCTTGACCTCTCGGGGCTGCCTGCCCTCGCTGCAGGCGGCAGAGAATCTGCTTCCTGTTGGTCCAACTCAGGTTTTCTTCCACAGAGATGATAAACTGTTAACAGCATCAGCATCACTTTGCTTCTTGATGGACAGACTAAAAACCAGCCAGTAAGGAGCTCTCTGATTGGAGGATAGAAACTCTCTGATTGGAGGATAGAAACTCTCTGATTGGAGGATGGAAACTCTCTGATTGGAGGATAGAAACTCTCTGATTGGAGGATAGAAACTCTCTGATTGGAGGATAGAAACTCTCTGATTGGAGGATGGAAACTCTCTGATTGGAGGATAGAAACTCTCTGATTGGAGGATAGAAACTCTCTGATTGGAGGATAGAAACTCTCTGATTGGAGGATAGAAACTCTCTGATTGGAGGATAGAAACTCTCTGATTGGAGGATGGGAGCTCTCTGATTGGAGGATAGAAACTCTCTGATTGGAGGATAGAAACTCTCTGATTGGAGGATAGAAACTCTCTGATTGGAGGATAGAAACTCTCTGATTGGAGGATGGGAGCTCTCTGATTGGAGGATAGAAACTCTCTGATTGGAGGATAGAAACTCTCTGATTGGAGGATGGGAGCTCTCTGATTGGAGGATAGAAACTCTCTGATTGGAGGATAGAAACTCTCTGATTGGAGGATGGGAGCTCTCTGATTGGTTGATCACGGAGCCCCATCTGATCTGAAATCACCAGCAGAACATGTTGATTTTCTCCTGCTAATGCGCTAATAGTGGAGAAATTTTTCTTTTAGCGCTTTAGCATTTTTACTATTTTGTATTTATTACATTTTTAAAAAACAGGAAAGCATGTAGAGCAATTGGTCCTGGCTATAGATGTTTTTAAAAGCAGGTTGTTGTTCTGCAGACCAACACACACACACACACACACACACACACACACCCTTACAGTTGTTGGGCACTACTGGATCAGTTGCACATCCTGTCTGTGGACAATGAGCTTTTCCTCCAACTAAATTTCATTGAAATTTTAGACAGACAGGAAGTTGAGGCCTGGACTTTGTGCAATAGTCTTGGTTCAGTTGTATGTAGTGATGTCATGTAAACGATTCCAGCTGTTTATGTGACATGATGTGTCTGCATTGTCTGCTTGCAGCTGCTGCTGTGCAGCCATTCAGTCCCTGACAGGTTTCCTCTGGTGAACAATATATTTTAATTCTATGAAATAGAAGAAAAGCAGCATTTACTGTTTTCCTTTTCCTGTTGTGGGCAACAGGAAAAGGTGATATTTTATTCTATGTTGCATGACTTTGTGTTTTGTGTTTATGATGTAAAGCACTTTGAAATGCCTTGTAGCTGAAATGTGCTCTACAAATAAAATTTGATTGATTGATTGATTGATTTATGTGGCAGAAGGTGATTGAAAGAGAAAGTTTTCAACATCAAAGTGCTGAGATGAACTTTGAAAACGTTTAGCGCTCTTAGCTTCGCTCAAGCTGCTGCTCATTTTCCCTGCCGTTGTTCTGTTCTCAGGTTTGGACCATCCACAGAACAGAACTGGTCCAGAACGTGAGAAACATCAGGAATGACCTTCCTCTAAGAGGTCAAAGGTCAGGAAAGGCTTGTTAGTCTTGGTTGTGGAAGCTGTTTTCCTCTCCTGGCTGTGCTGGTTCCTCGTCCTTGAATCGGCGCTCCAGGTTCTCCTCTGGAGTCCAGGAAGTCGAGGTCAGGCGAGGCGATGAAGCGCCACCGCTCTGCGTTCGGGCTCGGCGTTCCAAGAAGACACAAAGCGACTGACATCCTGTCAGCTCCGCTGGGAGGGAGTCTAAAATTATTCCATGACTGCGGACACGCCGTCCATCAGGAGCTGCTGCTCTGCTGCGTCTCCCTGTGCGACCTCCAAACTGTAACAGCTGACCCACATTTATATCGACTATTACCTCCCAGCTTCTTTCACTCTTTTCTGTAATCTTCCCATCTTTCTCTTCCAATCACTCCTTCCCTTTTTTTCTGCTCCATCTCATTTTGTCATCGCCCTCTCCTCCCATTATCTTCCTGCGTGACCCAGAGGTCTGAGCACTGAGCTCACTTGTCATGAATCATTTGGTCAGCAGCAACCGAAACGCCACCAATCCTCCTCTGCCTCATCCTGCGCCTCATCCTGCGCCTCATCCTGCGTCTCATGTCCCTCGTTTTCCATCCTGCCTTCTGCGCTCACATTCAGATCCACACATACAGGAAAACAAATACATGCACTTCATTCACAAAAAAACGGTTTCACATCACTAAACGACTACAAGGAGATTTGAAAGAGCTCTCTCTTAGTGTTTTGTGTGCACAGAGATTTAGAGTCCCGCTTTTTATAATCTGCAACAGATTATGAGCCAAAATGTCCACATACTGGCTTTATGTTTAAATAACTTTATGTTTTAAGAAACGATGTGAACTAGTTCAGTTTATATATCTATATATCACAAATGAACCTCATGGCGCCATGTCCAGGTCCTAGCAGGAAGTCATGATTGTTTTGAAGCGATCTGATTGGCTCACATAAGTTCAGCTTCGCCCTGCACCGCCCCCTGTGGGTTTGGCATGTGGAAGACAACAGTCGTTGTTTAGCAGCAAACCAACTGCCTGTTTGGCTTGCTAACTAAATATTAGCTTAAACTAAATATTTTCTTAGGATAAAAACCCAAATTATTGCTGTGACCAAGCTGGACTCCCAGGCTGCTGCTGAAGAGACGCTGCTGCTTGGCAGCCGGTCAAACATTGAAGCATCTTCAAGGTGAGAAGGAAACCTGGTGCTGAACCGTCATCAGTCTCAGCAAATTCACTTTATCCCCTTTATTTCTGGGCAAAACGTCTCAAGGCAACAGAAACTTTTCATTCCAACTGATCCTGGTTTTCAATCTATGCATCAAGTTCACTTTATTTTTTTAGTTTAAGAAGTTTTCAGCTGAAACTGAGAGCATCTGCGGGCGTTTACAGCTGTCATGGTGACGAGTTTTTGTTTCTGCGCCACTTCCTTCAGTTAGCAGTTAGCTCACACACTCACACACACACACTCACACACACACACACACACACTCACACACTCACACACACACACTCACACACTCACACACACACACACTCACACACACACACTCACACACACACACTCACACACACACACTCACACTACACACACTCACACACACACTCACACACATACTTTACACTACTACACACATCTCATTCATCTACATTTACGATACTACATTTCATATATATATATATTATTTCACTATTACTCATACATTCACACATCACTACACATACTCATCTACATACATACTTTCACACACACACCACACACACACCTCCACTCAGCACACACACACTCACACACACACACTCCACACACACACACACACACACTCACACACTCACACACACACACACACACACACACACACACACACACTAACTCCTCCTAGCACAACAATAGTCTTTCCCTGCATCAGGTTTCTATGCCAACCTGCTAACAAACACTTTGTCATTTCTGCTCTAAAGCCTGAGTTCAGGGCTTAGTGCTGAAGCCTCCACAACATTGACTTCATTGCTAAGTTTATTCATAACTAATCTGGTGCGTTTAAGGTCGATGTTCATTTGGAAGAAACATTTCAGTCCAAACCTGAAACCTTAGTGATGCCTCAGGTTCTCTTCTCATCTCTTTTATAAATCTCCCCATCATGATGCTGCCGCCGCCGTATTCAGCTGAACTCAGTTTGCAAGCTTTGCCTTTTTTCAGCAACAGTTCAGCTTCAAATCACATAATACGAGTTGATCTCAGTTTATCTGCTGCCTGTAATCTGGTTATGTTAAAGTAGCGGCTTCCTCGTCTCTGATTGGCCTTTCAGTTCATGTTGGTACGTCGGTCTGTTTACCTCAGGCTTTATCTCCACTATTCTGACTGGATTTAGTAGATTTACAGACAACATTCTTGAAGTTGACAGATTAAGGTATTTTATACTTTTCAATGCAATCACACTTCTGTTGGCAATCAAAGGTAATTTATGTTGAGCTTTCTGTCAGACGGCCTGCAGGACGGAGCTGCAGACAGAAACCTTTGCTGGAGCAGCAGCAGCTCAGCTCAGAATCTGCCAGAGATGCACGAAGGTTTGAAACGGTTTGATAAATGACCTGCAAGCGTTTCATGTAGACGGAGGCTGGTTGGATGAACTGGCAGTAAATCCTGAGTGAACAAAGACCAGTGAGTCATGCTTGTGTCATAAACAATACTGACCACGGATTGGATGCACCACATATTGTAACATATTTACTGACTTTTCCATCTTGTTTGGGACATTTTAATAATATCAGCATTCATCAGGAATAGCATCTCAGTTTAAGGCTCATGCTCTCAGTATTAAATTCACTGTCATACTGAGCCTGGTTCTGGTTCTGGTTCTGGTTCTGGTTCTGGTGGAGGTGTTCACCTGGTAAAAGACGGTCTTTCCTTTCCGCTGTCGCCCCGTGCTTTGATGCAGTCTGCACTTGTTTGTGACATTTTATTTGACTGTTTCCTGTCCTGCAGTGAGGATTGTTCCCTGAGCGTCAAAGTGAGAATTAAAACTTTTACTGTGAAGCAATTAGAGATCATTTTGGCTTTGTTTCAAATTTAACCGACTCTGAAACAGAAAAGAAGTAGAGAAAGTTTGGATAAAGGCTTTTAAAGGGACAGAAGGAGATATGAGGAAAACCATAGCAACAAACACCTGATTCCAAACTGGACCTGAACAGAACCAGGAGCTGCATGGTTCTGCTACTGCAGTCATGTATCTTGTATGTATGCTAGCATAAATGAACTGAACTAATGGAGAAACTGAAAACAGTTTTCCTTACCTTTGGTCCCAGCCGTTCAGCCAATCAGTGCAAAGGAACTGAACGGTGCTCCTGGATTGGCTGCTTTTCGGCAGCGCAGTGTCGGCCAGCATCCGGTTTCTCAGCTTTCTCGGTTTCCAGACGGTTTTCCTCTGAACGTTTGAGAGCAGCGCCTCTGAAGCGACGCTCTGGGTCCCGGCGCCCCTCCCAGATTCTGTAATGGCCTTTGCTGATGACAGTCTGCTCATCTCTGGGAGATAATGGACCATGAACAGTGCTGAGTGGAAGCCGGTGCTGGAAGGAAGGACCGGGTTCTGTCAGCACAGTAATGAAACCGCTGATTAAATGAGTCATAAAAATAATTCTGCTAATGATTTCTGCTAAAACCTTAACATAGAGGAGCCGCAGCGTTATTAGTGTCAGAGATGTGGGATGATGTTCAGCAGATGTTTAAATAATCAGAGGAAGCAGAAAGTCTCCAACTGATCAGCCAAACATGCAGATGCTGCAAGAGGAACTGCTGCTAATCCCTGAGCTGCAGGCGGAGAGTCGGAGCGATAAGAAAGAGATGGTCACATTCAGCTCCGCAGCCATCAGCACCTACATTAGTCACTGCCCTCCACACAGACACAGACTCCTTCCTCTCCTCCAGGACAATCATTTCAGGCTGCAGGGCTTGAAAACATTCACATGCCCCAAACTGCTGCGCCGCTTTGCATCGATGAGCTTTAAGTTTAATGGATTGATTTATTTCAGTCTTTTTTAACTGTTCCAGATTTCAAAATAAAAGAAAAACAAAACTAATACAGAGAGAGATAATATTAATAAAATAAAACACAAAGTGCAGATTGAGAAAAGCAGAATCTTTCCTGTCTCCAAGGAACTCTAGTTAAACGATTTAATATGAAACTAAATATTTAGATTCAAATTAAATATTTATTTTAGAACTACATTTTTTGCTCTAAATTAAATATTTAGCTTCCAAACTGAATATTTATGTTTTGAACCAAATATTTACCTTGCTAACAAAATAATTGGTTAACAAACCAAATATTTAATTTGTGAATGAAATATTCAGTTTGTATCGGTGGCATTTATAAATGCTGAATCACGTGAGTTTGAAAAATGTTGGTTTTACTCTGACAGCAGCATGAACTGAAATATTTCTGTTTATTTTGATTTTATTTTGTGTTTTCAAACTTTGGCTCGTTTGGGTCTCCATACAGTCCAACCCGGCTCACCTGGCGCCAGCAGAAACATTAAACTCATCAGGTTCTCAGCGCGTTTCCTCCACCCAGAGGTCGCGACCTCTCTGTGTTTCTGCTGGGCCCGGCTCATTTTGGGTCGGTTCTGTTCGGGTTCCTAGCCCATTGTTTCCTTGGTCTCTCCGTTTCCTCTCTACCTCCATTTCTCTGCCGTGGGTCACCTGTCGTCTTTACGGGTCACATGACTTCACCTCGATGAGCCAGGAAGGATTTTTTAAAACGTGACTCTTTGGAGTTTCTTTAATTAGCGGCTGCAGACTCCGCTGTGACTCTGCTGGAGCGAACCGGGCTCAGAGGTTCTTCACAAACTCTGTAATTCTTTAACCAAACTGGAACCACAGAGTGATTGTTGAGAGTGAAGTGCAGGGAGGATGCACTTCCTCTGCCAAACAGGCAGCTGTTAATGTTAATCCAGTATTTGGAAGTGTAGCCAACATGGACTTACTGGCTTCATTCACTTCCTCTGCTACCGTTGCTATAACTACAGACATACTTCAATCCTAAAACAGTGCAGAAAGTCGATGTCATCATTCATGACTTCCTGTTCTGTTTGTTGATTGACAGTCAAAAAGTTGACTGGGTCAATCCAAGTCAAGAAAGAAAATACGGACTGTGCTGGAGGTGAGAATTCTTTCAAGTGGAATTGCACCAGAAGGCAATGCCCAGGCTAATTCTGTCAAGTAATGGTTTTGTTTACTTTGGCAGGATGGTAAAAATTTCTACAGAGTCATATTATCATGCTCTGATTTTAACAAAGTTTGTTCTTGTGGAACTCTGGTATTTGTGTGACACTGTGATATAGAAGAGATCAGACACACAAGTTGAGCTTCCTTTAGCAACCAACAGAAATGATTATTCTTCTGTATAATGAACATACTCCCATATACAATACTTGTTATGCAATACTTCAGGTATCAAATAATTCAGGTATCACTAAGTAACTGTAATAGCCCTTAGATTGAGTACATCACTAATGGCTATAATACTCCTTTAAACTCTACAGTAATTCTCCATTTAACATTATGAATTTTAGCAAATAACACAATCTATTCATAGATGGCTTTCAATTATCTAAACAATATTAATTCTATTAGGCAGTGCTCTTAAATACCTTGTCCTTTTCTCAGACCTTTTGTATTTCCTAATGATCAAAATAAAATGTATGAATCTGCTTGTAATTATTTTAATAGCACTTACAACCTTTATTCTGCACAAAAATAAAATAGACTTTAATATTTAGAGTATTTTAGCTTTCAAATGTATCCATTGTTTTAACAGAATAGCATTTATCTCTTACACAAAAAAACTACAAAATTGTCCTTTAATTCTATGTCTCTTTACTAAGCTTCACATAAGCATGCCACTGATATGCACACAACAATATTTTTCATCTGGTTTTGCAATAATCCAAAAATAAATCTCAATTATAAAAATAAAGAGGCCAAGATAATAATTTCTTTTTGTGCGACAACGGTTCAGAAGAAAGAGTTCCAAAAATACAATAAGTTCAAAAGTGAGATTCAGTAGTCTTTAATAATTACAAAATACGTAAATGGCAGATTTCTGTTATGAAATTTATCAAATCTAATTTTTCATTTACTCTGAAAGTAAATGAGAGATGATGTAAACTTATAGTGGTGAGATTTGATTTATAGGGAGCAGCATTATTCATTCACTAAAGTAAACTAAACAATATAATTTTGCACATGCATGTCTCTTCTTTCTTTTTCTCAGCCAGTTACAATTTGTTGTGGATGCTAATCTACAACAATAATTTACTAACAGACTTGCAATGAATAGTTTGAAAGTCTTCAGTTCATTTTTCATCAGAAAAATCATTAAAAGTATCAGATTTACATGGGAATCCTAAAGCTTTAATAACAGCTCCATATTTTTGCAACCGAGCTCTTAGTTGGTAGAACTCATTTACCGTCACAAAAATAACTTTGTTAAGAGCCATAGCATCACATATCTGATTCACAGCACATAGCTCTGTAAATTGTGGCTATGACACATGTTGAGGTTCTCCACACTGTCTCTGGCGGTTCCCAGTGGTTCCCAGTGGTTCATTGAGCGGTTCTGTGGTGTTCGCTCCTGGAGCAGCTGTACACAGTCGTGGCTGGCCCAATGCTGGCTTTTGACTGTTCTGCTTCCAGAAGTC